>CATIXQ010000025.1:5128955-5387019 GCA_949711755.1 Leptidea juvernica
AGTATTAATGAAATAATTATTAATTTTAGTAGTAATTTACATTTTGTATAGTACAATTATTAAAATTCACTTGAATATTATGTTATTTTGCAGCATTTAAAATATCCGGCGGTGTGCTGTCAAAACTTGAATCACTCATTTTTTCAAGAAAAATGGCGGGGTTTCGAATAACATACTTTTTTTTACGGCGCGCTATGTTCTGGTAGTGTGAATCGCGCGTAAACGAAAATGTTCTTTTTTTGAAATTCATACAGATACCACGCATCGAGCAATAAGAACGTGGCTGTTTGTTGTAACTCTTTGTGCATGAAGGGATCGAAATAAAAACCAAGGAGTGTTGTTATGAAATTCAGTACAACATTACAACACTCGTTTGGATGATGTAATGGTTATTACGACATTGGGTGTTTTAATGTTGGCAATAAGCTAACTGGTTTAAAATCTTTAATAGAGTATTTAAAGCATGGGTGTAGATAAAGCCTATTACAATATTAAAACGATTACTAATTAATTTACAATATATTTTATATATCATCCCACTGCTGGGCAAAGGCCTCCCCCTTCTTTTTCCATTGGTCCTTATTGTATGTTGTGCGTGACCACATCACTCCTTCGTAACTTACTAGGTCGTCTCTCCATCTACTCTCATCTCCTCTCTATATAAATAAGTATAAACACTGTATCTCTAGACGTATACCAGGTAGAAAGTGTGCACCTTGGCTGAAACACTGATGCCGTGGATCCCTGTTTCTTGCTGCTTCAACCAAGCGAAAATAGTTTAGGATACTAGTTCGGTAAGTACGGTTTTTCGCTTCAGGCCTACTATAGCAACGAATTTTTAAATAGCAATCGGCAAGTGCGCCTCCCATCTAACGTTTGGACACATTAATTTATTTAATTATTTATTCATTTGGTACTCTTGCAGTGATACAATTGAATTAAATATAAAAAACATAGTTAATAGTATGGCCAAAAGTGTATTACACATTTAAAATTAATATAGAAGGTCAAACAGTTCCTGTATTGTATTTGCACAAGGCATGCTAGGCGAGACTTGCCAAAGTACCGCACGTTCTCCATCTACTTACACTTTTCGTTCGATAAACTTAATTTAAAAGAATATAATTTCATTTCAAACTATTAAATCTTAAAGATATAATCAGAGATGTCTTTACTTATACCCCATGCGTCGCGGCACCATAGATAGTCAGGAACTATTAATTGCTATAATATATTTTCAAAATGAGAGCGTTAAAACGTCGCACCCGCCATTTTCCCATGTACCCTACTGTCACTCGAGATACTCTCAAAATCGTTTTCTCTCTCTCAAAAGCATTCCCCATCTCTAACCAGAAATAAACTTATTCTTAATGTTCAATATAGTTACTAAACAATTATTATATCAGCCAAACCATCTAAATTATCATTAAAACAACACTCATAATCACACTCACCAAAATGTACAAACACAGAAGTAAACATAAGATGAATACATTTTCTATTCTTTCTTTGCTATATCAGTTTTATCTCAAGTAGGTTCTTCATGAATTTAAGATTTATTTCTGTTCTTTTGCCTATATAGGTAGTACAACATAACTGCTGGGCACAATGTTTTGTATATAATATCTAGCTAATAAGTGATGTTATGTGCTGTATATTTTATGAAATAAATAAATAAAAAACAATAATCAGTAAGCACTCAAGATGCACACAAAGTCACAAAGCAAATTGACCACACTAGCAGTTCGCTAGGATATCGCTCGTTGTATCACATCGGTAGCTCAAATTGAACTGAACTAAAGTTCGGTCCACCCGCTTATATAGGCAAATGAAGGAATGATCTAGAATCGTCTAGAATCGTCTAGTGTAGTTCAATACAATTGCGAATCAAAAATTCTTTTGTTGCGGCGCCATTAAGACGGTAAGTATCAAAGGGTTTAATGTTTAGTAATTGAGTTTTTCAAAATTTCTCGCGGGCCGGACCAAATCTTACAGCGGGCCGTTTCTTGCCAGATATGTATGTTCCTAGTTGTGCTCAAATCCTAAAGAAAATTCCGCGATGGCATTCCAACAGTGAATTGCTGTCAATCACTGTTCGAAGTAGCCTAGAAAAATATTGTAAAAAAATGAACATAGCTGTATCATTAAGTAGGCACTATTTTTGTGAACAATAAGCGAAAAATCATTACAAAATTAACAGCAAAGCTTATTATAGACTAGCTTCTAGTGCCATAAGAATACAAAATGTGCAGCAAAGTATACTCACGGGGCTGCCCCGCGAAGCCCAGCGAAGCACGGCGCGTAGCTCGGCAGCCGCGCGCATCAGCAACGGGCAGTCACGTGCGTACAGCAACAAGATGGCGCCGCCCGCTTCCCGCTCAAGTGACCTGCGCCGAAATATTTATTTATTTATTTATTAATGTATAGGAAAAACAGTATTATGATACTTAAATATTAACAAATCTTAAAACTTACACTTTCACCAGTGAAGTTTCCAACAATTTATACGACACTTTTAGTTAAAAGGTAAGCAACGGTAAGATAAAAACCACAAAACAAAAGTAATACAAATTAACAACTAATTACAAGCTATATAAGTTACACAATACTATACACGCCTATTATACAATACTATAGTGAATTAGTTACGAATGAGTTAAGTATTCAGAAAAAAAATATAAGAATGGGGTTAAAAAAAAACCAGTTATTATTTAAATTATCACAAACCAAAATTTCATTTTACGGAACTAACCCTGGCATTTGATCAAATCACTAGATTTGTTTAGAGAAATGATAAGAGAGTGATCCGGAGAGCAGAAGAGCCCGGTTAAAAATCCAGATTTCCTTTTAGTTTTTTTTGTTCAACCTTGTACATACTTAAAAATCCGAGCAAGGCTCGGTCGTCCGGATATTTAATATAATATGATATATTCATAACGGAATTTCACCATGTGACTAACGGCGATCTGCATTTTACACCCCCATACATTAATGAATACTGAATAAATAGTAATAAGTTTCTATAAAACTGTAGATTATCACGGCTATATTAAATGAGTACCTACTCAATCAATCACTCAATCAAAAATATTTTATTACGTTGGTAAATTGCACTACACTTGAAATATGTAATTTTTCATACAGCTCGTTCGGAAGGAAACTCTAAGGTTGCTCTTTTCAAAACAGAATGGTATTACAAGTTCTTATTTTCAATTAAATTTACAAATCATTTTATTACATTATATACAATGTGGTGCAACAAAAGTATTTTTGTTTTACATACGTAAGACATTTAATAATTGGCGTTTGAGTATTCAAACGCCAATTATTAAATGTCTTACACGAAGTCAAAAAAATGTAAATTAACAAGTAAAACCATGGTTATAGTTATTGAGTAAATACATGATTGAGTGTTTCTGATTTCATGATGACGATTAATCAATGTCAGTTGAAAGCTAGTTGTCAAAGTCAACGTACTCGTTGTAGTGTATGTGAGTGAAAGAGAAGGAAGCATTATGTCATCTCTAGTCGTGGTCGTGATACAGTCAGTCCGCTGCGAGCGACGGAAGCGAGTGGGCGCGTGTATCTAAGAGCCGATAATATTGAAGAATATAGTACAATCCACACATACCGTAGATAAAATAAAGGCATTATCCGAGCATCTTATCAACTATTATATAAAAAAAAAACTTTTATTTTAAAAAGATTTCCCGGTGAGAGGATCGTCCAGCCACCCCAAGTAGCGCTACTTACTCGAAAATAAATCTGGAGTGAGACGACTGTGCGCGATAAATAAAAAAATGGAATTGGGATGTATTAGATATATCGAACCACGTCTAACATCGACATCGTTTTAAAGTTGTCTCATCATCTCTCTCACGACTACTCACTTGTCAGTCTCTGGCCAGTGGCTCCACAGCTTCTGGCGTCGTTTCCGCGAGCTGAGCGCGAGGGACCCTGCCGCGAGCCCCACCACCACCAGGGCTCCTGCGCCGCCCAGCCCCCACCACCACTCAAACCCACCACCAGCCAGCTCCAGCTCCATCGAGCTCGGCGCAGTATGGTCTGTGCACATAACTACTTTATGCAATACAATCACATTAACAACGAGTCACATTATTTAATCTATACTAATAATATTATAAAGCTGCAGTGATTGTTTGTTTGTTTGAACGCGCTAATCTCTGGTACTACTGGTCCGATTTGAATGATTCTTTCAGTGTTGGATAGTCCATTTATGAAGAAAGGCTATAGGCTATGTTTTTTATTTTTCAAAATTAGGGATCCGTAATAAAATTGCTATTTTGTAACACAAGGTGTAAAATCGAAAACCTATTTTTGCGTGCGCTGCAAAAACTATTGACAATAGAACAAAATGATGTACAGGCTATAATATAGGCAATATCTTATTACTTATAAAACTATCGCGTGAATTATACTTTATATGGCAAAACAACGTTTGCCGGGTCAGCTAGTATTATATAGAGTATGAAATTGTCATATATTTAAATAAAACACTTTTAAAGGATTAAAACGCGTGTAATTGTAACTAACTAGTATTTAGAAATACTATCTTTGACTCACTTCATCTGCAGTCCCCCTGAAAACGACATCTGGAAAGGTCTTGAAACGTCGGGTTAACTAAAATAAAAATGTAACTTTTTACACAAACATCTAATGTAAAACCGTTACAATTACACGCGTTTTAATCCTTTAAAAGTGTTTTATTTAAATGTGTAACACTCGCGTTAATCAAAGAAAATACTATTGTCATATATGTACAGAAAAATTCATAAATTATTTTGTTGGGATAAATATTTTTTAACATCTCTAGTTCAAAAATTGTGTATTTGCTGCATAAATCCAATGAGTTTTAATTCGTATATAAATATGTTTAAATTTGAAACCATAAATGTTATCGATTTAGGATTTACTGTAATCAGTAATAACTAGTGGGAAGCTCCTTTGCGCAGCTTAGATAGCTTATGGGTATCACAAAGGCGTCTTTTTCTGTACTATATTTATAATTCGTTTTCAGTGGAATTACTGGGAAAATGAGACAACATTTTATGTCTCAAAACGAATTTATGGGTTTTTCAACAATCCTGCGCGGCACTGCATTGTAATGGGCAGGGAGTATCAATTACCATCAGCTGACTCTAACTCGTCCCTTATTGTCATAAAAAAATCCTAGTCATAAGGTTTACGTAATAAGTTCATTAGAACTAGCTTTTAAACTTATAAATAGACACTCATAGCGCCCTTTGGTATCATGGCTGGATATAATTTACCGACTAAGCTTGATACCTGTTTTGACCACTTTATGATCAAATTAGATAAAAATAGCTGTCGTATTCAAATTGTTATTTAAACCGACCATGATATGATTGATATGTTTTGTAAAATCTTAAAAGTAATATCTACTACACTCATACCCACACTACTAAAACTTTTATAATGCTCTTCAAAGTCTGACCGAAAAGAATCCCGGACTACTGTTATTATGTGATGACCCAAACTTGCAGATTTCAAAGCGGTCTCAAAATCTTTGCAAGAAACACCAAATCTATACCAATCCCTAAAAAGAAACGTAATATGAAACCGAATGTATTGATAATAGAAACAAACATCAAAATAGATTACATTCTGACCCACATTATGATGTTTTATCATCACATAACCATGCTACATAATTTAACAAAAAATCAAAAGAATGTATGAGAGACACCTACTGGAAACACTAGACATGAAAAGGTTACTATGTAAATATCAGGACCAACAAAACTTGCAATAATCTTAGCAAAGATCATTAATGGAAGGTCATCTTTTATCTTACTAAATTGAACATTATATTAGATTATATCTGTTCTAGACTATTGGTTTTGGACAAAATAAATCAACTGAAGATGCAATAAAAACTTTTAGTACATTTATAGAAGATCAACTAGAGACAATTTGACGTCCCATATAGCCCAGTGGTTAGTGACCCTGCCTAGAGCTAGAGGTCCAGGGTTCGAATCCCGGTAGGTGCAAACATTTATATGATGAATGGATGTTTATAAGTATTTATGTTTGTTTAAGTAAGTATATTGTATTAAATACATCATTATCTTGTACCCATAGTACAGGCTGTGCTTAGTTTGGGGCAAGATAATTTGTGTAGAAGTGTGTCAATAAAAAATAAAAAAATATTAGAAATTTATTGATATGGAACAGTGTGGCCTTCTGGCTCAGGTGTTCCTCATTTTATACAAGGCATAATTTAAAAACATTGTAGTAATTTGACCGATGTTGTCGAGAAGAAATTTTTATAGCATGTAAATATGTTGGAGGGTTTCTAAATGTAGGTTCTGTAGAATTAAAACGGTTTCTCGAACCGTGTGAGGTATTGCGTTATGATGGAGCAGTATCGGTGGACTAGTCAAGACTCTGTGATATGCACCATCATTGCTCGAAGTTCCGTACAATAGAAATCTGCTGTAATGATCTACAACCATTAAATGTCCCCCATTGGTATATAAATTACCATCACTACGTAGACTTCGCTGATAATGTTGCGGCGTTTGTTCTGCAGTCAGCGATGTTCACTTGCAATTATCGTATAGAATCCACTTTTTATTACAACTCATCCCCAAAATAGCTCAATTTATGTGACTGTTCAACATGGGAAGACAAGCTTCAACGCGTACTTAAAGCACAGTGCAATCAAAGGAACGGTGCCGGCCCTATACTAAGGTGTATGCGCTTTTTTCGAAGGTACCCAATGTTGTATCGTAAAAGAACACAACATGAAGATTTTCGTGTGTCGTGTGAAGGTAGATTTCGATGGCAGGAATATACAGCTCTTAGGAACACTCCTCGTAATAATTGCGGTAGAAGACACACAATCAGCCATTCACTCAGCTCTCTACAATTTTATGGCATCCAATAATAATTCTTTTTAATATTCTATTCATACCTCCCTCATTTTAGAATCGTATGATCTGATTGGGGAAGAGAATTCACCTACATTTCATCACAACCTTCTACATAACAATATAATCTGGGTATCTTGAAAACTAGAGAAGGCATTTAGTAGCTGTTCAAGCCGTACCTCACTGTCTGTTCACAAGACTTACCCACTTCAACGACGATGCTCTTGAGAGCGTGGAACAACTTGTCCCCTGCGACCCACGGCGCCAGGTGCGTGAGCCGCATCATGTAGTGGCCGAACGGGACAGACATGTCGCAGTATATGCTGCTCTGGCGCGAGCCCTTGACGCTGCACTCATTTGTTATGTCGTATGAGCAATTCTGAAATGCATTTTGAATTACATTACATAAGCCCCAAGGTGAGCGTGACCAGCACACTTGGTATATAAAACATCTTAAGTATCGTGGTCTCGACATGGCTAGTGCAGGAGATGGAATACAGGTTTGAGGTACTCCAGCATAAACAGGCCTAAGTCCTAGACAGCTAACCAGAGAGGAAGCTGGTGATCGAATGTCCAAAAACTACCAGGAACCCACAGATGGGAAATGTCAAAATATCACATGCATCAAATGCATGTTTAGTGAGATCTAAGTTGCCACTGTGCTGTCAATTATTCAAAATGAATTTCTTACCAGCTAGTGATTAATATATTGTCGCGTCAACATAGTATCATGATTACCTCGGCCATAGTAATATTGTTGATTGTACACAGTTGCATTTGGAAATCCGTTGCTGGGATGTAGCCCAGCGACCATAGTGCTGTCAAGTGATCTCTGAAACATTGATTTATTTAATTTAGTTCAGGTGTTCAGGATGTTACATTACAAATTATTGAGATAAACTTCTTAGCCATTCAATGAATCCACCATGTGGGTGACAGGTCAATCGTGTAGCAGAGCGAGCAATTCCAAACAGTGCCCGATACTGGTGACTTGGGTAAATGTTTATTGTACTTTTAAAAATGTTTTAATTTCATAACATAATATAATAAGTCGTGCAAATCTCATGAATTCAATCGGATTTCCAAAAAATACCAATTTTTATTTGATTATGGATCTCCATCTAAAAGGCTATTTCGTGCATGTGTCATCAGTGCCAAGCTTTACAAGTTGGTGTGCACGGGCTGTGCCGTGCCCCTGTAAAGAGCAGCGGCGTCCAACGTCGTCGGCGCCCCAGGAACATACCCAGAAGAGCCACAGTTAATCATAAAGTTACCAAACCCAAATAAATGATGTAGTGTACATAAACAATACCTGTATAGCCTAGCTGAGGTACATACAGCAGAATAAATATTATTTTGACCCCAATGAAATTTACGTACAAGAGTGCTACAAATAATTTCACCCAAAATGAAGAGTGCATCTGTCGTAAAATTTTATATAAGTGGGGGATTAAAAAAAATTAAAACAACAAAAAGCAGATTCCCAATTTAAGAAGGAATACCCGCTAGAACATTTGATATGAATAGAAGTAAATCCAAATTAAGTAGTTTAAGATGCAGTCCACCTGAGTCAGGATAAAGTTAGATAGGTTTTTTTATGTTTAGTTTAATACAAGTATCATCCGACTGCACTCAATCTGATTGTTCTTGAACAGTAATAATTAAGATTAAGAGATAGCATTAATCACATAACACACACCCATCATCCTATCTATCCTATCCTAGGATTTTAGATTTCAGGTATTACCCTTTAAGAGTCTCTTTGACCAATATTTATATCATTTTTTTTATGGAATAAGAGGACAAACGAGCGTACGGGTCACCTGTTGTTAAGTGATCACCGCCACCCACTCTCTGGCAACACCAGAGGAATCACAGGAGCGTTGCCGGCCTTTAAGGAAGGTGTTCGCGTTTTTTTTGAAGGTACCCATGTTGTATCGTCCCGGAAACACCGCACAAGGAAGTTCATTCCACAGCTTTGTAGTACGTGGAAGAAAGCTCCTTGTAAACGGCACTGTGGAGGACCGCCACACATCCAGATGGTGAGGATGATATCCTAACTTGTGGCGTGTCGTGCGAAGGTGGAATTCGGCGGCAGGAATTAGGTTAAACAGCTCTTCGGAACACTCCCCGTGATAAATGCGGTAGAAGACACACAATGAAGCGACGTCTCTACGCAACGCCAAGTGATCCAGCCGTTCACAGAGTACTGGGTCCCCGACAATTCGAGCTGCTCTGCGTTGCACGCGGTCAAATGGATCAAGCTGATACTGGGGTGCACCAGACCAGAGATGACAGCAATACTCATTAGAGGTAACTTCATCAATAAGTTAACTCTCATATTAAAAATAAAAAACAACATTAAATAGAAACACTTACTCATGACTTAGGGTATCTGCTTTAGTTTCACTTTCTGTGAAATGCTCTTTAGTGTGCAGGTTCTTAACATAGAAAGACACATCCTGTGGTCTGGAGCTTTTTGTACCTCTAAAAAGTAAAGTTTTGATGTGGTAACAAGCATCTGTAAATATTAAATCCAGATGTTTTGTAAAGCAAACCTGAAATGTAAGAATAATATAATAAGCAATATCCTTAACTAGAAAAACATAAATTAAATAGTTTGAAACCGTAATTCAATCAAATTTCATGAACCAGTACAATTTCTATACAATAACTTCTCATACTATATAATAATAACACATAAATAGATTTAATTTATTTCAAAGTTTGCATAATATACATTTTATAGGTTGAGACTTCCAAGTAAGTTATGTTAAGACACTTATATTAGAGCAAACAAAAACACTTATTAATTAATTATTTAAGTATTTCTATTTGTGTATGTCATTTATAGTCTTACAAGCATGTATATTATTTGTTTCAGATATTATTAGAAAATTAAACTTTATGTAATCTGAACACCGATTATTACCGTTAAACTTAGAAGACACATACTCAAAGCTTGGTAGTCTAATCTAACGTGATTCTGGCAAATCTGTGGTATATCTTCCACAGAAGCCACAGTAGGAAGAATAGAATAGAATAGAATAGAAAAACACTTATATTAGAGTAAACAAAAATGATTAAAAACTAGATTTTATGTTACATTTTTAGTGTGTACGTGAGTGAGTATGTGTGTGCATGTGGCTTAATGTTTGGACCTTTAATTAGGTTCCATCTTTAGCCTGTGTGTGCTTGTCATGTCAGTCTGATCAGAAGAATAAAAGGTCTATGAGGCTGATTGGCATCAATCATACTGTAGATGTTTATATACTTTTAAACTTGTATTATATGTTTAACATCCAAGTCTAGTTGTATTTAAAAACACATATCAAGTTGTGTTTTAACAGATAGTGTTAAACAAAAACAGAAAGTTTTGGGCTATTTTTTTACAACTCCAAATCCTCATCACCCAAAAAAGGTGCACAACACAAGGGCCTACACTATGACAATGACAATGAGTTGACTTTGTTGTCCCAATGCGAGTTGGTCAACTTCACATGCAATATTTCCTCATATGTGTATGTAGATTTCCTAGGTGGTTTCAAACAGAAACAAAAAAGAGGGGATAGAACCTTTATAATATTCTATAGATACCTATATAATGTTTTTATTATTTGACATAGTGGAAGAACAATCTCACATTTGTGCAGTTCAAGTTAAATTCAATATTCTCTCGAAACCGTGAATGCACTGGATACAATGGTTTCTGAATATTGTGCTTGCAGAGTTCAGGTTTATGGCGCTCGTCGTATCGCAGCACCATCTCCCATTTATTCACCTGTTCATCACCTTGTGTACACCATTTAAGTACATAACGTCCATCCACACTACCATTAAATGGTAAAAACGTAAGCTTTGACGTCTCATTATTGCACTCCACTTTATATTCTGCATTAGACACGCAAATATTTACAATCACAAGTATAGATACAGTTAGTAGCATCGTTTAGATGTCTTCACAATTCACATATCGCTAGTTAATATATATACTTCTAAAAGAGTTAGGTTTTTCCTGTATTCAAAATATATTTGCAAAGGTTATTAAAGGCTATCGCTGTGTTATAATCGTAGAAAAAACAAATAGTTTAGTACGTAATCTATTTACGTTTCACTCTAAGCTGTAATATCTAACAACATTTCCGTGATACGTAAGTACATAGTACTAAATAATCTTAACCACCTTAATCTTACTAAATTATAAAATAAACATAAAAATGATAAAGTATTAAAGAGATATAAAATACAAATTTTACATTTTGACTCTAAAGTCTAAACTCATAAACTAGATCAAGTTTTTGACATTGTTTTGACTTTTGAGTTGATTTTTGATGCCCCTGCCCCCTTGTCTCGTTGCCTGTCAATTGGTTTAGTTACGGAAGAAACAAAAAAAGTTAGGAGTTTATGGTACGCATGTTTCGTGCATCCGCCTTTTATCACTAATAATTAATTATTATTATTCAGAGCAATAACGTTCTATATATAATACATATGGACATATCATTTGCAGTCTGAAAGCGGAGCGGTAAAAGTGTGCTTAAAGACAATGTAAGCATACTTATCTCCTTAGTCGTGTGTCAATAACCAAGTCTAAGTGTGTATAAAAAAGGTGCTCAAATAATACGTTAACGAAGCAAAAAAAGATGGTGTGACTTACCAACGGTAAGTTTATTTTATTTAAATAAGATGGGTTGGCAAAAATCGTAAATAATTTAGTAAAACATGTAGTACTTTCTTATTCAATATTGTACAATAATTGATAAGTATTCACACTTTCTCTCCCGCTGAGACAGATGAAAGGACGCGAAAGCACACAGTCAGAAAAAATTATGTGGTGTCGTGGGACACCAGGTAGGAACGAAGTTCCTTCGGCTAATGTAGAATCGACACAAATTGCAAAAAAAATCGTTCTAATATTGCTATAATCGTTATCATATATTAATATAATAATATGTATGCGACTGTCGCGCCTGCGCACGTCTCATTTAACGGTTTTATTCCACGCACTTTTTTCCACGGATTTTTTCTTACGGTTTTACTATCATATTTTTTTTCAGTTCGGTCGCGCAGCAAAATCCCTATCCCTTCCAAGCCTGCCGTAAGGAACTTCATTCCAAAAATGAAATCTATAGAGTCGCTCTTTTTTTAACCTACTTCAAAAAAGGAGGAGGTTCTCAATTCATCGGTATGTTTTTTATGTATGTTACCTCAAACTTTGGACTGGGTGAACGGATTTTGATAATTTTTTTTTAAGTTTAAAATTAAATTTTAAATTAATTTTTGTAAATTTTATTACTAAGCGTCGTCACCACTAAAGGATTTAAGCGTTTAAAAATTCATGCTCAACAAGTATGATAAAACTTTTTTAACATTAAAATTATTGAAATATATATTAAGTTTTTTTTATATTAAATGGCTCCGTCTACTGCATGTTCGGCCAACGTCAAGGTGGAGAGATTTTTAGAACGAAGTTCCTTACGGCAGGCTTGGAGGGGATAGGGATTTTGCTGCGCGACCGAACTGAAAAAAATATGATAGTAAAACCGTAAGAAGAAATCCGTGGAAAAAAGTGCGTGAAATAAAACCGTTAAATGAGACGTGCGCAGGCGCGACAGTCGCATACACAAGCGAGTAGTGTATATATTATCAATATTATTATATTAATATATGATAACGATTATAGCAATATTAGAACGATTTTTTTTGCAATTTGTGTCGATTCTACATTAGCCGAAGGAACTTCGTTCCTACCTGGTGTCGCACGACACCACATCATTTTTTATTTAAATTATTTGATTGAGGTATATAAAGAGCTGATAAAAAGGAAATCATTGGTTGATATAGCTGTGGTTTTTTTTGATGAACTGAAGAATATGCAACAAGAGTTAGTACGGTTAGTAATAAACACCCATAATATTAACTACCTTGTTAATATGTAATCTAAATTTAAAGGAGAATAGTGTGAATGTAAGTGGGAATATGTGCCAAATAGAAGCGTAGAAAGTATGGAGGATAGAAATTACAATTTAATATTATTGCGGGAAATAAATTAGTAAAGAATCTTTACGAAAGGGGAATGGCATAAAGTAAGAAGAAAAGGGATGTTGATGGTGCGAGGGATATCCTTCGGTAGAAGGTCATATAAAAGAATTGACAATATAGGGCAATAGAAAAAAATATGTTCAAGCGTACCTTCCTCAAGGCCACATTCCCATATAGAATGGTCCCTTACCCGGTTCTTGGCCAAAAATACTGGGGAAGAGACAAATCCCAAGCGAAGTCGTATGATGACTGAAGTGAGGGGATAAATTTGGGGTTGGATAGAACCATAGAATTTACCATTAGTTTGTTTTGTGGTTTGCCATAAAGCATTCCATGAATCATCCAGAAAGGGTTTAGACATAGCGCGTAGATCTCGAGGAAAACAGTAATTTAAGTTTAATGTTCCAGACTGAATCACGTCTTTAGCGCACGAGTCTGCAATTTCACTGCCAGTTATCCCTAGATGGCTAGGTATCCAAGCTAATGCAACTTATAGAAGTTCCAATTCCCATTATGTGACATCTGTACAGGGATGCCTTTGTTCTTAAATTAATTGTGAAGTTGTTTGAAGATTTGAAAGGATTTTTTGTTAGGTCCATCAAGCAGCTTAATGAGCAGACAGGATTAAAGCCTTGTTGATCTCATGTGATTCAACATATGACATCGCCTCTGACAGAGGAATTGATTCGCCAGTAAAGATGGAATTCTGCGGGGGACTTTTGTAATTTAAAATTTTATGGAACTTAGGGATCCAAACTGCAGACCCGACCCAGCTATTGTTGGATATTTTGGTTGCGTCCGTGTACAACGTCACCCAATCAGAACAATCAGAAGGTAGAATGGAATTAAATTTTCTATTGGCTTCAGGGCAGTGTTTAGAAAATCCAAAGTCAAAGAAAACTTTAGGTTTGAAAATGAGAGACTGATATTCTACTTCAAAGACTGGGCATAAGGCTGATTGGAAAATGGGAACTGGAAAGGCTTTAATTTTAGTATAAGAATTGATTAACGGAGGTGGATGTTTATGAGACCAATATAAAGAAGTTTGAATAGTTAGAGACATATAGTGCAGAACATCAAGAAGGGGGTGTGCGCTAAATTTGATTACGTTAGTTAGGAATCTACCAGCTAGGTACTGACGGCGAAGGTGAAGAGGTGGGTCTACACACTCCACTTGGAGAGCGTTGACGGGAGAACATTTCATAGAACCAGTTATGATTCGTAAGTATTTGGACTGGATTTTCTCCGATTTGGACAGGGCTATTTTGCTACATGGCTCAAGTAGTAAACTACCGTAAACAAAAAGATTACGAACGATAGCATTGTATAAAAGTTTTTGACAAAATGGGTGGGCACCCCAGCGTACCCCCGAAAGGGCCCTCATAACATTGACACCCCTCTCACATTTCTTAACAATGTACTTCAAGTGGTGAGTCAAAAAAAAGACCAAGGAATTTAACATTATCCTTAAACGGGGCTGATTCATCACCTACTGAGAGATTTATGACCGGTTCAGTGCGTTTTCGGGAAAAAATAACCGCAGTACATTTCGGAACAGAAAGAGAGAGGTGTGGTCTAAGAGCCATTGATTCAGATAATAATATAAAGCAAGATGAAGAATAGTTGAAAGAAGATGAGATGGAGTATAGTGCAATATCATCAGCATATTGAAGAATTTTGCAGAATGGTGTAACAGTAAGGCCTAGGTCAGAAGTATATATATAGGATAGGACTTAACTTTTTGTCTCTAGACTATCTACAATTAAACTGTCAGTAATAGTAGTGCCATGGCTTCTCCAGTACGGCAGTTAATGAGTAGTTGTAGCAAAAATGACTCGTTATCCGATACTGCCAACAACGGTACACCCGAAATGGAAAACATTACTGTACGTCGTGGCCGAAGTTTCAACTCTTGCACATGCGGAGATCCCTCTACGCTACGAAAGATAATAAAAGAGGAATTACAGGCTATATTAAGAGAACCACTATCCCTTTTATCGCAACTGAGCAAAGACTCGCATGAGCAATTAGTTGCTATTCAAAAACTAGAAGGAGCACAAGAGTCAATTCTAGAAAAAATAGAAAGTAGTTATCTACCCAAGGAGAAGAAGACTACTAAAGTTAATTCGAAGCCAACAATAGATACCAGTAAGCACGTAGCTGTGCAAAAGCCGAACGATAGAACTCAAAATAGTTTTAAGAATAAGGACAAGGTGGTTAAAAAGGCCACTGTAACGTCTGGCACATTACCACAGCAAAAATCCTCTCCATTGCCTAAGGTTCGCCTTGAATCCGATCACGGTAATGAAGATAAAAATGAATGGATGGAAATTACACGGAAACAACGTCCACGTGGTTCGCTGCCAAGTGTACTGCGAGGAACCGCCGCGCCAGGGGCAACATCGTTGCGTGCTGCTGATAAGTGGCGCTATTTACACCTCTACTACGTACAAGTAGGCACAACAGCTGACCAGGTGCGGGCCCATTTGACATCAATATGTGGAGGCGATTTTTGTTCAGTAGATTAGTTAAAGCCTCGAGGTCACTACGCTTCTTTCAAACTTGGAGTTCCGGCTACATTGGCTGAAAGCGTCCTATGCAGCGACAAGTGGGCCGAAGATATATGCGTCAAACCATGGCGCCATAACTTTCGTGCCAAAGAGGGAGGTTCGTAAACGCGTTCAACGGTAACGTTAATGTTAAAACACAATTTTCAATGTTTTGTGAGTTTTGTTGCAATAATATGGCAATAATGTATTGAATAGCTGTGGTAGCATACTTGACTTAGTACTGAGTGATCTTGATGCCGATCAGGTTGTCGTGTCTGAATGTCTGGACCCGTTTGTTTCAATCGACCATTACCTGCTTTGGAAGTCAGGCTAAGTATCAATCATGGTGCTGTGCCACCACCAGTGTCACAAACCCCGACATCGCGGCCGTTTACATTTAACGATTTAAATTGGCGTAAAACGGACTATACGGCATTATACTTTGCTCTTTGCAACTTAAAATGGAATGATTTGTTTAAAATTACCGATATTGATACAGCCGTTGATAATTTTTACTTTGTTGAATTGTATTACGGGGATTGTTCCAATGAAGAATCCATCCCCCAACAATAGTAAGTATAGATATCCTAAGTGGTATACAGGTGATATAATTACTAACCTTAAACATAAGTACCGTCATCTAAAACTGTTTAAATCGTACGGTAAGGTAATAGGGAATTATATAAATACTATAGATGGTACGTTAAGATTTTAATCGACGACGCATATAAAATTGATCCAAAAAAATATTGTTGATGAACCAGTTAAATTCTGGGAATATATAAGAGACAAAAAGAGTGACAGGCAACGTATTGACACATACACATATTATGACACTGAGGTGACAGGCCAAGCAGCAGCTGAAGCATTTGCTCAATATTTTAGTTCGGTGTTCCAGGATGAAATACCGTTACTGAATCCGCAAAAAGCTACTCAAGTGTCCAACATATGTGGTGTCCGTTCAGGTTCTTCTGTTGTTGTCAATGTGATTCGAGATACAGACCTTGAACTGGCTACAAAACGCTTGAAGGCGCGATCTTCTGCTGGTCTGGATGGTATACCCGTGTTCCTTGCCAAGGATTGTATGTCTGTTTTCAGTCACCCGCTCTTGTACCTCTACAATCTTTCATTAAAACAATCCAAATATCCAGATTGCTGGAAGATATCTAGAGTGACGCCGGTTCCAAAGAGCAAACCAACAGAAGATGTTGCGTCATATAGACCGATAGCAGTGTTATCAGTTTTCGCAAAATTTTTTGAAATTATTCTTAACAATAAAATTATCAGCCAGGTTGGTAGCGAACTTAGCATTGCTCAGCATGGGTTTCGGAAAGCTCGGTCAACGAGTACAAATCTCACCGCAATAGTAGACTATGTTTATACGGAAATTGATGCGGGTCGACAAGTAGATGCTGCCTATTTTGACTTTCGAAAAGCTTTCGATCTTGTTGACAATGACATCTTACTACGTAAACTAGCTGTGATGGGGTTTACTGACAACCTACTCAGATTATTTGCATCATATCTTAGCAATAGGCGGCAATTTGTAAAGGTGAATGGATACGATTCTGAATATTTTTACACGAGGTCTGGCGTATGTCAGGGAAGTACCCTTGGACCAACGTTATTTTTAATAATGATAAATGACCTTCCGGAAACGGTCCAAACCTCCAAGTGCTTATTGTTTGCTGACGACCTGAAACTATTTCAGAGTATTGCAGATAACAGTGATATCAAAGCTAACAAAGCTAAAAAAGCTACAAGCGGATATCGATGCCGTATCTCTGTGGAGCCAGGCTAATCGCCTCCCTTTCAACTCTGATACGTGTAAGGTTTTAACATTTTCAAGGAAACGACTGCCGATCACCGTAGCTTATAATATATTTGACGCCCATATGGAAAGAGTTTATGACATTTGCGATCTAGGACTGACATTAGATAATAAATTAAATTTTCATCTGCATATTATAACGACCTGTAAAACAGTGAATAGAGTACTAGGATGCATTATTAGGAATGCTTCTCAATTTAGCGAAGGTATTATATAATGCTTACGTGCGGAGCAAACTTGAGTATTGAGCTACTATCTGGGATCCCTATGAGGATAAATACACCCTCATGATTGAGAAAACGCAGCGTAAATTTGCCCGCTGGCTCTATAAGAGGACCTTCGGATATTACCCATATTTATACCCTTCCTTATTTGTGTATGGGATGGTAGAGATTGAGAGGCTTTCATTCAGGAGAAAGATGCTGTTAGTGGTGCATTATCTCTCCATAATACGAAATAAATTAGAGTGTCCGCAAATCCTTGCTCAAGTTGGTTTATTGGTACCAAATCGTATCTCCCGTGATACGGCGGGGGCGATGGCTCCGCGGCGTCGTCCGCGTCTACTGGAGCGGCCCGTCACGTGCACCAGACATGCAGAGAACGCTCCTACTATTCGAGCATTACGTCTGATCGGCGACTTGCTCACTCAGTGTGACATTGATTTATTTGTGGACAAATTTCAAACGATTGTTAATGACATGCATATTATGTTAGATAGTACTTGAATTATATATTAATAACATTTTTATTTAATTTAATTATTGACTTAAAACTTTGGAATTATTTTATTTGATTATTTGGCGCTATGGACATTATTTGATTTTATATAACTTGACATTTTTTGTATTATTTTATCATTATTTATTTTATCTTTAATTTAAAATCTAATTTTACTATATTAATTGTATTTTTAGGACTAGCTTGTAAACGCTTTGGGTATAACTGTAAGTTTTATATAATAAATAAATTAACACCGAACCCTGTCGGAGGCCCTTCCAGACAGTTCGAGGTGGGAGGAGGGTTCCTTGATGGCGGACGGAAATAAAGCGACCCATTAACATATTACAAATGATATTGGTCACCCTAACAGGAATACTCAACTGGTGCATTTTCTGCCTGAGTAGAGGAAGGTGAACGTTGTCATATGCCGCCGAGACATCTAGAAAGACCCCAACAACATGCTCGCTTCAAGATATAGCTAAGATGGCGAGTGGAGGTGTCGAATGTCAATAAGTCCAATCGGCAATCAAATATATCATACTACAATGTTTTAATAAAACTCTGCAGTAAAGTTCCAAGAAATAGGTAGGTACTTTAGTTGCCTTTGATAACTTCATTACGAGCCTTAGGTAATCCTATGAAATATTTTTTTTAAATAAAGAATTGTGCACTAGGGACCGTTAGATACAATAGGAAGCAACCAAAACCACTGAGATTGGAAAACACTTATTCGCAGTTTGTACTACAAAATCGTTTGATACTAAAGTTGCTGTACTCACCACAGCCCATAAGCCACTTGATTTAGACTTTTTTTTATCTTAACTCAACTTGATACGTTCACGCTATCCCGAGATAAAGGGTCTTGACAAACATACAGACTGGCGGAAAACAAAGTGATCTTATCGATTTATTTATATTGACATTTATTTGTACCGGATGAAATTAGTTTATTCAATGTGTAGATTTCACAGCAATAACTAGAAAGAAGACGAAAATACATTTTTCCAACTGTCTAAGAATTGCTTTAAAAACTTTCTCACTGTAAGTTTATTTTATTTATATAAGATGGGCTGGCAAAAAGCGGGAAAAATTTAGTAAAACGAATATTTTTGCATTAATTATGGTACAACTATTGATAAGTATTTACATCCCTTCCTCTCCCGCTTGACAGAAAGAGACACCGCCACACAGTAAGAAATGAAAGCTATAGAGTCGCTCTTTTTTTTAAAGGCCCAGTGACCAATGATTAGCAATATTGTATTTTGTGTACAGAAAGTCTGCCGGTGAATGTGAACGGCTTACGAGAATGTGAACAAACTAATGCTATTTATACGGTATCACGGACCTAGTCATAATTGACATTTACAATATATACCGCGAATCTCTAAAATCTTTTTCAGCTTTTCCGTACACGAGATATTTTAAGAGAATTGGCGGCAGTTGGTAGCAAGAGAGAGTAGTGAAGAATTTTACAAACCAAATAAGTCTAGTATAATGTACCTCCCGGATGGTGAGAAATATTTTCCTGCATGATAATAGTTTGCTTTGCAATTATGAATAATGGGAAATAATTTACCACCGCTAAACACGCAGTTTCTCCCATTGTGCATGAATCTCAAAACTGCATATGAAGTCCTGGTACATGTTAGGTACTAGGATGACACATGATTTCGACCGCTATGAAAGACAGTACTATCACCGCTACCATATTTATATTCTCCTGGTGCTTATGTATTAATAGCAGTCGTGCGCATGACGTCACAAATCACAATGTATTCAGATACATGTCATACATAAGACAATCTCTCCTTCAACTATGATCGCCTGGTACCAACACTGTATAATGCTTCCTTTCTCATATTTACCCACGTTAAATCTTATAAATTTATGTGTTTCCCTTTTGGTTTCACCGACTTTCAAATGACGACGCTAAATAAGTTTTCACTTACAATACAAAACGATTTTTAGCATTCGTTTATTTAATTTAATTTTTTGCTTATACACCTTTGTATTCCTATAAGACCAAGTTGTTTTGCCTATAATTGGATCTAAATTACGATAATTTAAATTATTTCTATGCTTAAGTTTTGAATTTATGATGTAAATCTGATGGTGAACCTTTACATACATAAATTAATTAAATATTTTCGCTCTGGTTGACTACGCACTCTACAGCACAGGTAGCGTTAAACGTTTAACGCAACCTTGTTTGGAAGTCGCATTATAAGTTTCTCTTCAAATTTTGATGTGGAACCAAGCAGCCTGGCGCAACTATCTATTAAAGTGATAGAGTATTGATTTAAGTCATCTAGAGTAAATATTATACTCTATCAGTGTGCTTGACACTTTTTAATGATTGTCGATATTTCATTTTTAATTATTATTTATTCATTTTATTTTTATGGTATTTAAATTTTTGTTTAATAAGTTTATTGAAATTAAAATAGTTTATAAGATTTTTAACCTTGAAAATCCTTCTTATTGTATTAAAGTGTACATGATGTGCAAAAAAATATTTTAAGCCTAAAAATTAGAAAATGAATTTCAGTTAATATCTTTTATTTATTGCAACACCTGAAAAACGAAAACTAAAGACTGTCAAAACCCAAACTACTACACCACTCAAAAGAAAACTATAAAAAAAATATTAGTTATGTATATTGTTTTTTTCTTTGAGATAATCTTTAATACATATTCCTAGTTTATACTTGGCTTAGGTATTTTAAAATTAACAAAGGGGTTGTCTTAAAATTAGATGAAATTAATATTAATGTAACTGTCTATATAAGGAAATACATATTTGTATAGTATTGCCACCATTTTTGTCACCAGAATGTGTCCAATTTATTATTGCATCAAACCATTGCATGTTAATACTTGTACTATTGTTAATATATATAATGCAGAGTTTAACCATCTTATTGAACTTCTAGCTGATTACCAACTTAAACGGAATCATATTGGGAAATTGTTTAATATTTTATTGAAACTGTCTCCTTCAACCAATGTTTAATTATTCAGCCATAAAAATACAATATACTTACTATTATTAGGATTAGATTTTATTTCTAATACAACAGATATTGGAATTTATTCTTAGTCCTTATTATTTGTAATAATAATTATGTAAATAAATAACACTAAAAAATTATACAGAATTCAAGCTCCTATTTGCTGAGAAATAACTGCATACATTGCTAGGGCAGTAAGACCAACAGTGGAAGCATGAATTGCACGAATGGCCAATAAAGACCAGGCACTGAGTGATAATAAACTAGCCAATGCATCTTCTAGCAGGCTTCTGTATGGAGATAAGGCAAGAAGTGTAATAACAATGGGGGTGTGCTTCTTTGGTAGATCACTTCGACTCCAGAGCCACACAAGTGCAGCAGTGGAAGCATGTTGTAGAAGGGCTACATTAGACTCAGCACATGATCGTATATAGATCCAGTCGAATTCAGATCCTCGAGCGCCCACCCACAACATGATGCTTCGAGTTACAATGACCTGAAAAGATAATTAAACATTGTCATGAAAAATAAACACAAATCTTAAATTTAACACAACTTACTAAACTCTAACCCCCTGATTCATAATAGTCTGCTAACTGAAAGCATTGCTAATTCTCACTCTGTCTTCTTCTATTGACCTAAGTCAGAATGAGAAAAAAAACTCCTTAGCGGCTGTTTAAAGTTAGCGGACCAATATGAATAAGGGGGTATATCTACTTACTTCAGCACTTGCCCATCCAATTGCAGAGGTTAATATCTTAGAATGCCCTTTGCCAGGCACAGAATTAATTGCAAAGTAAATGCCCAGTAGATCAGCTGAGTCCACTGTGGCTTTAAGAATTTCCTGAAAAGTTACAACTGTATCATTTGCATTTTATAATTCATAAACATAAAGGTAGTCCTAGAGCCCAGGGTCCCAAAACTTAATTTTTAAGCATTGATGTTTATATAATATATATACTCCTATTTTATTCATCAAAATCCCACCAGGTGATGGGATCCAAAAGACTGAAAAAAAAATCTAATGAGAGACCCAACTTTAGCTTGTGCACTAAAAATAATCATTACACCAGATTTACTGACTAATTATTTAGAAAACAAATTTGTCAATAGACACACATTTGTACAAAACTGACATAAAATCAAATCATTGCATTTTGACATGATTGCAAGAAAAGTTAAAAAACTGCAAAAGCTGCATAGCCAAGGTAGCGAGTACACATGCGCTATAAAAACACATAATAGTTACATAATTTAAAAATTTTATTACTTCAAAAAGTAACTAAAGTCTGGGGCAGAGTCCCGTTTATCTTACTTATTTTGTTATTTTACATTAGTATGTAATTATAATTATATTATGTGAGGTATTAGAAATTATTATAGTGGATACTATTGTCATAGATATTAATAAGCAAGAACATCCTAGCAAAATATTCAATAGTATATGTTGTTCCACTTACTATGTTTGAAAGTTGTTGTTAGAAATTTACTTACCAAAAATATATTATACTCGCCACTGGAACTATTGGTATCATAATCAGGAAAAAATGTTGCTAGCAGTAGCATTTTGCATAATTGGGTAAAAATGTATAGCCCTCCAGCATACACACATTTTGAAAAGGTTGAATACTCAGATCTAAAATACAAATTAAAATATTATACAGCTCCACATTTACCTAAACCTTTTAACCGTATAGTCTTGGCTTATTGGATGACATACATTCCTGAAAATTTGTAGGCCATGTGATATGGAAGGTATACTAATGCTACACAATTTCCAAAATGATAAAGTGTCATTTTGGTGAAGTACAAGACGTATACCTCAGTATCGTTAGTTAAATTTAATATTATAAAATTACTATCTCGAATTTAATTTAATTATAATCTGAATTTATGAGAGACATGAGAATTGATCAACAAACAGCATAATTTTTTTTTCGTCCAATATTAGGACAGGCAAAGGGTGCAAGCCCATACAGCCATTTCTTCGTCGTAACAGCATACATAATTCATCAAAATAACAAAACCAAAGAATTTAATTGGCATTTGCTACAAAATTCAAATCTGAAATCTTAGAATATTAACATTTAACACTATAGAAGTAGTCAAAGAGGATGTAAGTAATAAGAGGCGGGACTCCCAAAAAATTGAAATTTATTTAGTATGAAACGTGCAGCCATTTGATATAGTTGTTAAATAGTAGTGTATCGCGATTGGTCATGAAGTATAATCCGGCTAAGTTTGACAGCCAACAGTTGCTTATAACGTATTGGATTTCGGCTATCGCCTTTTATTACGAGATTATAGCCGTTATCTGACGATCTGTTAGTGACTGTACGCTTCATACTTAGATTATGGATCCTACTCTATCTACGGTTTCATATAATCGAGTGAATCGCTTTTTTCGAAGTTTTCGAGTTTCGCTAGCCTGCATAGAAGTAGTGTCAGCGTGCCCCTTTCAGATAGCAATAGTTTTGACAGGAGTAGTCTTAGGTGTTGTGAGTTGTCATATTTTATATTATGACTAAAATAACCCCAAACTGAATTAAATCTTATGACACAATGTCACGTACTCAACAGATGATTGGGAATGTAAATGAATTAAACAGAATAACGAAAAGCAATTACTGACAATTACATATTTCTGAAACTATTTCTATAGTGTGAAATAAGCTAAGGTCTATACTACACCTAACAAGATCTGTCATGATATCTGTCATAACTTAAAAGTCATAACTGCCATTCCTATGTCACATTTCTGTTTGTCAGATTTCATAAATATAATAAATAAACGGATGATCTATGAAATGCTATGAAATACCTTCGTTTTTTATTTTTAAAATATTTAAATATTTTGCTTAAAATAAAACAGCAACAGCGATTCTAAATATCAAAAATTATCGGGGCGATTATTACAGAAAATTATATCAAATGAAATTTTGTTCTAAGATTGATAAACGATTTTTTTTAAATTTTGTGATACTATAACTTATTGTGCATTTGGTTTTATAATATCTAATTTGATGATTTGTATGCAATTTGTCTAATTAAATACTTGTATCGAAAACAAAGTATTTAGCAGGTAACCATTTAATAATTTTTTTGTTGTTGTTTTACTTATGATTAAATACACCCTTTTTATTTGTAGGCTTAGCAATGTTTATATAAAAATGTGTCACTATTTTATGAAACAATGTAAGTAATGTTATTATACATATATCTTCATTTACTGGATACTCAATATGAACATAATGAGCATATTGTAAGATGCCAATGCAAATAGCAGGGTATTATATACAAAGGGTGCTCTTTAAAAAAGGGGTGGCTGTAACCCTTTCATTTTTTAGCACACGCGCAAAAGGGTTTGGGTGATTCCATCCAATAGCAAGACAGAATTTTATGATTTTTTATTTTGCCGGATGTTGAGACGGTTCTCCGCTAAGAGGGCCCGGTGGAACCTCCGGGTTGCCTCAGTTCTGTTTTGATAATCAAGCTAACATGTATGCTATATCTCTGTTTTTAGTTTAAATTTGTTTTAAAATGTGAATCTAGCATTTTTGGAATAAGTGTTACATGAAATCTACCGTAAATGGTAAGTAAAGTATGTATTGTAATTATTTGTAACCGTATTATCCCATATTGCTTTAAATAGTTTTTTCCTAGACTTTTATTATTAAGAGAATAAAATAAATAGCTTTTTAAATGAAGTTGCTAACATCTATAGCCTATATTTATGGAAATATAAAAGTATAAGAAAATTTTAATAAACAATACAAGTGTATAATAATGCACAAGAAATGAAACAGATTACCTACTTATTTAAATATTTATTAATCTAATATAAAATGAAATTATAATCTATGTATTAAGAAATTTATCATTTCTGTATTACTTCATACTAATTAAATTATGAAGACCTTAATATTTCAATACAGGCATTTTAGATTTAAATCTTATTATCCATATAAAAACACCTTCCTTAAAGGCCGGCAACACTCTTGTGATTCCTCTGGTGTTGCAAGAGAATGTGGGTGACGGTGATCACTTAACACCAGGTGACCTGTATGCTAGTTTGTCCTCCTATTCCATAAAAAAAGCATTTTATTTTTTTAATTTATTCTGAAAACTCAATTTCATAGTATGTAATGCACATAATTTTGGCATTTATGCAACTACAGGTTATGATTCTGTTGATAGGGGCATAATTAGTTAAGCCATGATTCGCCTATAATTATGGCATACTTAATACATAGAAGTATCTGGCTAGATTCACTGTCTGTGGTGTTGATTTTAGACATTAAACTTAGTATTTAGGCTTTATATTAATGGTCCTATCAGAAGAATAAACTTATTATATAGCTTTCAAAAATCATTGAGTGCATCATGAACCAACAGCTCTTAGTGTAATATCTTCCCAAGGATGTGTCCTAAATCCTATATTATGTTTATGCCTTTGACATACATTGTTGAGCTACCATGGGGAAGGCTTTGCAGGGCTTTCTCGGTAATTCGTACAGTGAGAAGAAACTTGTATCTTTTTTTAAGACCACTCTTGGGAAACACACTAAGCTAATATTTATTTTGGAAATAATGCCCCAGACGACACAAGGTTTGGCATAAGCCGCAAAGAGAAATCCGTTTTAGTATCGTATGTTTTCAGTATCAGAATTCTGCGATCTAAAAGACAGTGCCAAATTACATTCGACATACAGGAACGCTCTGTAAGGCGAAGCTCCGGCCACATATTACGGGGTATTGTTCTCGTCTCGGGTTTGGTATACACCATTATCTGTTTAACTGACAAGTATCCACTATTGGATCAATCCCATGGCGTTGTTTGGAGAAATCGCTTCATTCGTGAGTTTTCCACTCCATTTATCGTAGGGTGTGATCCGAAGATCTGTTTGATCTCTTATTCCTGCGGCTGAATTCCAACATTAGAACGCATTACAAACTTGGCTATCATCCTCACCATCTGGATGCATAGCGTCCTCCGCAGTGCGGTTTTTAAGGAGCGTTCTTCCAGGTAAAACCAAACTGCGGAATGCACTTTCTTGCTCCAATACATAACTTATTACTATTTATGTACAACTTTCCGTATATATCTATGTCCTAATAGCTATTATAAAATGATGTATATATATACAGAAATGTAACAGAAATAAAAATAGCCCTCTCCAGAATACAGCTCTCTCACGTAAACCCTCCATTACTGCATTGTCCTCTGACAATGGCGATGAGTATAAAGAATAGCGGCCATTAGGTAAATTTCCTTATTAATTTTTTTGCGTGACACCCTTGACGTGTAAAAAGCGGGGAAATAGTTATTTATCACGAGGAGAGCGGAGAGTGGAGACGTGTTCGCTGCTGTCGTTATCTCGACGAGCTCTCGGCCCTGATGAATAATTTTTTCCCCGACATTTTGAAGCAAATCTTGTTAAACAAAAATTCTGAATTATGTTTCATATAGGTGAGCAAATAATGTTGAGCCTAGTTGATGATGATCAATATGATGTATTGATCTGAGACGGACCTGTAAATAATGTTATCATTTATCAAAAGAGTATGTGGGTAATATCTATAAATTTTACTTGGCTTAGGTCAAAATGTTATAAAAACTATTTTTTTAATCGTTAGTAGTATGTCGAGGTCGTAAATTTTGTTCTAAAATTTTTAAGAGAACATGTTTTAATATGGATAGACTATGCGACCCGTGCGAAAACTCCGCACCTATAGTGAGGTAATAAATAAAGTAAACAGTAGTGTGTACGCACAATTTGTATTTTGGTTGGAAGGTCGCTATTAGCCGTAGCTAGTGAAATTCAGTAATTTTGAATGAGAAAAGTAACAAAACTGGTGGAAGACTGAAGCTCATTAATGAGCTTCAGTCTTCAAAACACAACATCTTGTCCCATAGTGACGAGGGCAATCGCAGTGCCGTTCAGGCTGGGCTCTCCAATAATCCTGGCATTGTCTTATAATGGTCAGAGGCAAGTTCTGCTTTTGCAATTTCTAAAATGATAATAGCGCACTCTTAAGTCGTGTATGCAAGTAGATTCATAATTTCCATTACATCAAATTAGTTCTTTATACTGTCAACAGATCGAATTTCAAATATTTCATATTCTTGTTTGAAACTCTACAAATTTAAAATATTGTTATTACATCTATTTTTCATCAATTGCAGAAGACAATATGATAAGCTTGAAAATGGTGTTTGAGTAATAAAATGAGTAGACTAACGGATTTAAAGGTCCAATAAGTCACGTAATACATACGTCATAGTAATACCGTTATTTAAAAATGGTTAAAAACGATGGTTTTTCAGTTACCATTAACTTACATACAAAATTTAAATAAAAAACATGTGAAAACCAATTTAGGTAAATGACTGCCATGTTCTATTCACAATTCGTAAATCGCTTGACAACGCGTCCTAATCCCCTTCTGGCCCCGCGCTTCTCTCGTCAGGTTCCGTACATACGCTTTCATTAATAAAGTTCTAATGACTGTTTATATTATATCAATTATTTAAGTCAGGATTTATGAATATTTTAATAATATTATGTAATAGTGAAATTGATTAATGAAATTGCACCTCGTGTTTCGTACCCCCTGAAAAATTCAAACATTTTCGTTAGGTAAACTATTTGATTTGTAATTGAAGTATTTAGTCTCGTTATGTATACAGTTTTGCTATCTCAAGAGAAAGTCTGACGGAAGTGGGACCTGGACACTACAACTCTGCCATTTTGTATTGCTTTTTGAAAAGAAAATTTTGCAACTCTACTTTTAAAGCAGAGTTAACAAACAACTGTTTTAGATTCTTTGAATCTAGAATTTTCTAGCTGTTATTTGAAAAAAGTGGGTATTAGCTTAAAACCTCGCACTTATTAAATATATTTAATCCAAAGTAGTCAAAACAGAAATTTCATTCATAAACCCCATATTACGAGGAAAGTATTAGTTACCTATCATTACATACAATTGCATTCAAACTTATTTTATTGCTCAACATTAATTATTTCCCTTCCATTTACCTATTGTAATTGTTATTACACGAATAATGAGTTTAATCGAAGAGAGTTATGTAGAGGTAACCTGCGGAATAATTTTATTAAATATTGAAATAATTATTATGAGTTGCGCGAAATATTTTTACTTTATTAACACATATATACGATTATGCTTAGGTTAAATGAATTACATGAAATAAATTAACAAGTTCCAAACGGCCATCTGCCCGATCATTATTTAAGCGTTACTTATATAGAAAAATGATTTCAATTGGAGGGCGAGCATGCATTATTCCAGTCACGCAGTGCACGCGAGTGCGGCACAGAGATAAGCGTGTGTTACCGCCGGGAGCGCAGCGAAGTCCGAGGGACTTATCGGAAACGGCTTACGATGTCGGGTGACCCCATGCAAACTCCCTAATGCGACATTCCTCACCAGCCCTCTGCGAATATACCCTCCGAGTCCGATCGATCTCGATGCAAACTTGTCCTCCTCGACAGGGGATACCAGTTTTGTTACTTTTCTCATAATCTTGTTTTATTACAATGACTTTTTATCTTTATATTACTTGAAAGAAGATACAATCTTGCCCCCGTCATGTACTCATGGCTTTTGTTGGGGTTTTATTGTAACTGAATTATAGTAGGTTTCGTAATAATAGTGAATTAAAATTTAAGTAGGTAAGTATATGTTTTTTGCAATATAATTACCAGCTTCAACATAAGCAATACCTAGAGTCCAGTATAGTGCAGCCACGTAATATAGCGGACTGGCTACGGCCTCATTAACTAATAGCACTGGGTAATTAAAGTAAACTTGAGATGTTTTACTGAACATAATATTATTAATCACTACACTGCATCCATAATTAATGAGAAACACGAATACGGAATATTTACATCAGCCAGTCATCAGATTAGCACGCAAATAGTTTGATCACGGATCATATTTATTCGGAAGGTCGGGCTTCATTCTTTATGTATTGGAAGCGGGCCTCCGCGCCGCACAATATTCGGTGCCTGATCAAAAAGTCCAATTTGGTTTTATACGCCACTGAATATTGAGCGACGGACGTTCAGCTTTGACGGACCACAAAAGGGACGGAATGTTAAATTTTGATAGCGCTTGCCGCTTACTTATCTAACTGCTCCGTTGGCATGTCTGTCTGTTTCTATTTAACATATTTCTTTAGGTTCACAATGGCCGCATATTTTTGCTAACCAAACTGTATAGGTACATATTATTTAAGATAGAATTTACCGCCTCTTTTAGCAAATATATATGTTTAAATTCAAATATTTTTGTTCAATATAGGTTTTTAAAATCATTTAACGTCAAACATACCACCCATTCGAAAATATGTAATTTTTTTAAATAATATTTCATAACAATAAAAATATTTATCCATTAGGTAAATAGGCTGAAGTCGGTCGCTCCATTCCCGAGGTGTGGTCGTCTAGTGTCATTTATCTTACGTTATGTTAGTTACAAACTAAAATTTTCAAATATTTTTATTCAAAATGGGATATGAAATCTTAACTTGGGATATGAACTTAGGTATTGAACGTCAAATACTTACACCCATTCGAAAATTTAAAACTCAGATTAACGGGCGCGTGAAACTCATCGGGATTTTTTTTTATTAAATTTTGTTACCATTCCCAATCTGTGGTATCATTATAAAATTCATTTATGTTATCTATAGCTTACCTTTAACAACAAACGTTTTCCAGAACTCTTTTGAAATTTGCATAAATTCTTGGGATCATGTTGTAAAAGCATAATATCTATACATCGCCCAAGAAAAGACTTAAGACGAAATCGAGTAGTAGGCATAACAAATTACTATTGTTCCTGGTGTTAACAATATGATTAGCACAATTTTTAAAAAATTAGACAATGAGCTCATGTACATTTAAATTATCAAGAATATATTGAAAGGCAACAGTTAAAATTCAATATTTGCTTCGCAAATTTACAATCTTAATGTTCATAAATATTATCTATTTGTTTAGTAAATATAGATAGTTTATTATCTGCTTGTAGAAGTACATCTTGTATTAACACTGCTAGGGGAATCCCCTATTGTCTTATTGTTTAATTTAAATATTTTGAAATTTATTCCAAATCATTATTCAAAGTGACTATAATCTTAGTTATTATCCTGGACGGCTCACAAGTTCATTCAGTAATCTTATAACTTCGTAATAAATATGAAACAGGGCCGCCGTTGGTATTTTCAATTCGCCATTCGCCGAATCCCCTCAGATTTGAAGATCTCGTGTCCGCGGATTAGAGTGGTTTGATGTATAGCCGCGGGAGGCACTAAATCAAATTTTGATTGCTATTTTCTTTGTGGAACGTCACAAGTGTCCGCTGGGAGCTGCCGCTTTCTTGTAACGCGGGTTAACCGATCCCAACAGAATAATTCATGTTGCGAGTGCTTCCTCGGAATAGGGGAGTACTAGTACCACCTCCGAGGTACGCATGACTGGCCGTGACCGACACCTTACCTTGGCTAATACACCTTTCGCGTATTGAGTCGAACTTTGCTACTCCGGTAAATAGGATCAACGTAGTTTTAGAATATAAAGTAAAATTCATTAGTTGTCTAGTGGCTAGTGGGAGGCTCCTATGCACAGGATGCTGGTTAGATTATGGGTACCACAATGGCACCCTGCCGTGAAACAGTAATGTGTAAGCATTATTGTGTTTCGGTCTGAAGAGCGCCGTAACTAGTGAAATTACTGGGCAAATGAGACTATTATGTCACAAGGTGACGAGCGCAATTGCTATGCCGCTCAGATTTTTTTAAGTTTTCAAGAATCCTGCATTGTAATGGGCAGGGCGGATCAATTAGGTACCATCAGTTGAACGTCCTGCTCGTCTCGTCCCTTATTTTCATAAAAAAAAACAACACGTCAGTTTATTTTGCACCACCAACACCTGAATAATTATCTTAAAGTTGTCGTAACGCAGAGCGTCCGTCGTATTCCATGTACGATTAGTGTCCTGTGAATTCTCACATGTGTTTTGTAAGTAAAGTATGTTAGAGAATATTATATTAGATAGATATCCTCGTGTCGCTGGGGTGTGCGGTGTAAGCCCATCATCTCGTCTGTGTTCCGAATTGCTTTTGTGATTCGTTTATCTAACGACATTTTTTGTTTTACTTCGACATTACTTAGATCTATTAAATACTTCCTGATATCGTTAACTTCCTTTTTTACTGAGTACAGTTCATATCAATTACTTTACAAATATTTTTATGTTAATGGTATACGTACCTACATATATATTTATATTTTATATTCGCCTCAGTAATCAAATTTAGGAATTATAAATGCATCTTAACATAAATTAAATAACACACAAGCCATAATATATAACCTAGGTCGGCACCGCGGTACGTACCATCATTTATTGATCCCCGCTTAGATATTTACTAGAATCTACAAATTTTATGGCCCAATAAATAAGACAATCAATTGAATTGAATCTAATATGAACGATAGAGGTTCTGAATGTAGGTAGGTACATATAACATGAGCTATACCCGGCGTCAGAGGGATGGGGAGGGGGAAGCCTGTCGAGGGTAGCTCCTTGTGATAAAAAAGGATCCCGAAAAATTCTCGACCCTTTTTAAACTAAATAGGCAGATAACACGACCTGAGTGGAGTTTCAATAGATGCTTTCTCGACGGAAGAAGCGACCTGTGAGGAATCGAGTGGGGTAGTGCGAGCCATCGCAAACGTTACTGGCCGCGAGAGGGCGCGGTGCGCGGGCCGCGGGCGGAGGGGTGCGTGTCACAGCGATTTTCCTTTTATTTTTTACGCGTACCTTCCTTCGAGGGATAAGAGGAATTCTTTTTAAATTGGAAATGTTTTCTAAGAGGATTACGATTTGTGAAGGTGTACGGCGATTTTTGTTCAAAGGATCGCGTTACTGAATAGATTTTTCTCAGGTTTAATACAAATATATATTCGACTTGTATAAAATCGGCAGTAAAGATATCATTTACGTACTGAGTTACAACTAAAAACTGTGGGCTCTTTTTGTGACCAATGTTTTTTCTGACTTCTGACTATTGCAAAATAATATATTATCTATGGTGCAATGTATTCTCTGTCCCGTTGTACGGAGTAGAAGCCTGAAGCCTGGGAAAGCAGATGTGTAGATTCCTAGAGTACTACGACATGTGGAAGGTATAATTTCATTAAGAAACTTATTTTACCTATTAAAGGGAAGCTGCAATACTTCGGCTATATCGTGCTTGCATTATAAGTAGGAACGTGCCGGTCGCAGGAACTCAACATGCTGGGACAGCAATCGATGAAAACGATAGAAGGTGGACATCAGGGCTGAAAAATTTGAGAGTGATTTGACTCGAGCTGTGGATCCTGAGAAGACGGCACTCGTAAAAGAAGTCTAGAACTTTCTTCATTACAGATAATGTCTAAAAAGTCCTTTTATTTCTGTATTCTTAGGATTATTTAACTGTAAAGATCCGCTTTTTATGAACGCGATTGAGTAAGCAAGGAATGAGTAAGTGAGGTGATACAGTAGCAACTTCCGTTCCTTGCATTCGAGCCACAGCTTGTAACTATAAAGATCAAATACAGCTTCACATGGAGTATCTATCACTCACTGAACTGGTCGAACGCCCTTCTCGGGGCATCCGACCATAACCTGGTCAGGTAGTGTCTATCAGACACCCACATCGCAGAACACATGCGATCGGCGATACATGTCAGCAGATTATGATTGGATGTAGCTTTTTAGAACACTCCTCGTGACAAATGTGGTAGAAGACACACAAAAAAGCGACTCATCTACGCCACCCCATTCACTGCCGTTCACAGCACTTGATCCCCGACAATTTAAGCAGCTCTATGTTCCACGTGGTCAAATGGTTCGGGCTGATACTGGGGGCATCAGACCAGAGATGCGAGCCATACTCCAATGGGACTGGAACAATTAAAATAAATGATAATAAATCAGCACTTTATAGAGACAGAACGTGGGCCGGCCTGAGCATACTCCTACTTTAATGACCACCACCGAATCTCTTGACACCTGTTGTTGTGGATGTCCATGGGCGGTTCCCTCACCACTCCCAATCCCGTGAGCCTCTTGCCCGTTTGCTCCCTCTTAAATAATAAAAAGTACAGCCGTGTAAGATTCAGTATCGGATTTACGGATGACTTAAATCCACAGTCAAAATAATCCTAATTTTACGACGCTATAGACGTTAGTTACAGTGGGTGTGACGGTACATGGCTTTTTTAAAGAAAATAAGGGACGAGACGAGTAGGACGTTCAGCTGATGGTAATGGATACGCCTTGCCCATTACAATGCAGTGCCGCTCAGGTTTCTAGAAAACCCGGCACAGGATGCCGGCTATTTTGTGGGTACCACAACGGCGCCTTTTTCTGCCGTGAAGCATTATATGGATTTGATTTGTATCTATCTAGCTATCTTAAAAATTTAATTAATGACGATTCTGAAACGGTAGCTGAGAAGAAAATTATGAAAATGTTGATAATTTTGACTTTCTTTTAAATTCAATTATGCAAAATTAATTTGTTAATTTTTAAAGTGATAATCCTCACTTCTGGGATAAATTACAAATTAAATTTGTAAACAATGTTTATGAACGATGCAGGACTCAAACCCACCACCTCTCAGATACCGTCTGAGCGCTATTCCACTGAGCCAAACTTTTATAATAAGTTTGTGGATCTGGTATCTCTAGTTACGGATACATTGATGTAACCTGTTATAGTCCAATGCTTTATATCGATAGGATAGTTGATAGGTAGAGCATAATTGAATGATGAATGTAAGTAAACGTAAAAGGATAGATTTGTCTACCTCTAGTAAGTTAAACTAAGGATAGATAAGTTATTGAAAACGGCCGATTGACTACGATAAGATTCCTCCGAGATGCCAGCGTGGTTTGGCAGATCGAGCAAACAGCGAATTAATATAAATTCTGACTAATTTGCAAGTCTCAGAAGAACACATTTAACTGTACAGAGACGAGGCCGATTTATGGTAGGTATCAAGTTATTTGGGCAAGCTACGACTCCTACGTTTACTATCCAAAAATTTTATTATGAATGTTAATCTGTAACAATTCCCTGGAGCGCGTACAAGGAACATGTATTGAAAACGTAATAAAATAGTTAGTGCCCAATTGGAGACGGCTTAACCCCCGCCCGCGCTCGCACGATAAAACATGACTCCCACGATGGCGGACTTGGCTGACAAAAAATATATTATGACGAGTAACAATCGAATGTCACTGACCGTTACGAGATTTATACTGTGGGCTTAAATATAGTGGACTCCACTGCACATTAAAATGATAATTATTGCCGGGGACACAGCGTTCACTTTGGTGACGCGGGCTGCAGAAAATGTGCAAAATGTACAAGATTATAATAGTAGCGGCACAATGCAGGGGATTTAGCTTAAATTTTCGCTTCGTTCGTGACCCTCGCACCACCGGCAGATCTAGCGTGCGTGTGGACGGCGTCCGACGGCCTGTGGACGGTGGACGCAATTTGAGATATTACTTACTCACAGGGTGCTTGGGGTTCTCTGGTCCGACTAAATATTAAGTCTTCGCGGTTTCATAATATTTTTTTTGTGTGTTCTGGACCAATCAAAATGATCACCGTATGTCTTTAAACGTTTAGGCTAGTTACCAATTGAATCTTATGGATTTACTATCTAAAAGTGACCATAAATAATAATACAGTTGATTTAGATCGGTACTAGACGGCTGAAACAATTCGACTAACTCGGGTTTTTTTTAGCCCAAAGAAAGTTTTTATAGATATAAAAAAATTGATACTTCGTACGGAAAAACATTAAAAACTTTGATAAAGGTTGTTAATTAGGCTGTGTGCTGTTTAATGTTTCTAACCTGACAACTTTGCCGTTAATGAATTGATATTGAAAGTTCTTTACGTATTCAAAATACACTCTTAGATATATCCCGTTGACTAAAACAAAAAGTATCTTTTATATATCAGTCTCGGGCGTCTATAAGTTGGCTAAGCTACTATGACACATAATAGCTTTAAGGGTTAATGTTGGTACATCCACTTTTATAATAAAGTCCCAGCCACTGTTCAGGCAATATCAATAAATAAATTTAAATGTTTTAATGATCGGAGAGACTGGAACTAGATTATGATTATTTTATAGCAATAACAGTGAAAGTACAATATTGTATATCTTATTAAAATGAGCGCAAAAAAAGAAAGCTGGGAGAGTTTCTTGCGCCGCTTCTATTTTCTCAGAGCGCCATTTGTTTCCGAAGCGGTGGTAGTGTTAGAAGATGACATCCGAAAAGAATTCTAAAGGAATCAATTTTGAGAAAATAAATGCCTTTTATGCCTTTATAACAACATTTAAAGGGTTTTATTGAAAATGGTACTAACGAAGTGAACTGGGTACCTAATCATCGGAACTCGTAACACCATGAACCCTGGCCGTGTTTGGCCTGACTGCCGTTCTTATAACACCAGATGAGAGTAGTAGGCCTAGTGTAGGTTGTATATTGTTACCCCCTTATTCATAATGGTCCGCTAACTTTAAACAGCCACTTAGGAGTTTTTTTTCCCATTCTGACTTAGGTCAATAGAAGAAGACAGAGTGAGAATTAGCAATGCTTTAAGTTAGCAGACTATTATGAATAAGGAGGTTAATATTTAGTGGAAACGGACGAACAATCGAATTAGGAAATTGATGTCTGGGTTTCCGAGCATATGAAATTCATTCAAGATAGCCTTGATGCCGATCTATTCATAACAAAAACGAAATGTCGAACTTATTCATACCTCTCTGTGGCTTTTTAAAATTCATATAATAATATTTTATTTATTTCTAAGGCAAATTCAAATAAACTATATTCAATTAGGCCTAAACTAAGCGCTTTTGAATCGTCACTATAAATATTTTTTTAAATTACTCAATTTACCATGTGTTCGGGAAAAGTTGAGTTCGTGAGAAGAACGCACGAGAAATTCAACGGCCGCTCTTATCAATCAAAAAGAGTATTTGAGAGAGTGCTGTCGTGTTTAAATAATATAAATTATTTCATAAAAAATAATAAAGAATAAACTGTATAAATATCAATTAACGTATATTGGATGCATTAACCTTTAGAGCTTGAATATATTGTTATTGTACACAATATCGTGTTTGGGATGATTCGTGAACACGATGGTCGTGATTACTGTCATAATTAGTAGTTGCGTCCGTCAAATACAATGTTTAAATAAAGTCCGCCTTGTCAGCGGTAAGCTTGAATATATTTCTTGAAAAATTGATTACATTCAATAATTTTGTATCCGGATTTTATTTAATATGTATGCAATATGTTTGAGAATATATGCAGATTAACCGTGTATTTTAGACGACCCCTATAGCCCAGTGGTTAGTGATCCTGCCTACTGAGCTTAGAGGTCCCGGATACGATTCCAGTAGCCAGTAGGTGCAAACATTTATATGATGAATATGGATGTTTGTTTCCGAGTCATGGATGTTTATATGTATATGTGTTTGTTTAAGTAAGTATATTATACTAAATAATATAATATCATTGTCTTGTACTCATAGTACAGACTATGCCTAGTTTGCGACAAGATAATTTGTGTAAAAGTGTAAAAATACTGCGCAGCTTTAGCGAATTCTGTGATTTTTGTGGTGATTACAAATGTATCTATAGCCTAAGACAACAGAACCTTAATAACCCTAATACTTAAAATTTAATTGTAGTTCGATCCCTCGACGACCGCTACACATGATAGTATTAAACAAAAACACATGATAAAGTCTTTATTATATTAGCACACTCAATTTCTTTTACAAATCGGTCACAATGTTATAAAATACAAAACCGCACAAGGGCGCGACCCAACAAAACATTATTCTGTAACAACGGGGGATCAAGTCGATTTAAAGTGTATCCACCCACCATAATTGAGTTTAACTTCCCATATTTACGAACAGGCGACATATCAGGTGCTCACCTCGCTGCAAGTTACGTCACATTGTTCAAGCGGACCGGACGGAAGCGTCAACTTATCCAACACTAATTGTGCATTAACAAAGACTGTTATTAGCATTTTATGAACGCCTCCTGGGACATCTGGTGGCCTCATAAGGCGTTATGATTTTGAACAATATTACTTTGTGATATTAGCCACAAAAGTAAAAGGAATTTTATTTTAGTTTTTACGGTTACATCTCGGGTACTAAACCTTCCGATATGACACCGCGGACAGGTATAGCTGGTCAGATATAAAGATTCCTGGGTTACAGTCACAATAACTTTTGTTATTACTCAAAACATCTCAAACACTGGGATAAATACTGGTATATGTACATTACTGCACAGAATGTTTGCTCTCCAAAACTCGAGATTTAATGATGTAGATATGTATTCGTGTTCCTCTAAAACTTACAAATTTAGAATAAAACAAATCTTGGCACAAACAGAGTAAGTTAGAAATCACGAAATTTCTTCTAAATTGTAACAACGTCTACAATTTCACTGTGTTAAATTTATTCATTATTTTCTATAATTTTAAGATCTTCAATTTTGTAAACTGGTTCCTAAGTGTAATTTTAAATATTAAGTGTAATTGATGAAACTGTTTAAGAGACATCCATATGTCCATATTTCTATTTTCACTATATCTATTTTATGGCTATTATATTTGTAGCTCTGAGTGCCGCTGTTTCGCATATTATGTTACAGTCGACCGCCACCGTCCGAGCTTCTGATCGCTTAAGGTCGCTATTCCAAAAGATCCCCATAAATAGCGATTTTGGCCATAATCGAAACCATTTCTTGACGGTTCATATAAAGTTTATATTATTACAAAAAATAATTGTATATCTACACAATATCGGCCAAAATTACATTTTTTCTTTACATTTCTATTTTTTTTAGACAGTGCGAAAAAAATCAACAAACTACCCCTACTTTTACAGTTGGAGCCATGCTAATCATTAAATCTAGATAAATATTGTACGAAAATTAAAACTATCGTGATCTTGTGCGAGAGAGGTAACCTAGCTCCGCTCGATTCCTCAAGGCTGTTGGCTTGGTCCCCAGCCTTAATAGTGTCGTCATCGTAATTTGTATTCAATAATATCGACTGCCTATCGTACCGCGTCGACATCCATCCCTCCGGCCCAGCCGCTGTCGTAAAACAGATACAAACGGCCGCTCCGCTCCGATATTGTTCGCGGTTATAATTCGCGGAATGTGCGCGAGCCGTGACGCACTTAAATGTTTATAGTTGTGTCACGGTACATCTACATTACTCCCATCATTTCTGGCGGCCACTATCAGATCTCACGTTTCGCGATCGTAACCTTAACGATTCGCTTTCCGCAATTACTTGCCGTGAAAATGTAATCAAAATAATGTTTCGATATTAATTGCGATCTCAAGTACGGGTCTCGTGTGCGTCGCTAGTTACTGTTAGTACCTAGGTTTGATACTTAATTAGATGTTGTTGAAATCAATATAATGAAAGTTATGTATATTTTTATATGAGTCACTTATTTCTAGCGTGACTGACCGCTGGAATTGATGCGAATTATTTTTCTGTTACTATTCATAAAGTAAATTTCATAACGAGTTTTCTTACTCGTGTAAGTAAATTCCTTGTCAAACAAACAGTGGGGGAACTGGGTGTTAGTGTTAAATATCCTGGGACAGATGACATTTAATTAAAAATAATTTATTCGTGGCTTGTCATTCGATGCTGAAAGATCGATAATATAATATGGATACTATGTAATATAATAATTTCAAGAAAATATTATTTTATAATTTATATACAATATCTTTATGGAACACTCCCCACATACGATGCGGTAGACACACAATGAAGCGACGTCTCTACACAACGCCAAACGATCGAGTCGTTCACTGAGTGTTGAGTGATGATACAGAGTTAAAGAATGGAATGTATTGAAAAGGGATTATGGTGATAATTGGCAGATTGACTACACAAACCTATAGAGAGAAGAGAGAATACAAAGTTCAGGCTTGGCATACAATGAACGAGCTGACACGTTCTTCGTCAAATGTAGTATAAGGGAAATCACAAGAGACAATGCGAGAGGAATTTAAAGATAGCCAGAGAAGACGTATGTAAAGAGCGTGATAGATAGAGTTCTGACATCTCTTCCTCTGTGGGTGAAAGGCGTTATTATGTTATGTATATATGTATACACGTGTGTGAGTAATGTCATGCCGCAAAGGATAACGACGATGTGCCCATTATCGGTACATTATCTCCTGACTGCGGGAAAGTAATTAATAAGATGATGGATCACGTGTGTTTGATAGAAGCCAAGATAGTGGCCAAGTAAATAAAGGGTTGTCGTTGCGTTGCGGAGGAAGGAGTGAGTTACCGATGAGTGATAGATGAGTGTTGACTGGCGGCGGGCAGGCGACTCAATATTGCCATTAAGGTGATGTTAGGAGATCCAACGGGGATGTGTTGGATACGTGGTTATAAAGAGGTACATTCTACACTGGAATGATATAGCAAATGCCAGATAACATTTACAAAAAAATATGTAATGTCACTAAAATGAGCCCAAATAGATACTAAACAGGATCTGCTTTCATGCACTTTTTTATATATATAAGAGGGGGCAAACGGGCAAGAGGCTAATGGGATGGAGAGAGGTGAGGCAACCGCCCATGGACAACCGCAACATCAGGTGTCAAGAGATGCGTTGCCGACCTTTAAGGTGGTGGGAGTATGCTCTTTTCTTGAAGGTCCCCAAGTCGTATCGGTTCGGGAAAACCGCAGCCAGTGATTCCACGAAGTGGCTGTGGGAGGCAAGATATTTCTTGCAAAACGCGCGGTTGTGTAATTCCAGACGTCAACGTGATGCGGGTGGTACTTTGCACGTAAACTTCTAAGTAAATAAAAAAATAAACGTTATTTTATTTGTAAAAAGAGTGAGTTTAGAAAATAATACGATGTAGTATCTGTACTATAGTTTATTACATAATTTGGGGGAGCTCTTTATCCAGCAGTGGGCATCTTCCGGCTGATATAATGATGGTTATTACCTAATGCACTTGCCTGGATTTGACGAAATTTACATTCTGCTTTATTCATAATATAGTCAGTGTATCTGTGAGTATTAAGAAAATAAATTCTCTTATATTTATAGAAGTAGCCATTTCTTTCTAAATGTTTTGAGTTTTCTTGAGTGTTAATTCCGCCAATATTCGCCTTCAAACAATTCGACAAGTGTTTCGCCTTTACACGAGACATCCTCAGGAAATGTTGACTCGCCAAACTCTGGCACGAGGCTGTCTCTGCAAATTAACGCCTACTTCAATAAATTGTCTTTTCTTTCGTAAATTACCAAAAATATCTAAGTAAATTAGAGAACCGATCACCATAACGCATATAGTTACATTGCACATCTCCCCCAAATAAATATATCTCTTCATGCATGAGTTTTACCAGTCATATCTCTTTTGTTTAAAATAATGAAGCATTCTTGTCACTAGATCAATTAATAATACTTAGTTACAGCTTAATATTTCACCAAGATATGAAGTTCCGAAGTCAGTAAGAGTAAGTGACCGTTAAGAGTGAGTGAGCAAAATGTCAATCAATCAATTGTATTATCATAAACACGCTTTATGAGATATCAGCCTGAAAGCCTCGCAGCTGACGTTATAAATATTTCAATGATGACTCAGCAATGCTCAATCGACTGCCAAAAGAGAAAAACCTCCCCTCTCCGCTCCTGGTATTCTGCACGAAATTTCCAAATAGTTTGAAGGAAAAAAAATCGTTTGAGCAGCACAAAACTATTTATTACTTTAACTTTGTGGGCGGTGATTCAATGATCCTTTAAGCCTTCATTTAAATGAATAGATGTTCAGTATCGACATGATACTACCACCATGCGATGCGAAATTTATCCTAGATGGTTTATGGCTACTTATTTTTTTTCTCATTACAAGATGAATAAAATGTATTTTATTCTTATTCTTTTTATTTATTTATTTCCTTTTAAAATTCGCTCATCGAAGCGGACGGGAACGGCTAGTATACGTATATACGTGGATTAGATATCTACGACATAAAATGAAATACGGTGGCGGCGTGTTCTATGAGTTATTTGTAGTTGCCGCATATGTCATATCCAGGACTGGGCCCCGCTATAATTTTTCGGTTCTTTTACATTTCACAACCATAATCTAAAATATTGAATCCAAGTTGCAAACCCAGTTGATGCAACTGTGCAACCCAGGGCACGACCCAGGTTGATTCACTGATTCAAAAAATTTCGTAAAGCAATCCATTACCGGTGTCCGGTGCTCATGCTTCACTCATGCAATATGCATTGCGCCTGCTTTCTCTGCGCTGCGATCCGATTTTTTGTTCGAAAACACAGCATTTTTTCATACAGCAATCTGATATTCGCAACGTCAGGGACTCTCTGATCCAAATATATGTCGCTGTATAGGCTCAGCCCCGTATTGTTACTTCTGAGTTTCGAGGATCACAAACAGGTGAATAATCTATTATTTTGCCGGACTACTAATTTTCTGGCATGGCAATCGATTTCTCTTTCGATTATTGTGTAAGGCTGGGACCACACTGACCCAATAAGCAACGTAAGGCCACTACTATCTGAAAGTGTTTTTAAATATGAAGTTAAACTTATTTTTAAACATCTTTTGAAGTATTTTACTTAGCAAGTCGGGTTAATTTCTGATGTGGAGAACTTTTCAGTCATGGCTTGGAAGATGCTTTATGCATTTATTTCGACTTATATACATATTTGGTATATATTATAACAGTAAAAGCCTTATAACAGTATAAAATTAGTGTACCTATCCTTCTTTGATAGGTCGTTATTTTAAAAAGCTAATATAGCTTTTTATAACTTGACTGTGACTGTGATTAGTTTATTATTATTTCGATCTTTTGTGAATGTTTATTATTATTGATACAAGACGCTACTAGCGACTACACTCTGGCTCCTTCTCATGTCCAAGTTACGTCAGTTGTTGCTGGGGCTGCTGTTTCGACTGCCGAAGACAGCAAGCGTCACAAAAATGTTGGTCTCAGTGAGTCACATCTTTGCGCCGTATGGTGTCTACACTAATAATCCAATTTACAAATCGGTTGTAGTGTTAATTAATGAATGGATGATTCAAAACTATATTTATAAAACTATTTGAGTGTATTCCTATTTTCCAACCGACTCCAATAAAAGAAGGAACTTCTCAGTTCGTGTGTATGTATTTTGTTTTCAAATCCGTCGTTATATAACCGACTTGGATTTAATTGTCATTTTCATAATTAGCTACAAATTGTGTGAATATGCTTCTCGCACTTCGTAGCTATTGGCGAACGGTGGTAGGTCAATTTTAATTTTACAATTCTGCGGTGTTTCCAAGATAATACCAATTGCGTGACTTCAAAGTAACTTCAAAGTCTTACACTTTTCTTAAAAGCCAGCAACGTTCCTGTGATTCCTCTGGAAGTGCAGGAGAAAGCGGGCAACCATCACTACCTTGAAGACATTCTTACAACGTCTTGTACAGAAGAGCCGTCATTACTTAACTAGCCCTACGCCATAGATAACTCTCTATATCACCGCAATATCTCATTATGCTTGATAAACGATTTAAAAACATTAAATCAGTTAGAAACCAGTCCCTGGTCCCACGTACTCAGCGGGTTTCTACCCAATTATTTATCCCAGGAACCAATACGAAATGCCTTCACATAGTTCATGAAGGATAGGTCCCCTGGGATATATAAGATAGGCTTAAATACTAAATGGGATTATAATACACAAAAAGAGGAGCTGTAATAAATTATAGAAGGCAAACGGTACGTTGAAAAAGGTTGAGGATGCAAAAGATGAACTACTAACATATTTGTAACTCAATAAATCCTTAATGGGGAAAATTCACAAACATTCCCCACCCATATAAATGATAAATTTAAAATAGCGATCTTTCCCTGAGCCTTTCCAAAAAGCCATTACTATTCAGGGTCTCTATTCAAATGTCCCTTTACTATTCGAATGAAAGTGTAGAGACGGCGCGGCGCGTCCGGGGCAAGGTTCACTCGGCCCCCGTTCGGGCAAGGGGCAACACTTGCGACCGTGCGTCGTTGGTATTCCTCGCGTAATCCGGGGATATCTCACCCCCGAGAGAGTGAGTGGCGAAGGCCGCGGCAAGGATTTGCGGCCGCGTTGGAAAAAATTGATGCGACTTATGTTTTGTGCGGGGTTCAACTTTACTGAACTTTATCCTTATGTTTATGTGAGGCCCTCACGCTGACGATTTCAATGACGCATACAAATGTTAAGACGTTGTGTGAAAGAAGCGAGTTTATAAATATTTATTACAAATACGAGGTTTATTGAAAAAACTGACTTTTAAAACGACGTAGGCTACGTCGCGTACAACATTTAATTTTCAATTTCTTATTACACAAGATAAAATATTTCTCATCTTTTATCACACAGTAATTTGATCAGAAAGTATAGGTTACAGTGTTGTGTACGACGACGTATTTGACCCTCTTGTATTTTGTGTACAGGCCACATTATGTTAATAACATTTTATGAAGTGACTCGAAACAGGAAAAAAAATATACGTGGGACGAAACAGGAATGTGGGACGCAAATTCGAGGCGAAACAGGATCAAATCAAATAATCACATTTGAATGAGGTACACAATGTTTGTATCCATCCTTGAAACAAGACGCGAAGACGTTCATTGTCTTATAGTCCGTGGAGGATGATCTAAGCTTGTGTGTGTGTGTCGGTGGTGCAAAGGTTCGAGTGCGAGTTCGCCATTCGGTGTCCCGTGATAAATGTGGTGACACACAATAGAATCACGTCTTTCCGCAACGCCAATTAGTGGAGTCGTCCACAAGCACCTTGTTTTTTTTTAAATGATATCCCTCACTTCTGGGACTAATAAAATTTGAAAATAAAATTTATGAAAGGTGCGGGTATCGACCTCTCGCGTTCATAACAAAGTCACAGTAGACATATTATGTCTACTGTGATAAATTTTAGTTTTGAAAGAGCGAAATCTCAAGTCAATTTTCGAATATGCAAATATTAGAGTTCAGCAGGTTATCAACTGTATATGAAGCCACAACCTGACAGTTGAACAAGGCATACAAGATTTATGAATGTGACGTCACTCAAACGGTTGGCTCAGATGGAAGAGGGCTCGCACGGAACGCGGGTTCGAATCTCGCACCGTTCATAAATTATGTTTTTAAATTTTATTTGTGTAGGATGAGGCTTACTTTTGGGATTCTACAGACCACATTTCAAAGTAAAAAAAAAAACAAAACCAGATAAAATAATTTTCTAGTGAATATATGTATAATGTACAATCTTTGTGCAGCTGCTAAATTCAAAACAATGGAAATTTACTTCGAATAAATTGACCTTTATTAGATAGACCATACCTGATACCTTTATTTATTTATGGTGTATGTGGATGGTGCAGCTACTGTACTCAATAACTTTTGTATTAATTTACATTTACTTTTTTGACTTACTCGTGTAAGACATTGACTATTTGACGTTTGAGTGTATCTGTTGCATCATTTTACATTCTAAATATTATATTGTAATTTGAAATGATTTGTAAATCGATGTACTTAAATGTAAATCTTGATATAAAAGAGTGGCAATGAGTTACTTGCTACTTATTCTCATTAGCTCAACCCTTTACGAAGTAGCGGTAGATTCAATAAGAAAAATATTTTTTTTTTCACTCTCATAAGTGTCATTTCCGTGACCTACGTGAATAAACTGATTTTTATTTGATTTGATTTGATGCCATGTTCAATCCGTTAAAACTGTATTATAATATTCAACAATGTTACATTTCTATTCTAATTGTTCAGCTATATTATTTCAAAGGCATCATGTCTGGTGTGGACTCCGTACCGCACGCAAGCCGGTAACCGTCTCCGTAATCCCTCACAGAGCGACCGTGGTTTTGGCATTCACTGCATATCTCCCTGATTAAGCATTCAATAAGAAATACCCCACATTTAGGGGAAACTGTAAGCTCTATTCTCATGTTCTTTGTTGTCTAGCAACCGATACATATAATATACCTTCCTGATTTTATAATGTGCTGGTGTTCGAATGTTTGTATTTAAAATTTTCACAAGCAAATTTAAATATTTTTGTTCAAAATAGGATGTGATATCACTTATTGAAAGTCAAAAACTACCTATATTAATACCATCTTTGTGCTGCAGAAGAGGGCTATTCGCGCTATTTATTACCTAGGTACTAAATAATCATTAAGAGAACAATTTAAAGAAATAAACATTATAACTGTTGCTTCTCAATATTATATTCTTGATAACGTTCTATATGTTCATAATCACATTGAGATATTTGATAGAAATTGTGACAATCATAATGTTAACAAGCAGAAGGAACATAAACTTATTATGCCTACTACTAGGTTAAGTCGAGTTAGTAAGTCTTTATTATCCCAGAAAATGTACAAAACAAATGTGTTACGAAATTTAAAAGAATTGTTGAAAAACGTTTGTGTAGGAAAGGTTACTATAGCATAAACGATTTTATCAATAATTAACAGACTGGGAATAAAGCGAACACCCTCAGGCTCTTTAAATATAAATGTTTATTGTACGATATTACATTGTAATCCATATTTTTACAAACAAAAATTAAAAGAAAGCCCTCTGAGTTTCTTGCGCCCGTTCTTCTCGGGTCTGATGCAGTCTATTTTGAAAGGGTGTTAGGTTTTGACGTTCAATAAGTGATTTTGAATCCTATCTTGAATAAAAATATTTGAATTTGAATATCACCCATTTCGGGCGCAACAAACTCAGTGGGCTTCTTCTCAAAAAATATGGATACAAAGTAATATCGTATAATAAAATTTATTCTTTAATAGCATGTGGGCGGTCGCTCCATTCTCAATCTGTGGTATCATTTAGTAAGTCATATATGTTATAGTAACCTTTACCACACCAACGTTTTTCAACAATTCTTTTAATTTCGTAATACATTTGCTTTGAAAAATTCCTGGGATCTTGTTGTAAAAGCATATACATCGCCCCACAAAAGACGCACTAACTCAACTTAGTCGAGTAGTAGGCATTATAAGTTTATGTCTGTTCGTAGTGTTAACATTATGGCAGTCTCTACCAAATTCACTTATATTCCTATGTACATACATAACATTATCAAGATAATATTGAGAAGCAACAAGTCAAGATATTAATTTCTTAAAATTTTGCGCTCAATGATACAACAAATACGGTATATTACCTACGTAACAATAGAAAATTTATTGAATTAGGCGTTACTTTGCGGAAATCCATAATTATACAAATGATTTAAGTTTTCTTTAGTGTTAATTCCGCCAATATTTGTTTTTAAAACTGTGAAAGAGTGTTTCTCTCTCGAGAGTCTCGTGCCAGATTTTGGCGAGACAACACGTCCTGAGGATGCCTCGTGTAGAGGCGAAACACGTGTTGTATTGTTTTAAAAACAAATATTGGCGGAATTAACACAAAAGAAAACTTAAATCATTTGTATACGTAACAATAGCCGAACAGCGTTAAACTTTGTTCTACAAAAGATGAAAATAATTAAATTAAATAATATTTTACCTACATGTATGACGTCTCAAATAGTACAATTTAAGAAGGAGATTGTACTATTTCGTGACACTACTATGTTGTGGACACTTTGACAATAATACCTTTGGATAAAGATTGCGATAATCCGACAAAATGGCGACTATTGCAATTGTAAAATTATGAGTTGGCTTGAGTTACTTAAAATAAATTGAAAGCTTGAACCATGATAATAGGTGACCGGAAGTTCATTGTGGCATTAGTTGCAAGAGTTTCTACTATCGACAGTGTATGCGTCACACAGATAGTTCAATATAAAAGGTGGTACATAAAGCACTGCTATAAGTAAGTAGTTATGATAATGTATGTTGGATTTACGACATATTATACAGCGCCGGAGTATTATATATTATACATGCTTATATAGTGTACGGTGGCGCCACTCGCCAGGCCGTGCAGGACACACTGTTCCGACTCTTGCTATCTCTGATATTTAGCACTCGCGGACAGGGCCGTACTCAGCCGGAGCGAGGCCCGACAAATATTCTAAGTATTAAGCTCTATAAATAAAGTTTCTTATCACAACTCTACAAAGTTATCAACATTCACAGAACTAACTAATTTATAATACTGATAAACAACTTTATAATATCATCGAACAGGGTTCGTCACGCTCACTAAAATGGCATTGCTTTTGGCGGCGTCGTATGCCGGTGGCTGGTCCATACGTCAACTCCTGAACGGGTTCTGCTTGTGGTGCCAGGTCGACCTGTTATATCATTGTAATAGTTAATATCATTGTATTTGTTGGATGCGATTACTATTTATGACAGTAATCACGACCATCATGTTCACAAAGCATCCTTACACAAACAATAAATAAGCATCAAATATAGTATAATTTAGTTCTTTATAACTTTTGATGAAATATTTAATACTAGTTGAACCGACAGACGCTGTTCTGTATAAAATAGATAAAAAAAAATTATGAATTTGTCAATAATATATCATAACATCAAGAATTATTTCGTAAAATATGCTCCCTGTTGTTGTAATGAAATTGTTTTACAGCAGAACTGTCAAACCGTGCGTCAATAAATTCTCTCATAGAAAATATGTCCATACAAAACAAATATCGGACGACGGACACATCAAAGGAAAAACAAAATTGTTGTTTCTATTTAATTCCGAACACTTTCATATTTATTCACCTTTTAAACCTTCCCTGGACTTCCACAAATAATTCAAGACCAAAATTAGCCAAATCGGTCCAGCGGTTCTCGAGTTTTAGCGAGACTAACGAACAGCAATTCATTTTTATATATATAAGATAGATTTAAAAGGCTTTTAACTTTGAACATGATTCATATATTGAATGCATCTTACAAACTAATTTTATTGTATATTACAGCAATTATGAAATACTCTATTGATTGAAAAGAGTGGCTGTTGAGTATCTTGTGTGTTCTCACACGTGCTCTACTTTTCCGAACACATGGCAGATTCAGTAATTTAATAGAAATATTTATAGTGACGATTCAAATGCGCTTATTTTAAGCCTAATTGAATAAAGATTATTTGACTTCGACTTTGATAATTTACAGAAAAGAATTTAGAAGCTCTTGTTTTTGCCTTCCGACCGAGTCTTTGAAAGTGCTGTCAAGGGATGATTGAAACCTGCATGGCCAGTGTATACTGCATCTCCTATACTATCGTCCTGTACCTATGTGTTAGGTATAGCAAAAGATCTGTGTGTCGTACTGTCGGTCGTTGATCAACTAATAACGTTTTAAATATACCAAGAGCTGGCGGTTAATTAAGCGTTTTGAACTATCGAATGACTGCAGAATTATCTAGTTTATATCAAGCACCTAAATACATCAAGATATATGTCGGTAAGTTTGAGTCAAAAATTAAAGTGTCTCTCCATATGGTAATTATCGTTTTGGTCATTTCGTTCGTATCTGATGAATATTCTAGTGAAGCTAATTGATGCAAATACCACCCATGTTACTTAGTAAAGTGCTTTTAACATAATATCACCTGGCCATGGGTGTGACGGGCTTCGCCGTGAGCTTGATCTGTCCCTGGAGTGGCAGCGGGTAGCGGGCAGCGGGCGGGGGAGGAGGCGGCCCATTCTCCCACAGTGAGCCTTGCGGCGGGCGCCACCAGTGACCATATAGCGACCATAGACTCGCACATACCGCCGTCGCACACCGACATGGACGTAGCACTATCAGAAAAACACTAGATAGAGATCTCTATAACGATTGATTAGCTACGTGTCCTGCATTAACAAGTTGATGCTGGTCAGAGGTGCGGGAACCGAGTTGCGTGTCTCAACCGTCTATTCAACTTATCATCAATGTTCATACAACATATGAAACATAGTTCAGTAATCTACCGGAGATTACTGAACTATGTTTCAGTCTCAGCAAGCCGTGTTTGTTACTGTTTCGTTGGCGGTAAATTGACGACCTGTATAGCCGAGTGGTTAGCGATCCTACCTACTAAGCTCCCGGGTTTGAATCCCGGTAGGTGCAAGCATTTATAATATGATGAATATGGATGTTTGTTTCCGAGTCATGGATGTTTATATGAATTTATATATGTTTAAGTAAGTATATTGTATTAAATATATCGTTGTCTTGTAACCCATAACACAGGCTATATATGCTTAACTTGGGTCAAGATAATTTGTGTAAAAAGTGTGTCAATATTATTATTATAACCAACAAGTACATTTACTAACTTCAATCTAGATCATTATAATGTTTTGATTGACTCAAGAAAATAAAAATGATGCGCAACAAAATTGTATTCACTTAAAATTTAATACTCTTAAAAGAGTAGGTAGGAATATTATAAATTGTATTAATTATAATATTTAATGTAGTATTTACTATACTAAGTAGTTATAATAAATGTAAAGTGTGTTCTTATTCTGTTCGTGGCTTCTTCTCAAACTGTAATCGCAGGCGGGGTAAAATCACTGAATTCCACCTTCGCACGACACTCCACAAGTTAGGATATCATCCCCACTATCTGGATGTGTGGCGGTCCTCCACAGTGCGGTTTTCAAGGAGCTTTCTTTCTCGTACTACAAAGCTGTGGAATGAGCTTCCTTGTGCGGTGTTTCCGGGACGATTCGACATGGGTACCTTCAAAAAAACGGCAACGCTGTTGTGATTCCTCTGGTGTTGCAAGAGAATCTGGGCGGCGGTGATCACTTAACACCAGGTGACCCGTACGCTAGTTTGTCCTCCTATTCCATAAAAAAAAATCAGTTATGTCTGACGCGAGTGTTGATGGAACTCCAGGAAGCGTGAGATCAGCTGTAGCGTCCAGGGACTGAATCGATTGAGAGCTAGATCTAGTGCTAATTTGAGGTCGAAAAAAAATATTCTCAAACCGTTTCCTGCCGCCTTTAGTCGTTGTAGTTCCCTTAATCTACGAAAATATGGTAACTGCCGGGGACCACGTTCACCAGGTGACCACTATCGGTCATTGGACTTCATTGTGATTTAAATTTTTTTAAATTACCCGAAAAAATATCTTTATTTTTTTTAAAGTAATCAACTTTATCGAAATTGTCATTGTCTTGAACCCATTATAATAATTAAAATGCTCCCGTTTTTATAATTACTCCATGTGTAATCTCTTTTAACTAAAATATTTCATAACATCGAGAATTATTTCGTGAAATATTCTCCCTGTTGTTATAATGAAATTGTTTCACAGCAGAACTGTCAAACTATGCGACAGTAAATTCTGGAAGTAAAAATAATTATGGGTAATCGAAATAAAAACTATCCGATCTCTCAAGTTGGAATAAACTCCATCCACGGAGTAATTGCCTTTAAAATCAGTTCATTAGTTTAGGAGTTCACTGGAAACAAACATCAGTACACTGAATTTATATATATTAGGATAATATGTTACAGGTTTTCGTTTAACAAAAATTTATCACTGAACAGGTACTTAGTGTAAATCTTATATATAAAATTTTCATGTCACAAAGTTAAGGTAACTCCTCCGAAACAGCTTTACTGATTTTTACCAAATTTTATATGCATATTCAGTAGGTCTGAGAATCGGCTACTATATATTTTTCATCCCCCTAAATGTTAAGGGTAGTCCACCCCAATTTTTTTTATTTTTATTTTAATATGATTCAGCATTGAAAAATACATACAAATTAAAATTTTCGCCCTTCTACGATCTACAACTATTTTTGTATCCCGATTTTTATATTATTCTGTTGACTGTTCCATTCACGAAACTGATGTAGGGTTGCAAGATGGCAATCGAATACAATAATAATTATTGTATTCGGGCCAAATATATGGTACTACAATTATATATTTGGTAAGTCTGAGAATCGGTTGCATTAAAATTTTAATAATTGATTTATTTTAATACGTTATATGGCAATACGACGTTACCTGGGTCAGCTAGTGTAGATATAAAATATGAGAACACCTCCATGCCTCCACTCCTGTTTTCTGTCGCCCACAAAACAGCACGACTTTAATTTGAAGTAACATTGTAACATTTAGGTACCTAACTAATTCTTCAATTAACTTCCTCGTAAACTCGGGATATCGTCACAACTCCTGCTTCATTATTCATTAATAAACATTCCGGTTGCTTTTTCCTTCAGCTTCTTGCGTCGTTTGCAATTATTAATTACGATGCTTAGCTTCCGTGCATAACAATTTCTTTGGAACTAATTAAGGGCTGTATTGAATTCCTGAGTTGCAGACAGTTTCTTCATTGAATAAAATCGACTCGACGATGTAACAACATGTCATTTGTTAGTTCTTTATGATAGGACACGATGTATTATGCAAAAAGCTCAGATAATTCAAAGCGCTTTTAAGACATGTCGTAATATTCATGAGAGCTACCTATTTAATAATACATGAAGTAATATTATGTATGTTTGTCTGATTTTAAAGTATTCACAAGTAACTATCATGATATTTTTTGTTATCTACACCAATGCTTTAAATCCTCTATTTAAAATTCTAAACAGTTAGCTTCTTGCCAACATTAAAACAACCGATGTCCTAATAACCATTACATCATTTATAAATAAATTCTTATATATATTCTAGTATTGATACTATTATCACTACTCCGCCGCCGATAAATCCGGATTCGTGTTTTAATACTTCTTATTACACAACAGTTGAATAAATATCTAAAACTATATCATGGCTCTTTTGTGATAAAATAGGTAGTTATTTAATATCTGTATTCTCAGCCTACTCAAGTCAGCTTAACCGTTTGCGCGCTATATTACATGTGTCTGTCATCTGTGTAGCCACTATGAAACTAAAATGCAATTAATTTATCGTCCAGCAAGAATTTAGAATAGAAAGTGTCCTTGACGTATACCCGGGTAACAATAACGAATACTAAAGTAAGCGGCGCCGATGTCACCTGTCACTGACACATCACTCACACTGCTCAGACGTGAACACACGCACTCACACACGCTCGACTTCCACAAACAAATTCAAAGCGAACGGGATCGTTGAGTGAATATTGCGGAATGCAACAAAGATGTTTGCATTCCAATTCAGATGAGGAGAATGTTCGGTGACGGACGCAGGCGGGCGCGGGCGGACGCAAAGGACGCGCCATTTGAATGGAATGTGAAGCGGCAGCCGCGGCCGCGGGGCGAACCATTATTATGATAATTGCCTGCTTAGTTAACGAGGCGGCTCTATTTGATATTGAGTGAGCAGGAATAAAATAAACACACAGGAGCCGGTGCCTCCCGCCGACGGCTGACGTCGGCTGTTGCTTCCGAGGCCGCAGTGGACTGATCCACCGCTTTATATGGCGGTATTCGTTAGGAAGACGTAGTGTTGGTAGGCCTTCTACAAGATGGACCGACCGATCGTCGTGGAAATCTTTGGGTGAGGCCTTTGTCCAGCAGTAGACGTCTTCCGGCTTATGATGATGTCGATGATTCAGTTAGATCGAAAAATGACATAAATGTCAAAAGATATACACCACTGCGGAAAAGATGGAGCTTTCTAGAGAAGGCCTCATTGCCGCTCTGTTAAATCAATATTAACAGCTTCTGTGGTCTTAAAGAACAGAAAAAGTCACAGAATGAGTGATAATATTGAAATTAATATGAGATTGTAAAATATTCACTGGAGAAAAAAACAATGCGATGTGTTCTCGATTATTAGTTATTATATACGTCTGTCGGGTCATATATATAAATTTTAAAATGAACCACGTCAAGCAGGGTTGCCCGTCACAGTATCATCCAGCCACCAAAAGTAACGCCTGTTCACGAGTATGACGTGTGGCCCAGCCGGAACCTTACATATAATTAGGAGTAATTAAACCTATAAATTATTGCCCTAGTGGTTAATATGTTAATGTATTTCTACCTCTATGTTTACACAATCTGTTTCAAACTTTTCGATTGTTGTACTTACAATAGAGTGTGTTATGATGTAACTTCATCCCATGATCAATAATAACTTCCTCTACCTTCGCTTTCCACGCCACAAACATATAATAATAATAAAGAGTAAAATAATAATAATAACCACTTTATTACAATTAACTTTTTAACTAATAGGTACACATAATATAATAAATTTTCATTTTTTTTTTATGGAATAGGAGGACAAACGAGCGTACGGGTCACCTGTTGTTAAGTGATCACCGCCGCCCACAATCTCTTGCAACACCAGAGGAATCACAGGAGCGTTGCCGGCCTTTAAGGAAGGTGTACGCGCTTTTTTTGAAGGTACCCATGTCGTACCGTCCCTGAAACACCGCACAAGGAAGCTCATTCCACAGCTTTGTAGTACGTGGAAGAAAGCTCCTTGAAAACCGCACTGTGGAGGACCGCCGTACATCCAGATGGTGAGGATGATATCCTAACTTGTGGCGTGTCGTGCGAAGGTGGAATTCGGCAGCAGGAATCAGGTTAAACAGCTCTTCGGAACACTCCCCGTGATAAATGCGGCAGAAGACACACAATGAAGCGACGTCTCTACGCAACGCCAAGTGATCCAGCCGTTCACAGAGCACTGGGTCCCCAACAATTCGAGCTGCTCTGCGTTGCACGCGGTCAAATGGATCGAGCTGATACTGGGGTGCGCCAGACCAGAGATGACAGCAATACTCCATGTGTGGCCGGACCTGCGCTTTGCAGAGCGCTAGTATGTGGGCCGGCTTGAAGTATTGCCGTGCTCTATTATATTCTATACACTAACTTAAAACCTACTTAACTATATTAACTTATGTCTGTGTTCTCTTCCTGTTAACTAGTTGTCCTTCGACAAAGGCCTCCTCCAAGGTCTTCAATTCTTTTCAAGGTTTCATTGTTTTAGTTCACAGTGGCGAATAAGATGCCTTCCTCTATTCCACCTATGTCCTCTGGGATACCATTCGGTTATTATTCTCACAAATTTAGATAAAAAGGTGGACGTGTGAAGTATAACCATTTCTTGCGCAGTGATTCCAGATTGATACGACATTTCTTGGTGATTCCTTTAGTGTTTCAAATGCAGCGGTGATCACTTAAGGTGTCCCGTATCAGGTAACCCGTACGCTCGTTTGTTCTACGCATAAATCCTATTTAAAATTTGCGAAATGAACCTGAGAGTGACCGGAGCTGCTGATAATCCACGGGATGATCCGCAACAACCAACCGTAACGAACTTTGTACAAAGGTAGGTACACCAACCGGGACTAACCATTCAAGTTGTGGATCCTGAGAACACATCGCATCGTTTTTTTTCTCCAGTGAATGTTTTAAAATCTCATATTTAGTTTAATATTATCTCTCATTTTGTTCTTAATATCCGTTTCCCACATCCCTGTTTTCCTTGTATCTAAACTCGCATGAAACACTTAAATTACTTTTGTATTATTTACCAGTGGGAGGCTCCTTCGCACAGGATGCCGGCTAGATTATGGGTACCACAACAGCGCCTCTTTCTGCCGTGAAGCAGTAATGTCTACCTAAGCATTACTGGATTCGGTCTGAAGGGCGCCGTAGCTAGTGAAATTACTGGGCAAATGAGATTTAACATCTTATGGCTCAAGGTGACGAGCGCAATTGTATTGCCGCTCTGAATTTTTGGGCTTTTCATGAATCCTGAGCGGCACTGCATTATAATGGGCTGGGCGTATCAATTACCATCTGCTGAATTTCCTGCTCGTCTAGTTCCGTATTTTCATAAAATTCATAAAAAATATTATACAATATATAGCGAGATATAGAGTTATGACTGTGTCGGCTTGTAATAATCAATATTGTGAAACATAGTTTTCAATTAAAACTAATATTATATTGAGAATTATGCGGTGTGACCCTCGTTAGTTGCGGCGGTTCTTAGACATCACTCTCGTCGCTCAGCAATTGTCTAAATTAGCATACAGTAACCATCAGCTTGCAGCCAGCGGCCAGCATACTTCAGTGAGTGACCGCGGCGCCGGCGACCTCGGCCCCAGGCGCTGCCATCAAACAAACACAGCCTTCATTGTATTAGCGACTCTGTTGTTCGACACGAAGCTCCCATTTTCAAAGCACAAAACCTCGCGAATAATAAAGCTTATAATTAGTCAGAATACGTAATTAATTGGAGGATCGCATAAATTTGTGTTAACAAGTTGGCCGCCGCTCTGCCGCTATTGTGATTCTCATCGTGTTATTAAAGTCAACGATTTGTTAACACACGACGAACCGTCACTGGGCGACGACATCGCTCGATATATTTCGGCAAATATTCGAGATCTAATTAATACCTGCTTATTGGAGATGTTACCCTCTCTCATATTTAGAGTGTGGATCTGGTTAAGATAATAATGTTGAAACTACTTTGGTATTCAAACCTTTATGAATATCTATGGGTACCGTCGGCTACAAGTCTAAAATCAAGACAGAAACTATGAGACAGAGAAAATAGTTTAAAACCAATAAAACTTCGCCTGTACAATCTGAGAGAATTTTAGTAATAACAAACATGAACCATCATCATATTAGTTCAATTTAATCAAATGCGGTTAATCAACGACCAAGTTCTTGAAATTATTTTCAACCCTTTTCTTCTTCGATTAACCATTAATTAATATTACACAGTATTGTAAAAAGGATTTATTCGCATAAGAAAAGAACTCGTTGTTATACGGCTCGCCGTGTAAGAATATAATTTAAATGATGCGAATGATAAACAATTGACAATAGAGATAGATTTGATATACGATGGATATAATATATAAAGCAATTGAATAAAATAATTTAGATATAGAAGATAACTGCTTTAGTGTGCAATGATTCCATGTGTGATTTTACTCAAACGTAACAGGACCACATAAACAATATGATTTTGGTTTTCGTAACACGTCTGTTTTTTAATTTTTCTGGGATCATTTTGCAAAAGCATAAACCTATAGATCGCCTAAACGCTTGTTCCTGGTTAGCAATTAATATGTTAATATCTTTACAACTTTCTTTTTCTATTCTTTAGAATTTAGTTAATAAATCGGAAGAAAAGCCTTTTTCTGCTGTTATTTTATTAATTTGTTCTGTAAATGCGCTTAGGTGGAAAATAATCAAGTACCTACCTAGTAAAACGCACAAAAATAATTAAGAGCTAATAGAATTGTAGAAAACTGAACTATATTCCAATCAGTATCAGGTACATATATGACAGATTGATCAACTTCATTTATTTTATTAAAATTTATGCGACTCACCACAGTAACAGAAAATAACTACGTAACTTTCACATCCTCTGTAGAAGACCACACAAGATAGGGGTGTTGCATGCTGTTACTACTACAAGGCTTTTAATGCGTCACTAATGCCAGAAATAGCAGAAACGGACTTTTCCGTGTATTATTCAATAAGACCTGAAGCTTGGAGTTTTTCGTCAGTATACAGCCTATGTACTTAAATAAATCCCTATAGTTAGAGAGTGACTCGATAAAAAAAAAATCACATGATGATACATCAAACTTAAATCATTGACATAGCCCAGATGGTTGTGAAACTGTAGTGGCAGTTGGCAGGCCACATAGTTCGACGAACAGATGGCCTTTGGGGCAGTAAAGTCCTCGAATGGCGACCACGTACCGGAAGACGTAGTTTTGGTAGGCCCAGTAAAAGATAGACAGACGATTTTGTCAAGATCGCCGAAATACGTTGGATAAGTGCAGCGCAGAACCGGGGGGAGGCCTTTGTCCAGCAGTGGACGTCTTCCGGCTGATGATGATGATTATACATCAATAACTAAATACATATAAGTATTATTAAGATAACATTACGTCATAGAAATAAATGCATTTTTATTTGTAACAAGTTATGGTTACACCATACATATTTCCTTGTTGATATGATTCACTCAAATGTATATAAATATATATCATAATATACTCAACTCCAATTTTATATTACAATAAACATCAAAGTATATTAATATAGTATTTTTAATTATTAAAATAAAATCTTTACCATACAATAATTTACATTGAGTAGCAAATTTAATAAGGAAGTTAATATTTTTTTATTTCGTTAATTACAAATTATTGAAATTAATTAGAAATTGGAAAGATATATATTATATACAAATAACAAAAAGGTAATAGGCACGTAAAGAACTAATGTAATAAATGCTTCGGGCTTGGCTATCATTACTAATGTAATGTAACAAAAACTATACTTATCATGGGTACTTATATAATCAGCAGTATAACGCATTCGTTTCAACATAATTAACCAAGAATATAACTTAATAACGATTAACAACCGTTAAGTTAACGCCCTTTAAATATGAGGTGGTTGGAAAAAACGTTATTGAATGACTTAGTGTTGCTAAGTTGGCAGTGTCGCCGTATACTGATGAGCGCCAAGCTAACGGGACTCTGGCCCTTTGGCTACCGGCTGTTGGGGCTGTTTATACTTCAATAACTTATTGTTTGACCTTTACTAGCGACGCGCATGGAAATGAAAAGGTTCGTGTTCCGTGTTGCTTCACGTTACCGAGCCGCGCCTGACGGACCACGTATATGGTTTATTAAGACATTAAAGGAGTTTAAGAGTTCCATAAAGATATTTGACCTATTGAAATTCAAATTCATATATTTTTATTGAAAATAGGATATAATATTACTTATTGAAAGTCAAAAACTAATACCCATTCCAAAAGGTATGCCTGAGAAGAACGGGCGCAGCATACTCGGAGTGCTTCTTTTTTTGTATAAAAATATGGTTACAATGTAAAATCATACAATAAAATTTATTATTTAATAACCTGTGGGCGGCCGCTCCATTGCCAAACTGTGGTATCATTAAATGACTTCTTTATGTAATAGTAACCTTTACCACACAAAAGTTTTTTAACAATTCTTTTGAATGACATTATACATTTGTTTTGAACATTATCAGATCTTGTTGTAAAAGCACAAAAGACTTACTAAATGACTTAGCCGAGTAGTAGGCATTATATGTTTATGTTTGTTCCTGGTGTTAGCATTATGGTTATGACAGTATCTACCAAATTCACTTATGTGCCTATGTACATACATAATATTATCAAGAATACATTGACGCTCACTTAAGTTTCATTCGCAAAATTTGAGATATTTAATTGCGAGACATAAAATTGTCTTATGTGATATCACACCGTGGCTGACTTTGATAACTTCTTTAATTGAACCCGTGTCTAGTATCTTTAAACTTGTCACTGTGTTACCAAGCATTTAAAGAATGTATTTAAATTTGAAGGTCGGAAATAATTAATTTGGAGGGAGCACTGTCATTGCATACGAGAGTTAGAGAACCACTGGCACTAACAATCGCTCAAGCTCGCCAGGTCGCTCATGTTCACGATCTATTAATAATGCTAGCGCTGATATCTACATGAATCATTAATCATTTTAATTGACGTCTAGTTTTTCTCATAAATACTTGTATATGTATATCTGAAGCAACACACACAACACACAGCACACATCATGTTCACACAATCGTTGAGCACACCACACATAAATTTAAATTAATTGAAGACGTTCACGCGGCGCCGACCGCGAGCCTTTGATGTTTAAATACTCTCTGAGTAGATATCCACCGAAATATTCGAACTGTATAGAGACAATATAAAGGCATATAAAGGCATAAAAGGCATTTATTTTCTTAAAATTGATTCCTTTAGAATTATTTTTGATGTCATTTCTTATACTACTAGATACTACTACCGCATCGGAAACAAATGGCGCTCTGACTGAGAAGAAGCGGCGCAAGAAACTCTCCCAGCATTCTTTTTTTTGCGCTCTTTTCAATAAAAATATACAATATTGTACAGTCGCTATAAAATAATCACAATCTAGTCCCAGGCTGTCCGATCATTTAGATATTCAGCAGTGGAGTAATAGGATTTACGACAGAGCCATTTTTTTATAAAACATTTAAATTTATTTATAGATAATGCCTGAACAGTGGCTGGGACTTTATTGTACAAGTGTATACATTTACCCTTAAAGCTATTATGTATCTTATGAAGCCTACTAGAATTAGTTACAAGCAATCCCTTATTTCTAGTGTTATAATAATGAAAATCACTATTAAGAGCAAAAATTTAGGAGTTATAGTGATGTCTCATCATAGCAAGCCCGCGACCGTTACAGTAACATACAAATTAAGAAAATCGGCACCGTGGAATGGGCTTTATAGCATCCGAAAAGATGATAATTGTATGTAGTGTAATTATTAAATTTTATGAACTAGCTGACCCGACAGACGTTGTTCTGTAGGTACATAATAAATAAAAAACTGTTTTGTTATGAATTTGTCAATAATATTTAATAACGTCACGAATTATTTCGTAAAATATGCTCCCTGTTGAATGAATAAATATTGAAAATAAATGAATTTCGATGGGACCCATAATTATTATGGGTCCCATTGAAATCGAAATAAAAACTATCCTATCTATCAAATTGGACTAAACTGCACTCCATGAAGTAATCTCCATTAAATTCCGTTCAATAGTTTAGGAGTTCACTGGAAACAAACACCAGGACACTGGATTTATATATTTATTATTATATTAAGATTGTAAAAAAATTTGGCAAACGCAGAAGACACTTCCCGTTTGTTGCGGACGATTGATCTGATATTTGCAGTTGGCAGGTGGCAGGTGGCACTTGTATGCCACTGGTCTATTTATAGCCACCAGCTCACCAGTTCACCGGCTCACCGGCGAGGTACCGTTGCGTGACAATGATAACTGTAGCTTGGCGACCTTATAAAGTTGGTGAATGCGTTAATAGGTCGTCTGCTCACCTATATTTTTTTATTTTTAGTCTGGGGTTGACTTCTGTTTTTGTGTGAACGGTGCAAATTAGTACAGTATTACGGTTCTTAATAAGTTTTATTATCTAATAAGTTTGTTATTTATCAGGTATTTAAGTGATATAGTGTATCCCACATTTGTGGGATTAAGTATATAAATTTAATTTGTACCCATGTGCGGTTTCGAATCCCGCATGTGCCACAAATTTTGGTACAATTGAAATTTGAATAAGTTTTGTTATATATGTGTTTTTTTGTTATATATAGACAAATCGCGTGGTATAAAAACAGCAAAGCCAAAATATGGACAATACAAGCCACAAATTATACCATAATGAGCGTCGACTGCCTTATCTATACATTGCCGCGTTTACCCCAGTCGTGTAAAATATTCTTGGTCAATAAGCAGCGATGTAAAACATTTATTCAGATCAGGTTTCGTATGTTTAAGTGGACACTCTGTCACACATCATTAACATAACCTAACTTTCGTTTAGTACCCATTTCTTAAATAAGCAACTGACAATAAAAGAACGCGATTCGGACAGTGACAGTTGACACGAGCCTTAGGAGAAAAGTGTGCTTTCCTTTACGCACACTTCTGCCGTTTCGCTTTCGGACTGCGAATGATATGTCCTTTCCTATGTGAACGTCATTTGTTTTACAGGACAAATATTTATATGAATAAGAAAACTTTTTAAATATCAAAACTAGTATAGTAGCTAGTATTTTGGAAAGATTGTGTACGTTTTGGAAATTGTAGTTTCTAAGGAATGGGGGAGTTGGGTGGGATTAACGATTGTGTTGGAGATGACTATTTGGTGTATTATAACTTCGTTTAAGTTTCACATTCGGGCTATTTCGTTTTAAAGATCTATGTTATTTGAAAATGTATCTGCAATCTGTATATTGTGTGTGTTGGAAATGGCGATGTCTATTAATTGGGTTGTTTTGTCAGTCTTGTCTACAAGGATTATGTCTGGTCTATTGTGGTGTAGGGTTCGATCTGTGAGGATCGTTTTGTCAAAGTAGAGTTTGTGGGTTGAGTTTTCAAGTACTATATCGGGTGTGTATTTGTAGTATGGGGTCCAGGAAGATAATAAATTATTGTTTAGTGCTGGGTTTTGACGAATAATGTTGGTAACTTTATCGTTTCTGTACTTGTAGTCGGTTATAACTATTGCTTTAGAGGCTCTTGTTATTTGTTGTATGGTTTCCAATGCACTATTGTAAAAAGCATGTTTTTTCTCAAAACTGATTCCTTTACAATTATTTCTTCTGTCAGTTTAAACACTACGCTTCGGAAACAAATGGCGCTGAGAGAGAAGACACAACGCAATAAACTCTAGCGACGGCACATATCTGTACGTTACTTACTTGTTCGTATAATGTGTTTTTGATTATTTCGTGTTTCGATAATATAATCTTGAATGGCAATTATTAACCCTTCAGTCTCTGGGAATAATAATTATTCATCTCGTACCAGCCATTCGTTCGACTCATCTTTGTCGACGTTGGTTTGGCATAGGTCTTTCAGGTCCACTTGCCTATTTTAGTTTTTGGAGTAATTTAGAATTAGTGTTGTAAATTTGGTAACATTTGTGGGAGTGGGAGGCTCCTTTACACAGGATGCCGGCTAGATTATGGGTCCTACAACGACGCCTATTTCTGAAGCCATAGTAATGTGTAAGCATTATTTGTTTTGGTCTGAAGTGCGCCAAAGCTAGTGAGACTTAACATCTTATGTCTCAAGGTGAAGTGTGCAGTGTAGCTGTAATGCCGCTCAGCATTTTTGAGTTTCTCAAGAATCCTGATCAGCACTGCATTGTAATGGTCAGGGCGTATTAATAACCATTTTACACATTTTACACAAATTATCTTGCCCCAAGTTAAGCATCTATAGCCTGTGTTATGGGTTACAAGACAATGATATATTTAATACAATATACTTACTTAACCATACATTAATTCATATAAACATACATAAATACATTTATAGATGCAAATCAGAGTTTAATGCTTTGTTGTGGAAATATTTTATCAGATTGTGAATTTGGCTGTTGTGTAAGTTTTCTAGATCAATTTTATTTTTATAATTACTATTATAATTTGTTGCTTAAAACCTTAAACATCATTAAAAAGCTAATTTGTTTAACGAGTATTCATCTGTCGGTCCGGTCTCGCTCTCGTTCACGTCAGCTACTGTGACGGACAGACCCTTCCCGGCCGCTCCACACTCCATTATATAATATGTCAATTGCGTTCACTACTTTGTGTAAAATTTATTTAATAAATTTATTGTGACAATAAGAGATGAAATTTCAGCTAATGGTTAATGATACGCCCTGCCCATTACAATTCAGTGCCGCTCAAGATGATTGAAAAACTCGTCACCTTGAGTCATAAGATGTTAAGTCTCATTTGCCCAGTAATTTCACTAGCTACAACGCCCTTTAGACCGAAAAACAATAATGCTTACACATTAATGCTTCACGTCAGAGTAAGGCACCGTTGTGGTACCCACAATCTAGCCGGCATTCTGGAGGAGCAAAGGAGCCTCCCACTGGTTGTATTATTATAAGTTTTAAATGATATATAATAAATAACAATAAAATACATAGTAAAACAGTAAAGTTGTACATCTAATCACCTATCTAGTATAAACGGTAAACCGACATAAAGTATATTCCTCGTCGAAATCTAGTTAACTTTGTAGAATAACAGAAAGTAGAGTTAGCGATCGTTGGAAGGTCGCTGAACAAAGGAAACACCCTCGTTATTTTAAACAATTCCATAATGAGGTGGAGGGACACGGGGCTCACTGATTGTACTACAAAGGGACTGAGTGACCCCTGTCTCTAATGAGAGAGAAACAACTTTGGAGTCGTGTTTGCCCAGGGCGCTCTCCAACTAGCTACTAGTTATTTAGACTCCAAATTACATTTGCTGAAATATTTACTCCATTGTCCAACCAGAAAATAATTATTGGTAAACATTTGTACGATTCGTAATTGAGACTCAAATGTAATAACTTAAAACGTCCCACGGCGATGGCAATTATTAAAGCGATACACAACGGCATTGCACCGCAGGCACGCGCCCGGAGGTCGGGCGGACTCACCGGATTTACCTCCGCACATAGCGGCGCGAGGGCCAGGTGTCCTCCGAGATTCGCGAATCAAATCTCGTTTCAAACTGTCACTTTAAACCGCGATTGGCACGCGCCCAGTGGCGGGCGCATTGCGCAAGACGGAAGCGGGCGACCAATCAGGCGGCGAGGCGCGCTCTATGTAAATATTATGTAAATGTTGTATTCAAATCAGTTTAAAGTATCAGAGCGCATGCACGCCGCCAGGCTTTTTATTGGTGTAAAGGGACAGGGCAAGGGTTGCGATCGGAGCACGACGCGTGCCGGCCGCCTCGGGGCAAACAACCCTTTTTTACCCTTGCAGCTGTTTTTTAGTATGGCACGAGCGTCTGACGCGCGCTGTTGACAAACATTTGAAAAGATCGGATCTGATTTATACTGGCGAGACTCACACTTCACACCTGGCCGTCACCAGTGTGTGCGGGTGCCCTGTTGTATCGCGTGTTTGTGTGTGTGTGTGTGTGTGTGTGTATTGGATACCAATTATACTAATTTCCCGCTCCATTAAAGGTGACAGTACCAATATTTACGGGAACGTTATAAGAGGGCGCGGTCTGAAGGCAAGCATCGTTGAACAAACAATGAAATTAATACTAATAGCGATAATAGTCTAGTGTAATAGCGACAACATTATTATTATTAAATTTAACTTTTACAACTTCCGTGCTCTTAAAGTGAGAAAGCACGGTGAAGGCTTTATTTAAACAAAAATCGTTAAGACATCCGTTATTAATGTCACAAAAGCTAGTCACACACTAGGACACGCTCCAGCTACCAAGCAAGTTAAGATACACGGTACAACGTTATTTATTTATGTAGGCTTGACAATATGATATGCTCATAATTTTAGGTATACAAAAACATTACAATTTATATATCTAAGTTAGCCGTATGCACATTGCTATAAAGATGTAAATAACAATTAAGGAAATAATTAAATAAAATGATAAAGATTCTTCATTGGTTTTTACACATTTTATTTCATTATTATTTATTACTAGATAATTTGAGTGACTGAGTGCCACCTAAAACCGCAACCGTATTTCGAAAAATAAATAAAACTTTTGACTTTTTTGTGTGATGATGTTAATGTATCTCTAAATTTTTATAATTATGCTGGGTTTTTATTTCATATTTTTTTGTGGTTCTACTAATGATATGTATTTTTATGTGGCTTTTAACATTATATATAACTATTTATTATATATATTATTCTGGATAGTTTTAAACGATTATATATATTTTTTATTACCTGCATTAGGACTTTCCTGTATCAAAGTGGTATCACTTTGTTATTTAATTTGGTCAGTGCAGCAATTTACTTTTCGTTAAATTTCCAGATCATCAGTTAATAATTTATATCTAAAACCTTTTAAAATTTTGAAAGTCAATTTAGAAGTATAAAAGTGTAGTAATGGACCTAGGCGCGAGCCCTGGGATACGCCAGAAAGTTGATATCTACTGCGTTTAACAAACAGCAGTTAAATACAATAATATTTAAGCCACGATGGAATTAGTTCCTTAATAGAGTATAAGATAATGCATCTATAAGGATATAGAGTATAATATAATATTCGAAAACTAATAAAGATAATATAGGAGCTTTTTTAGTAATATACTTCCACGGATCAAGTTGGTAAAATGCCTTGCTAAAATCAGAATAAATTACGTCAACCTCATTTTCTTCTCTGATTGTATCTGAGCCACTAAAATTCAACAAATGTAAAACAGAAATAAAAATTTGAAAAACAAAATTTTATGAACGATGCGGGATGTTATCACTTTTAAAAACATACCAAATTGTTGGACCTTTGGCTACAACATCATTTATTACATCTGGATAAAACAGCTTACCACCGGCACAGACAGACACAAGTAATAAACAGAGAGATGGAGTAGGTAGGTAAGGTACATACCAATGAATATATGTTCCGCGCCTGTCTTACGTAATAACAATTAACAATTTCGATGTTTTATCTGCCTCCATTGGTGTCTGTCCATTGCAACTCTTGAAACGTAGCAGAACTTAGCTGAGGTTGAGCCTTTCACTTGGTCACTCCATCTGGTAAGGGTCGGTCGGCGTGCTCTTTTGCCATCAGTGTCCCCAACTACGATCAGCATTTCAAGGGTCTCATCTACCTCTTTATTATGTGATCGAAATGGGTCAGAATTCTCGGCTACACTAGATTGTAGAAAGGCGGGTTCGAACACGAACTGCGAAAGAATCGTAGCATCGGTGCACTTGGCTGTCGAGGGTATTCGTAACATCCAGCACCACATCTTAAATGCTTCAACTCTTTGTCTTTCTCGAGTTCGTATCTTGGGTTTCAAAATACCTACTCAAACATTTTTACTCAAAATAGAATTTTCAAATAATTAAATAAGTTATTACGTTTTGTTATGTTTTAAAAGTATTACCCTCACTTCTAGGATTAATAAACTAATAAAATTTGAAGTAGATCCTGTAGATGAGGCCACAACCTGAGAGTTGAACAAAGTATACAAGATTTTATGACGATACGTCACTCGAACGGTGAGTTCAGGTTGAATAGCACTCGGACAGAACGCGAGAGGTCGTCAGTATCGAGAGTCCCGCATCGTTCATAGAATTTTGTTTTCAATTTTTATTTGTGTATGTTATTACGTCAAAATATACAATCCACCCTTCTAAAATATATACCCGAGTAGAACGGGTTCAAGAAAATCAGTGGGCCTCTTTTAAATAAATCATTCATTACAATTAATATTAATTCAATAAATAGAGTGGCGGGGATCGTTTCATTCTCGCGGTGTGGTATAATTTAGAAAATAATTAAATTCTTTTGAAGTTTGCAAGTAAGCATTTTCTGGGATCCTATTGTAAAGGCACGTGCCTCGTCCAACAAAAGACTTACTAACATAACATAGCCGAATTGTGTGACAAGTTATATTAATTGTTGCTTGTGCTAACATTATTATACCTAGAAAGTTGGTTTTGTGACTATATACATACATTAAATTATATATTAAGAGGCACAGTCACAATGAAAACCTCTTTAATTTTTCTTTTCATCCTTGATGGAGGATCAAGTAGTTATTTGTTTTATTTTAATTTTCCCTAGAACTTAAGCTATACATAGCGCGAATAACCCTTTTCTACAGCTCAAAGTTTGTATTAAAATTGGCTGCATTGCCCCGCTATTATGTACCATTAGAGGCAATACTGTGAAAATAGCTATGTCAGTCAATTGACTTATCTTTATAACCGTGTTTGCTCCAGAACTATCAGCCAATCCTTCAATGTAAGTTGGAATTAACACAAATACCAAGCATTCTATTGGTTTTAGCTCCTCTCCTTTAAATAAAACACTTGCATCTACATTTGCAAAATTATTTATAGTAAGTTTTAAATACTTAGTTTTCATAATATGATAGCATCAGATGTGAGATAAAACATTGTTTACTGCGTCGTATGGAACTTGATTTCTTTTCACTTTTATTAAGAGTGAAATGTCATCCGCAAACAAGGCTATGTTATGGTTTGTTTAATAGATCAGGTAAATCCTTAATATCTATAGAAAGTTTGCAGGTAACATTAAAGGCATACCTGAAAAAAATATGAAATGATCAAGTTCCTTTCATGCCTCAGTGGCAAAGGTTCCTGACCACTGTTGAATGTTTTTTTATTAATGAAAATAAGGGACGAGACGAGCAGGACGCCCTGCCCATTACAATGCAGTGCCGATCAGGGTTCTTGATAGACCCAAAATTTCTGAGCGGCACTACAACTAACCTCATCACCTTGAGACATAAGATGTTAAGTCTAATTTGCCCAGTTATTTCCCTAGCTACGGTGCCATTCAGACCGAAACACAGTAATGGTTACACATTACTGCTTCACCGTAGAAATAGGCGCTATTGTGGTACCCTAATCAAGTCGGCATTCTGTGCAAAGGAGAAGGCTCCTGTACACAGGATGCCAGATGGGAGGCCACTGCTGCGGAAATAGACGCCGTTGTGGTACCCATAATCTAGCCGGCATCCGATTTAGATGGATCACAGAAGGTATCAATATAATTCTAACTAATTAATTCCCTTAGGTTTCAAAAATATTCCTAATAAACTTAAGACCTCCAACTGTAGTTGAGCCTACCTGCGAAGCGACCTGATGAAGAAGATGCCTCAAACCTGATGATGATATACTTAGGTCTGAGGCCTATCTTTTGATGGTCAATAAGTGCTTTTTAATTCTGTTTAAATAAAAGTCAAAGTCAAATAAACTTTATTCAATTAGGCTTCAACTATACGGTTTTGAATCGTCACTGCAAATATTTCTTTTAAATTACTGAATTTACCGTAAAATGTTGAGCTCGTGAGAAACAAGAAACTCAACGACTGCTCATTTCTATCAAATAGAGTATTTTACAATGGCTATAATATACATAACAAATTAGTTTGTAAGGTGCTGTATCCAATGTATGAGAATTGTTTAAATAATATAAATTATTTCATAAAAAGTAATAAAGAATTGATTGTATAAACCATCGTATTGTATGTGTCAAATTTTAGAGCTTGAATACATTATTTGTGTAAAGATGCTTCGTAAACATGATGGTCGTAATTACTGTATGCATCAACCTTTATAGCAGTGGTGCTCAAACGGTCGATCGAGATCGACAGGTCGATCGCAAGTGCTTTTTGAGTCGATCTCGAGAAAAAAATCCGCTATAATAAACTAAAATCGGTAATAATGTACCACCTTATGAAAAGTATGCTCAGGAGTCAGTACATGCAGTGTCACGCTTCAACATCCAAAGTCACTCTTTAGTTAAGCTTAGAACTTAAGAACGCGTTTGTTTTGTAAGAACCAATAAACTCTTAATTTTGAATTATAATTATGAGTTTTTTTCATTGACATTTAAGAGCAGACCTACACTTACCTTGACTAAAAAAATGCATATTTTGCGCAAAACTAATATCTATATCATCGTGACACTCTACCTAGACGACAATCCTTCATCACACATACTTGAAGCCTCTCAGAGTCGATCGATCGTAGTCTACATATTTTGAGGTAGATCGCCAGCAGTTCAAGCTTGAGCACCCCTGCTTTATAGCAAGAACTCATTGTTGAAAAAAGTTCTTTGTGAAAAGTATTTGAATTTGAGTTTGACAATTCAAATAGGCTTATAATTATGGTGTTCGTATAATATTTTTTATTTTCTGCCTAAGATATCTATGCGTTGTAATAGTGAAGTTTCAGCCGTCAACTGTCACGAATTCCATAGTTGAGTCGTCTCTTGTTTAATTGCTAATCGCTCACTCTCTCACAAATATTGTTTTATCAAACAACGCGCAGACAAACAAAAGGACACGATATTCCCCAACTTTTTGCTATATTGACTGTCACTTAAGCTTAATTCAAATATTATTTCTGATGAGGTTCAGTTACACAAAAAACATGAAAATATCCAAGCTAATGTACCTACGTTTCTGAAGCCAAGAAATGATCAACAATCACTTTTTCCCTTTGTTAAATACCATACCTAACATCTCAATGAAGAACATTCTTTTGTTAAATTTGAAGTTATAGATCCTTTTTAGATACACTTACTGTCTTATTACAAAAATGTTGAACATGTGTTTAATACTCGTTTTAAAAAAAAATATATTACAAATCTGTGTCTATCTGTTGTTTAGCGTTCAACAATCTTAAGCACTGCTTATATTAAAACACGAGTCGAACCTTGTATAAGGTCTAACTGATATATCATATTCATAAGGAAGATTTAGATTATATGATGACAGATTGATGACAGCTGTCAAAAATAGCGTTCCGTAACTTTATTTGTTCCTGTACACTTCAGTTTATGTTGTGATTAACGACCTTTTAGTTAAACACAAGCTCAACACTGTTTTGTTTGAAAAAAAAACAAAATTTTAGAGGTCGTTATTGTTAGCTCCCTGATGTTGTTATAGTTAAGTCACTGTTTAACAAAACACGTGTCTAAGCCATGTTTAAATTATTTTTAGGTAATAATACCGTTGATTTTTTTAAAGTGTTTGAAATCACAATTATATTTCTAAGGTTTGTGTGGATTGGAACAGTTTATTTAACAATTAAAATTCATTTTCAAAATGTTATTTTTTAACTTCTGTACGTTGAAACGTTTTAGTATTTGTTTCATCACTTTGCATTGGTATTTAATAATTAATAGAATTATGAAGCTGTAAATATTGATGATGAGTGTCTTTAAGTCTCTTGCCACTTCTTCTCGTTAAAGCTCACTTCACTCACTTCTCCGATGTTGTGGTAAATGGTAAAATATTTAATTTGAACATTCATGAGTGTCCTTTTTGATAAATATGAGTTTTGATTTGATTTTATAAGACGTATTTACTCAAATTCCTTATTACATACAAACATCTGTTTTAATATTTTGTATTCCAGCTATCTATTTTCTTTGATTAACGCGAGTGTAACATTTAAACAAAATACTTTAAAGGATTAAAAGGTGTGTTATTGTAACTGAGTTCTTACATTACATTTTTACGTAAAAGTTACATTTTTATTATTATTTTAGTTAACCCCATGTTTCAAGACCTTTCGCGGCCCCCTGAAAATGAGAAAATAATAATTAAAATGTAACTTTTACGCAAAAATCTCATATAAAAACACAGTTACAATTACACGCGTATTCTTAAGTGTTTTATATAAATGTAATATGCTTATCAATGGAAAGCCAAATCGGAATTTGCAAAATAGCATGTATGTATCTTTATAGAAAATATATTTACTCTTACTATGTACTATTACTATGTATACTCGGTTTAGTAGGTTAATAAGCAATCGAGTAAATCCATCACAATCACCGACCTAGATATATTTTACATTCTTGTGTATGTAAACCACTAAGTAGGGATGGATACTTACGGATAAAACTTAGAAATATATTTTTTTACTGCAAAATATTGGCACCAAGTGTAATGTATGTAAAGGCTCACAGTGTCCTATTAATTTAAAGAAAAATTTCCAAATATCCCTGGAATTTCTATCAACATAAACGTAGCTCGTGAAATAACTGACTTAGAGAGACTTAACAACTTATGTATCAAGTTGACGAGCGCCATTTTAGTGCCGTTCAGAATTTTTGGGGTTCTCCAAGAATCCTGAGCGGCACTGCATTGTAATGGGCATATCAAATAACTAATATCGGAACGCTCGTCTCGTTCCTTATTGAATTTATTATTTCTTAAAGTGATAACCCTCACTTCTGGGATTAATAACACAAATTATTTTAATAAAACAAATTATGCTCTCGTTTATCTATGATATTATGCAAGTATTTATATTTATAGTAAACTAGAATACCACATGGACCGTGGTATCACATTATCATGCAGTTAATAACATCGACTGGCGTAATCTGCAATTTCCTTCCCAAGAGTTATTATAACAATATTAGAGATTCATGTGTGGGTGAGGGGGGCGGGAAACAGAGCTGCTGTGGGTGGTGGAGGAGATGGGGGTCCGTTGGGGGGGAAGTGGGGGTAACCCTTTCTGGGCAGGCCATCTATCACCAGTCGACGAGCGAAATGTATTTTAATCCAGTGCCTGCGCCGGGCCGCCTCGCTTCATGAAACGTGAAAAATGATGGCACACACACACACATACCCACGTCCGTGTTCACACAGCGGTCTCTACGAGTGTGTGGTGTTCTTCCTAATGACCTCGCTTCCTTCGACGACACTTCTTTGGTTCAAGTTTGGTATATTTACAAATCTACAATGTTGTATAGTTGTTTGTAATTAATTCTAATTAAATTCCGTAAATAATGGTTAATCAGAAAATAATCACCATCTTTAAGACTCATTTCTAGTTTTTAATAATTTAAGATAAAATCTCGTAGTCAGCAAATTTTCAAAGTTACGGCTCCATCACCAGGAACAAGCTGGAAAGCGGAGAGGTGCGCAGTCGAAGCATGGATCGTAATTGCAAACGGACCGCAAAAATAACACAACATGCTGTCAACAAGGGAAGCTCTAGTGGCGGAATAATAATTCTATTCGTGATATGAGAGCTATGGTTTGACACTTTATTATCAATTTTATATGATTTAGTTAGTGTACAATCTGCTACAAATGTATAATATTGGGCCAAGAAATAATTATTTTCCAGGGGTGTGCATTGGCTTTCTAGCAAGGTAGGCACTGTAAATGCCAGGGAGAGGCTCCTTTGCACAGGATGCCGGCTAGATTATGGGTACCACAAAGGCGCCCATTTTTGTGCCGTGAAGCAGTAATGTGTAAGCATTACTGTGTTTCGGTCTGAAAGGCGCCGTAGCTAGTGAAGTTACTGGGCAAATGAGACTTAACATCTTATGTCTCAAGGTGACGAGCGCAGTTGTAGTGCCGAATTTTTGGGATTTTTCAAGAATCCTGAGCGACACTGCATTGTAATGGGCAGGGCGTATGAATTACCATCAGCTGAACGTCCTGCTCGTCTCGTCCTTTATTTTCATAAAAAAATCTAATATGGCGTAGTTGCGCTTTACTTCGACAGTACGACTTAAGTTTTATGAAACGCTGCTTGCTTCGTATATGCAATCTGTACACTACCTATCGTAGGTAATAAATTACCTCTAACATAAGTGCTATATTTATTTAGCTTCATAACGAGATAGGCACTGCCTCATTGCCTATATGATGTGCACGCCCTAGTTATTTTCATAATCCTTTACTTTTAAGTACTTATTCAAAAGAGTTTTGACGGACAGACAGAAATTATGAATAAGTACCCACGAAAGTCCCTTTCTTTTCTTTGGAGATGCACACGTCGCTTTAAAAATATTACAAGCGCATATGATATGATAACTACGCTGTTATAATTCATAATGAGCAGAGTAACAGAAACTCCTTAACATCGTCCCTGCAAGTCCCCAGATAGTGTTCATATAATAGTAATACAAACCTCGCCAATACTGTGACGTTTGAGTTTATAGTGGAAAACGATCCCGCGAGACGTTCGCACCTCCTCCGCTCAAGGCCGGGATCATCCGTCATCTCTTGTCTCCCCGCTCGGGACTCGGGACTCGGGAGCAGGCCGCGCTCCAAACACATAATACTTGACTTGATGATTCACTGCCTCATACACTGCTGACAGCTCGCTGATAAAAAAGCGATTATTATTAATGATTCCCCGATTCTTTACTTTCAATATGGCGGGGGTCTAGCTTTCCTTTATAAAATTTCGTATTTCTTCAAGTTAACTGAGAATATTGCTATCAATTTATTACTTACTGATACTTTTCCATGACACACTTTCTCTTCAAATTTATTTCTATCTCACGAATAAGTAAGAAAAACTTGATATAAACAATTTATTATATTTTTTTAAGTGAAATATGATATAGTTTTGATTTCAAATTTAATTTGTGTAATTAATCCCAGAAGTAAGGGCTATCACTTTAAAAAAACATATTGTTTAGATTTGAAAGGGCGACGTCTCAAGTCAATTTCCTAACATGCAAATATTTGGGTTGAGCAGATTATCAACTGTAAAGTAGATCCTGTAGATGAAGCCACAACCTGAGAGTCGAACAAAGCATACAAGATTTTATCAACGATACGTCACTCGAACGGTTGGCTCAGTTGGAAGGAGCGCTCGCACGGAACTCGAGAGGTTGCGGGTTAGAGTCAAACATCGTTTATTAATATATTGAGAGAAGAGAAGAAGAGCTGTTCAACCTGATTCCTGCCGCCGAGTTCCACCTTCGCACGACACGCCACAAGTTACGATATCATCCCCACCATCTGGATGTGTGGCGGTCCTCCACAGTGCGGTTTTCAAGGAGCTTTCTTCCTCGTACCACGAAGCTGTGGAATGAGCTTCCTTGTGCGGTGTTTCCGGGACGATATGACATGGGTACCTTCAAGAAAAGCGCGTACACCTTCCTTAAAGGCCGGCAACGCTCTTGTGATTCCTCTGGTGTTGCAGGAGAGTATGGGCGGCGGTGATCACTTAACACCAGGTGACCCGTACGCTCGTTTGTCCTCCTATTCCATAAAAAAAAAAAAAAAAAATATTGTTTTCAGTTTTATTTGTATAATACTACTTTACTAAACTACTTTTCTTAAAGCATTATAGTGTAGTTGGTTCCATGTTTTACTGCGTTTAACTTGTTTGTCGTTAAATTTTGCGTACAATAACTAAACAATTTTATAGAATAATAAAATTTGGCTAGTGATCAGGTCTTACATTTCAAGATTTGGTGTTTGTTTTAGTAATTGCATCAGCTTTCATTCGGTGGTCGGCGTGAGTTCGCAAATTCAATAAAACTCAGATTTAATAACGTTTCTTAGAACTTTATATCAATTAACTTTTATTTTATGAAACTAAATAAAATATGTATCTTGGGTCATGAATTGGAACTTAAAGATATTCATATATCTGTTAAGTTATAAACGGAGCGCGACACTCGAGAGACTTCGCATTTTACGAGTACATCTCGATGAGGAGGGGCCTCGGCCGTTCCTATCAGCATTATAATAATATTGAATGTTTTATTGGACGGACCTGCTCCTGTCGCTATCTTCCAAATTGCTAAAACATCTGTCCCGGAAAATTCACTCTCGGGTGGAGATCGCTCTTTCGAGGGTAGATAGAGACACAGCAATAGCGCGGTGTCATAACAACGAGACCGCTGCCGTCGCCGGCCGGTGATAATGCTGTGATTAATACCCGGCCTTATCTTGAGAGTGCAGCCGCCCCCAGGAGCTGTCCGATCGGTGGACTGGCTACGCCGCATTCAACCTTAACTGCAACATGGTAAGGGTCAAATTGGCGTGGCGTCGCGATCTGGTTAAGGTATTCTCAGACCCAACATAAGAGTTACGGATTTCGCATAATGCATATTATATTCGTCGGAGGGAGGTTGGGAGGGTGCGGGCCAAGGGTGGCGCGGGTAGCGGGGAGGAGACAGGGGAGGGAGGTTGAGAGGACCGCGTGACCGCACGTCTTTTGCACGCGACAAGCTCTCGACATTTTTTTATTATTATTGCGCTTCGATGGAATTTATTCGCGAGGGTCTCTAATAGAATATCCGACACGCTTGTTTAGGCTCGGGTGGGACGTGGCGTTTTGAATGCGGTTTTTAAGTCGTTTAATGGAGAGAAGTTTGAAGGGGGCCGGGAAGGTCTTTGAATGATCGCGACTCGCTCGGGGAGCACCGTGCTCGTTATTGTACGGAACGTTAGTCCGAGATTACGGACACGATTAATAGAGTAATAAACAATGTTAATGTGGCCGGGCGGGCGCAGGTAGTGACAGGAGAGGTCGCCGCGGACCACGTTACCCTTGAACGAGCACCACAACAATTATCATTACTAATTCGTATGAGTCAACCCTGAATGACTTAGAAATTATATATTGGAAATTAACCTGTGTCGTGGAACCTAGGAATGGAAATGCTGTCAATTTTTCATTTATCACAGCATCCTCAGCACTATATCTGCTATTGATGGTGTCACCCATGGAGTACAAAACGTTGGCAACAAAAGTGTCTCCTGTATCATCATCATTTCAGCCGGAAGACGTCCACTGCTGGACAAAGGCCTCCCCAAAAGACCGCCATGACGATCGCTCCTACGCTGCCCTCATCAAACCTATTCCGGCGATCTTGACCAGATCGTAGGCCCATCTTGTGGGAGACCTACTAACACTACGTCTTCCGGTACGTGGTCGCAATTCGAGGACCTTACTGCCCCAACGGCCATCTGTCCGTCGAACTATGTGCCCTGCTCACTGCCATTCAGTTTCGCAAACATTTGGGCTATGTCGGTGACTTTGGTTCTCCTACGGATCTTCTCATATCTGATTCTATGTCTTAGGGAAACTCCGAGCATAGCCCTTTCCATCCTGTATAATATCCTTTAACTTAAGACCTTTATTCTAGTTATTTAATGAGAACAGAATCCGTGGCTCGCGAGGGAGACTTACTTTACGGCTTCATCACCTGAACATACACCCACATCAATTTTGACACACCAGCTCAAACCCGCTTGTAAACCCGCGTATTACCAACAATTTTCAACTTGCTACAAATGCGTTCTGAAATCGGTGGCAGCCCCAGGGTGGAGCCCGATGTGCGTCGCTCAAGGCGTCAGCAACAGGGCCGCTGAAATACGAAATACAAAATAAAATTTCCAGTGAAGAATATCATATTATTTCTCTTTGTGTTAGGGCTACCTTGAATAAAAATTGAATTCAAGAAAGTAAAATTTTTAACTATACAATTATGGTGTGAAAATTTTCTAAAAATATCGAAAAATGTTATGGCCGCGCACTCTTTAATCTAAACGATAGTATTTTTAGACTCCAAATTATAGTCTTACTTTTTTTCTCATCCCAAACCCGTCCAAGCCATAAAAATATAGTAACACGTACGAGAAATTAAAGTAAAATTAAAGTAACTGAAAAACACGACTTAAGACGATAAGTTTTATCTTTAGTTGGCTATTTTTTTTATTAAAATTTGTTTATTTCATTAACAAAAAACACTTATTAAGCAGGCGCAGGTACCCCATTAAGCTTATCGCCTGTATTGGGAAAATTTTGCTTCACAAACAAAAACCAGTCATGAGCGACGCGCAGTCACACTCCGAGGATTTAGTACCACGAACTAAAAGCCACCACCACGTTTAACTGAATTATGCCTCAAGCCAATCATAATATTTTTTTAACACTAGTCAAGTAGTAAGTCTGTTGGACGAGATATCGTACCTCTAGGAACCTTAAGGCCGCTATACCAAGAAATCGCCAAAATAGCGCTTAATTGAAACAATTTCCTAAACGCTTATACAAAGCTTTAATTTTAACAAAAAATAATTATATGTCCACAGAATACGAAAAGAAAATTCATTTTTTTTATATTTCTATCCTTAATAGACATTGTGAAAAAAATCACCAAAGTACCCCTAACTTTTACAGTTGGAGCCATATTAATAATTCAATTTAGATAAAAATTTTATGAAAAATTATTTAACTTGACATAGTTTTGTTATTTTTGTAAAGAAAATTGTATTATAACCTAAAAACCTCTAATTATGAGTTAAAACTTTGGTGATCTTGTGCGAGAGAAGTGACCAAGCTCCGCTCGATTCCTCAAGGCCGTGGGCTCGGTCCCCAGCCTAAAACAAAAGAGAAAATTATGTTTTAAAGTGAAACACAACCTGGAGGCTCTAATATGGTTTTTGACAACAATTAATGTAATGAACTGTCATTATATTTCAGAATATGTCAATAGAAAGCATACTGGAGAACAGAAGAACATCACACAAGTCAAGTGAAGAAGAAAATTAAACAAGAACATATTGTTGGAGCCAGCCCTTATACTCGTTGGTAGATTAATATTTTATTTAACACTAGCTGCCCCAGCAAACGTTGTATTGCCATATAAAGTAATAAGAGAAAAAAACAATATATACAATGGGGTATATGAGAAATAGATGACGACTTAAGATTAAAACTTAAGACTTATTTATCTACATAAAAATAATCTGATAGATAGTTAACAACTGTAGTTAGCTTAAATTTAGTTTATTCCTTACCTCCTGAGAAAGAAAGATATAAAGATTCTAATTAGTTATTCATTTTAAACAATTCTTTCAATTTGATTCTGAACGACGGGGGACACATCAAAGGAAATACATTATTGTGGTTTTTATTTAATTCCGAGCATTTTCGTATTTATTCACCTTTTAAACCTTCTCTGGACTTCCACAAATAATTCAAGGCCCAAATTTGACAAATCCGTCCAGCCTTTCTAGAGTTTTAGCGAGACTAACGAACAGCAATTCATTTATATATATAAAGATAGATTATTATGTTATCTATAATACTACGAAATAGTAATATCACAAATTAAATTTGAAAACAAAATTTATGAATGATGCGGGACTCGAACCCGCGATAACACGCGTTTCCCGCAAGCGCTCTACCACTGAGCCAACAGTTCGAGTGACGTAACGTTCATAAATCTTGTTCCACTCTCAGGTCGTGGCGTCACATACAGGATCCACTTTACAGTTGATAACCTGCTCAGCCCCAGATATTAGGAAATTGACTGGAGATGTTGCTTTCAAATCTAAACAATTTGTTATTTTTTTTAACTGTTGGCTCAGTGGAAGAGTGCTCGTACGGAACGCGAGAGGTCGCGGGTTCAAGTCCCGCATCGTTCACAAATTTTGTTTTCTAATTTAATTTGTGTATTTAATCCCAGAAGTGAGAGTTATCACTAAAAAATAACGAATAATATCATAATATTATTTCAGAGTGGTCACGAAAAAATTCCCCGCATACTGAAGTTGGTTGAGAACACCAGAAGACGCAAGTATGAGGTAAGTCGTTGGTATGACCTTCAATGGACCTTAATGACTAAACGCGATCCGTCACAAGGGCCATAAGTGCATTTTCAAAAACTAATTAAGCATAAAAGTGTACGGATTATATTTTCAAAATAAGTAACAAAATTAAATAGTTTCTCAATTAGACTGCTAACTTTTTAAAGCCCGTGAAATTTTATAGGAATTTATCATTGATTATTTCACAACACATCGCTCGTGAACGTCCAACTATTGAGGAAAAATAAATACCTTCCTACAAGCATTTTAATCCTTTAGACATTATGTTATTTAAAACTTTAATAATCAAATATGATATTGATTTCGAGTTTAATGATTATAATAAAGGCATTTATAGGCACATCATGAACATATTGTTAGTTTTGTTGAACTTCTTCCAAAATATTCTTCGCTTTCAGAATTCGTTACTCATAATTAATACCGACATTCAAAAGACATCATTGGTGTAACATCAATACGAGGGCGGCACTGAAAACTTCGGGAATCAAGTAAGTGACACAACATTACTATATGGAACCTCATTTCTGATTCGATCTCGCAGGGAAACTCCGAGCATAGCCCTGTCCATTGCCCTCTGAGCGAATATGAGCTTTCTCACAAGGCCAATAGTTAGCGACCACGTCTGCGTACCGTAAGTCATCACTGGCAACACACATTGGTTGAAAACCTTCGCCTTCAGACACTGCGGTATTTGGGACATGAAGATTTTACGGAGATTCCCGAAGGCTGCCCATCTGAGTTGGATTCAACGAGTGACCTCTTTCTCGAAATTGGACCTGCCTAGCTGGATTGTTTGTCCGAGGTAGACGTACTCGTCGACAATTTCGAGAGTATAGTTCCCAGTAAAAAATAATATATTGTAATTTGTTTTTAAGATTTCCTGCCAAATGTAGTGGAAGCGTAAGCAAACGATTAATGACTGTTAGACGATGTCGGCCTCGGCTTAGCAATATGTTTTTTTTTTATAAGAGGGGGCAAACGGGCAAGAGGCTCACGTGATGGGAGGTGGTTAGAGAACCACCCATGGACATCCACAACAACAGGTGTCAAGAGATGCATTGCCAGCTTTTAATGTGGGAGTTTGCTCTTTTCTTGAAGGTCCCTAAGACGTATCGGTTCGGGAAAACAGCAGCCGGTAATTGATTCCACAAAGTGGCTGTGCAAGGTAAGTATTATTTTGCAAAACGCGCGGTTGTGGAATGCTAGACGTCAACGTGATGCGGATGGTAGTTAGGTGGTAGAATTCGGCACTGGAATTAACACGAACAACTTCTTAGCACTCAGATAAATTCGGTAGAAGACACAAAGAGGTCGGGTCATACAAAGAGGTCTTGTAATGATGCGTAAGTCGTGGACTGTAGACCGTGGTGGACCCATCGAATACCAGGTGGTGAACAGCACTCTAGGTGAAGTTATCTGGATCTGGAAATAGTCACTTGTCTCTACTATTTATATCTGATGTGTTCCACCAACCGTCTGTTTCCTCTAAGCCATTATTACTTAAAGCTCTCGCTTAAAGGGTTGGTCGCTTGCCAGTAAGTTGCGCTTTATATTCTCGCCATCTTTCGCTCGCCTGTAAATCATTACAAAGCTGTAAACACGTTAATCTAAAGGCAATTTTGTTGGCATACTTTTCTAAACTTTTCTTATGTTTTAAGACAATAAAATCAATTCGTTACACCCGCGATTATGGCGATAACCTCTTTTCGATTCTTGTAACATTCAACGAAAGTTCAAAAATTATTATATATCTTATTCAAAGAGTTTAATTAACAAAGCACTTAAAATCATATGAAGCTCTGCGAACTGCACAGCTCGACAACTATACGTCTTTTCTTCGCTCTCTAGTGTGGGTAATGTCGCCGCGCGTTCTCCCGACCGACCACTGTACGTGGGTCCCCGCTTAGCGCTCCGGGAGCCGGCAGCGGCCGGGACAGGCAGCTCTTGCTGTACTGGTGATAGCTCGTACATATTTCTGCAATTGATTAGGCGGGGGCGGTTGCCATGGCGACTGCAGCGAGGGAAGCCGCCTCTCCCCCCGCCCCGCTCACCGTCGGCAGCTCTACCTACCCCTACATCATAGCTGAGCTGATCATGCACGTCTTGAGCGCTATAGCTCTCCCGGCTCGCTGGGAGGCTCTCCTCACAGCGTTATTCCGTTTAAACAAATTCCATTGTCTTTGTGCATCGGATCCATGCTTTGTGGAATTATATTCAGAGATATTATTGTTGTGCTCCAACCTCCCACACCCTCGAATACCCTCTAACCATTAAATAGCCCCCATTGGAATTGTGTTATACTTTTATGCTTCGTTGTTTATGAGAAGCCTAGGAAAACTTTAGCAAAAAACTTTAGCAAAGGAAAGCCTAGAACACAATTCGACAATTTTTATTTTCTGCAAAATTCGTCTCGAACAAAGAGACAGTCGTGGCAATAGGCATACATATTATTAAATGACACACTCGACAAACTTTTAAGATAATGAGTTCAGAAAAGCCACATTAATTTTTATTCTTTCTTACAAAATACAATGGAAGACGGCGGGGATCAAATATATCAAGTTGCAATAATTGTGCTCCTGTAGGACGTGCAGCATGCTCGTAAAATTCCCGCAACAATTAATTGAAATGTTCTGATTAGAGCCGCGATTGTCCCGTAAAATACGCGAAGAGGTTCCAGTTAATTTCCTTCGCCAATACTCCCGCTAATTATTATCCCCCCCTAGAGGTTAGGGGGATTCCTTGTGGTTTAACTCGCTTCGTTGAAGGTAGAAGTTCATTTATTAAAACAGAATGAAAGGCAACTATAACCTTTAACTGGTTAACGAAGTGACTACAGTCCGTAAAAGTTACCATCTTAATGAGTTCGAGGTACGATTAATTCATTATGAGACAGACATACATAGATATATATAGACTTACACTAAACAAGCGTATAGTGAACAGTACAACTGTGCCAGAGAGAAGAACACATTTAACAGACATACAGTAAGATAGAGAAAGAAAGTGTATCTATTGTTCCTGTGAACGAATTTGATTGAAAAGTCGTAAGCCACGCTTTGCATTAGATCTTTAGTATCAATGAGGATGTAAGTACTACATAAGAGGTGGGACTGCCTAAGTAAAAATTGAAATTTAGTTTAATATGAAACATGCAGTCATTTTACTTAAGTTTGACATAGTACTAATTACAGTATGGCGAGTGGACGAAGTATAATCCGGCAAAGTTTGAAAGCTAACAGTTGCTTAAAACGTAGTAGATTTCTGCTATCTCCGTTTTTATAAGATTATAGCCATCATAAACTCTATGAATGACTGCACGTTTCATACAATCGAGTGAATCGCTTTTTCTTAGAGAGTTTGCTGTTTGAGAGAATGCCTTTAATATTCGAACAATAGCCTGAAAGTACGCCATGATTAATAATAGTATTCAAAAATATTTTTTTTCAACTCGTGTTCTTTTATCTAAGATCACTTATAGAAGTACAAACTTTATTGAGTCTTTGAAAAATTCGATACACTATGGCTTAAAAAATACCGATCGAAATGAAAACCTCCTTCTTTTTTGAAGGCGGTTATAAAATCATTATTTATTGTACTTTAATTGCACGTAGTGTTTAAATTATCTTTGCTATAATGTCGCAGGCAACTAAATCTAGGCTGGGTTCATTTAAAAATTTGTTAATACATAATACAAATTTCATTACATACATAATATTTCCGAATTTAAATCATTAGTCTGAACATTTTGATGTCAACTTAAGAAAAAAAAAATAATATGCCAAGATTCCTGTAGGTATATTCTGATTTTATTACATTTTCCGCGTTGGCTATGAGAGTGTACCTTCGTTTCTTCTTAAAGTTAGAATAAAACCACTAACCAGAGATAATTATGTTTACAATTCATTCCCTCTCATTTAAACGGCAACTCGAAAACTTGTGTTTTTATGTTTGTTTACTTTCTGTTTCATTTAAATATACCTACTCGTAGAAAAACTAGGTATATGACGTCGTATTAATTCGATCGAAAAGAGCTCGTGGTGGCATTCACTGCGCAACCCATACCACTCGCGTTTTTTGTATTATGCACATCTCTGTAGTTAAGGCATAGATAAAGAACTGGGAATTTACCAGAAAACACTTTGACCCGTTTGAAATAAAGTAGGTACAATATGAGATCGATATTTGGTTGCCACACGAACTCCACTTAAAGATACAGAGTGAACCGTGTATTCGTTTACGATTCTTTATTGAGTCGTAATGAAACCGAACCGTTTTCGGAGTGATTGATAACGTTTTATATAACAAGGGAGGTAATAAAAACTGGGTCATCGTTCATGACAATATTTAAAAAAAATCGTGGTCAAAAATCGAGTACGGTTACCTTCACAAGATATGGCAAAACATGAGATAACTCGGGGATACTGTGTGTATGTGCTTTTACCGGCGAGCAGAACTATCTAGAAATATAATTGTAACATTGTGCCATATTTTATATAAAGTGCTTGTACAAAGTCACTTAAAAACATAGTTCTATGTATGTATTTTAAATATAAGTATATAATGTAAAACTCACATTATACACATGATTTCATTTCACGAGATTGTATTAAATTTAATAATTTAATAGGAGAGGCGATAAAGTCTGAAACTTTAATATGACGGGTATAAAATGTATATGACATTTGCAATATACAGTTTAATGGTCGTCGGGTAAGACTGGACCTAGGGTAACAAGTAACGGGGAGCGAAGTGTCGCGATCCGCTTAATTGTGACCCCCCCCCAACTCCCTCCACTTTCCCCACAGCGGCTGGCCGACATAGAGGCGGTGGGGGAATATTGGACATTTATGAGATTTATTGAAATATTTATCATGATGCTAATTTTCATGAGAATATCAGAACATACCAAAGTGGACGATAAACAATCTATCTATATATATAAATATATAGTGAAAATGGTCTTTGCTTGAGGCTCTTTCACGCCTAAACCATTGATCGTATCAACATGAAACTATCACCATTCGATGCGTTTATCCTAGATGGTTTATGGCTACATATTTTTTAATTATATTTGTAATAAGATGAATAAAATTGAATTTATTTTCTTTTAAAATTAACCCAGCGAAGCGGGCGGGAACGGCTAGTCTATATATATATATATATATATACAACTTGGGTGGCCGAGAAGTTGACGTCCAAAGCTAAAATTTGAAAGCCTCATGGTGATGAGTATCCGAATCACCCCTATGTATGTTCTACGATTTTGCGTAGTTTAGGAGATAATATTTTTTCCCCTTTTATCCGCTTTTTTCACCTAATTGTGGTTTAGGACTTTTTTCTATTTTTTTTGAACACTTTTAGTTAGTTTTATTGTTGATAATTATTAACTGCAGTTGCAATAACCACATAAGAATATATGAAATAGCTTAGACAATGCGGAACTAGTTTAGAATTGAGTCGTAAGTTCAAGATAACTGCTCCAGCAAAACTTATGAAAATGTTCAATGTATCAAAAATAAAATAAAATGGGGAGCCTATGGCTTCTAACTATTTTTAAAAACTTTCCAGAACATTGGCCAATAAAATGAACCAAATTCAAATTTTAGCTTTGGACGTCAACTTCTCGGCCACCCAGTATACATAATGAAAATGGTCTTTGTTTGAGGCTCAGTCACGCCTAAACCACTGATCGTATCATTCTACTACCACCATTCGATGCGAAATTCATCCTAGATGGTTTATGGCTACTTATTTTTTTATTGTACAATTTATTTTCTCTTAAAATCTGCCCAGCCCTAGTATAACCTATAACAGTCATACAACCCTTTACCTAACAACCCCACTAGTAAAGTGCAGCCTATGTACATTGCCGCGGCGGAGCTGTCGGAGCCGCCATGTCCAATCACTCTAATAAACTCCCTCCCGCGTCTTGCGACTCATCAGCTTATGCAAATAGCGAGCACGTATTCATCAGAACACGCGCGTGTCGGCTGCAGGGCGAGGGTGAGCCGGGGAGGGGGCTGCGGGGTCGCGAGGGGGGGGGGGGAGGGTGCTGCTAGCTGTTCGATACACGTCCGTATCGATCCACGCATGCATAATGAATCACTCCAGCCCTCTCTAATCACCCCGAGCTGCTGTTTGTTTTGCCTACGGTACAATATTGCTTTCTATTGATCGGAATCTCTCTAGAGTCTAGAGTGTATCGGGATGACAATCGTGAGGCAGGGACTTTACCAAACTCTGTTGATTGCAAATTGAAAAAAACGTATCTCTATATAAAATATAGAACATATCCGACAAAGACGTATATATAAAAAAGATATAATCTGTAAAATACGATACTTACAATACATCTTCAGAGCAGAGTTTTTAAAGGATTCTCGTGAATTTTGAATCACTAAGTAATCAACAGTCTAGAAACAAATTGAATGTATGAGTACATCAAAGTAGGAAGCTATCAGTACATAGCAATGTGGATCCGTTAGAATCAGAGAAATTTGCCAATATAAATAACATTAATTATCACCATATGAAATGTCCACCGGGAGTGATCTGTGCATCTGTTTCCTCACTCTGCTGACCTATCCACCCCCCCGCCTCACATTGCTCCTGATTTTTTGCAAAAAACTTACTACTAATACTAATATTGTTAATATTTATTTATCCCGACTATCAATACCGACTGTAAAGTTAGCGAAACACACGCAAACATCGCCAGTCTATATATTATGTTTTAATATTTTCTTTGATCATTTATACGTTTAGACACACTATAACAGCTATGAAAACGTCCAATAAATTGAGCTTAGAGTTAACCTCGATTTTGAGCAATTCACACACACTAACACAAAGTGTCATACAAAACGCGATTCCAAAGACGTTGTTTGTCACACACACTCAAGTCTTAAGACTGGCCTGTTTTTGTTGGTTGTCTAGCAGCAAAAGACTCCTATCTAAACGAATAAATGATCGAATAATATTTTATAATACTATACTAGACGTATTAAAAGAATACAAGTGATGTTTACATGATGAAAGCAACTGCACATACAAAGGGAATAACAAAACAAACAGACTAGTTAGTCTGGCGATGTAATAATGCCCATAAAATAATTGGTCCATAATGTTAACACCAGGAACAGATATAAACTTATAATGCCTATTACTCGGCTTAGTCGACTTTTTTGGGGCGATGGTTTAGGGACTACGCGCACTTATTCAGCTTTTGTCCATAGAAAACAGCAATTTTGTATGGAGACGTGTACGCGTCGATTCAGCTTTCCGCGTCCATTCTGCTTTCGCGGCAAACCAGCATAAAATGAGGATAAATGTGTTTTTATTATGCGAATGCTATTTTTTTTTTTTTTATGGTATAGGAGGACAACCGAGCGTACGGGTCACCTGTTGTTAAGTGATCACCGCCGCCCACAATCTCTTGCAACACCAGAGGAATCACAGGAGCGTTGCCGGCCTTTAAGGAAGGTGTACGCGCTTTTTATGAAGGTACCCATGTCGTATCGTCCCTGAAACACCGCACAAGGAAGCTCATTCCACAGCTTTGTAATACGTGGAAGAAAGCTCCTCGAAAACCGCACTGTGGAGGACCGCCACACATCCAGATGGTGAGGATGATATCCTAACTTGTAGCGTGTCGTGCGAAGGTGGAATTCGGCGGCAGGAATCAGGTTAAACAGCTCTTCGGAACACTCCCCGTGATAAATGCGGTAGAAGACACACAATGAAGCGACGTCTCTACGCAACGCCAAGTGATCCAGCCATTCACAGAGCACTGGGTCCCCGACAATTCGAGCTGCTCTGCGTTGCACGCGGTCAAATGGATCGAGCTGATACTGGGGTGCGCCAGACCAGAGATGACAGCAATACTCCATGTGTGGCCGGACCTGCGCTTTGTAGAGCGCTAGTATGTGGGCCGGCTTGAAGTATTGCCGTGCTCTATTAATGACGCCCAGTTTCTTTGAAGCCAATTTGGCTTTGCCTTCCAGATGACCACGAAATTGGCAATCGCTCGACATTTCGAGACCCAGTATTCCGATATTAGGCGAGGCTTTGAGGGAAGTGTTGTCGAAGGGCGGTGATACGACAAATGGGGTTTTTTTAGTGGTAAACGCGCAAACTTGAGTCTTCTGGGGGTTAAATTGGACAAGGTTCAATTTTCCCCATTCCGCGACCTTCTCAAGAGAGGACTCGATCGAAGAGCTGACGGCTAATTATGCTCTCCATGATTTTGGAAAGCAGGGAGGTAATAGCAATAGGCCTGTAGTTTGCCGGATCCGAACTGTCTCCTTTTTTTGGATCGGATGGACAAGGGCAGACTTCCATGAGTCAGGGACTACGCCTTTAGAATAAGAGTGCCGGAATAAACGCGTTAGCACCGGCGTCAACTCAGGGGCACACGTTCTAAGCACGATTGGAGAAATGCCATCCGGCCCGCTCGACTTCCCGACGTCCAACGAAAACAGAGCTCGCCTAACAGTTTTCTGTCTGAACTGTACTTCAGGCATAGAGCTCTGACACCGCGGGATGGTCGGCGGTGTTTTTCCGTTGTCGTCAAGAGTCGAGTTGGAGGCGAAAAGAGTGCACAAGAGATCGGCTTTCTCTTTTGCCGTATGGGCCAGGGTGTCATTCCTCATGTGCAACGGCGGCATGGACGGCTGGCTGAAGTTACCAAGAGCAGCTTTCGACAACGACCAGAACTTGCGTGTTCCGGTCGGGTAACTGGAAAGCTGCTCGCCGATTTTGACGACGTGTTTTGACTTTGCACGGGCGATTGCCGCTTAAAAAATCTGGAGGCACGGTTGTATTTCCTCTTAAGAACTGTGCAGTTCGGAACCTTTGTGCCCAGCTCCGCAACCCAAGTTCGATACGCCTGTTTTTTGCAGTCAGATGCTGCTTTAACTGACGCATCGAACCATGGCTGTGGTCTGCCACCGATGGGTACTACAGAGTTTGGTATAAAAATATTCATACCCTGTAGTATCACATCGGCTACTGCAACGGCGCAGGCACTAGGATCATCCGAAGGGAAACAAACCCTGCCCCAAGGGTAGGATCCAAAAAAGGATTGCATCCTATCCCAATCTGCTGACTTGTAGTGCCAAACGCGGCGGGTCGCTGGTGGTCTGCGACGTTGGCGTCGGATAGGCACTACACTCCTGACCAGGCAATGGTCGGACGTTCCGAGAGGGGCGTCGACAAAGACCTGGTAACCATCGGGATGTGTAGTCAGCAGAAGATACAATAAGGACGGCATGTGGCTATCCACATCCGGGAGCCGCGTTGGCGACTCAACCAATTGGGACAGACCATACGCCAATGCAAAATTATGCACAGATCGCCCTGCGTAGTCTGTGGTACGTGATCCAAGCCATTCGGCATTGTGCCCGTTGAAATCACCCAAGACTACGATTTCAGCGGAGGGGATCTGTGCAAGTACGTCGTCAATTGCCGCTTGAACGCAGCCCATGAGATGATCGGTTTCTGCGTTACGACTATGGGACCTGTAGACACACGCAGTAGAGTGGAGACCTGTCCAAAGCAAATTACTGATATAGATCTACGTTGTTAACTAGCTAAATCTCATCAAACCGAATTTAATTCAGTACAAATTTCGATTGAAACATTAGTTTCAGATATTGATTTAACTCAACAGCTCCAAATAAAGGAATGTTTCGAAAACTTATATTGCAGTGTTAATATCTAGTATTGAACTATTGTTAAAGAATTCAAGTAAACAATCTAGCAACCGAAAATCTAGTGATAAATATTGTAGTTATCAATTAGTAAAGTTGCCAACAATAACGCTACCCACATTTGACGGTTCGCAAGACAGCTGGCTTGAGTTTAGAGACACCTTTCTATGTTACATTATTCTGTACAACTCGATGAAATACAGAGATTCAACTACCTTAATGCAGCTCTTGTAGGTAACGCTTTACAGCTTATAAAGTCATTCGAATTTACTGTATTATATTAAATAAAAGTTTATTATTTTGAGGTTTTATTTAAGTATAACTCACGTTTATAACGTTAATTTTAAAATATACAGAGCTACGAATGGTGCGTTCTCTTATCACAGGTAAATGCAAAGTGACAGCTGTCACAAAGGTGGGGTACACATAGGTAAATAACAGCTACAGATGCGATTAATACATTTCCTTCTCACAACTATACAATTTCATGATGTTTATTAAACGAAAGATATAATAACAGTAAATTGCTTATTCATAATCATGTTAATGCTTTATTTTCTTTGCAATCAGTGAACAAAGAATGTCCCTCTTAAATTAGACTAATTAGATTTAGTGCTTAAAACTTACGTTCATTAAGTACTCTTGGTGAACCTACTAAATCATGGAATACTCATAATGTACATACTCGTATAAAAATTAGAGTTAAACATTTAAAAAAGAATGGGAGCATGAAATTAAATGACTTGTAAAAGTTCCTTAGGAATAAAACAGACACAATAGAGATGCTAAATGCAAACCATTCATTTAACAACATCAGATTAACAAAGGATTTTCCGAAAAAGTTACTTAAAGTCCACAGCATAGCATCTACCAGAAAGCCTCACAAAACTCGCGTTTGCCCGATGTTTAATGAGAATCACTCACTTTACGATTGCAATGATTTTTGAAATTTATCAGGTAAGGAGAGATTAAATTGTTTGCGAGTAGGTCATTCAGGGCCTGTTTTATTTTGGACCTTGCAAACAATGCAATAAGAAGCACAATACTTTATTACATAATGCGTTATAGGTGTCGTATGAGAGGAATCTTTCTTGAATCTTCGTTGGTGCGGCTTAGTAACTTAATTCTATGTTAGGGACCTCCCTACCCTCAAAATTGCCGAGACGGCGACAGCAGATATCCTCCCTAACGTACACACATACCCCGGCATGAGGCAAAAAATTGTGCTCAATTTTGTACCCGGGGTACGTTAAATATGACGTATCGCTAGGTCGAGATATCTGCGTCTCAGTAAGGAAACACAAGGCCGGCTGCGCCGTCTCAAGGTGGTGGTGGACGGCGTTTAAATTGGAGTGAATTCCCCTGATATTGCAATAGTCCACGTTAAGTGTGGAGCGGGGTGCCGTGGTGATACTGCCTCGTTTGTCATTGGTCATGCGCGGTTCTGTGCCCTCCCCAGAATACGAAGGGCAACCCGAGCTAGAGTGCCCGGGGAGGGATTCTCCAACTCTGGTAGAGCCGGTACCCTCCTGGGGTAAAATCTTTTTTAGTACCGCTGTCATATTCGGGTGGAGGGGGGGGGGGGGAATGGCCACCGGTCCTTGACACTAACCTATGCGAAACGTAGCGGCACTAGGCCGCTACTTCACGCCGGTATTCTGTGCGAGTGTGGTAATTAACCCGGACGAGTCTGGCCCGATTGTGCTGACGTCAAAAGACGGCAGCGTGACTCTCCCACTTCTAAAAAGCCCTTAGTCGCCTCTTACGACACCCATGGGCCTGGGACTCCCCTATTCTTTTTACGCCCCGGGAAAAGTACAGGGCAGAATGCTATAGAGAGCGTTCGGCGCTGTTCCGCCGCGTATAGCGCTGTTCGCCGTCGAATGCGGCGGAACAGCTCTTTACAGGGATGGTTCGCGACTCCTTGTCGACAAGTTGCGACCTGTATTGTTCCTGCCGTAATCGTTTGACTTAATCATTATGCACACAAAGATTAAAGAGTGCAGACGTGATTTAAAGTTATTATTCTCATTCTTACGACGCCGTACGCGGCTGATAGAAGCAGAGCTGTATAAGTGTGACCAAAATCGTTCAGCGAAACGCGAATGGAGCTGAATAAGTGCGCGTAGTCCCTTATATGCTTTTACAACAAGATCCTAGAAAATGTTCAATACAAAAGTATTATATTATTCAAAAGAATTGTTAAAAAATGTTCGTGTTTTTAAAAGTTACTATAACATAAATCACTTTCATAATGATACCACAGATTGGGAATGGAGCAACCGCCCTCAGGCTATTAAATAATAAGTTTAATTGTACATATTACTTTGTGAACAATTTATTTCCGATGAAAAAAAAACCCGCTGAGTTTGTTGCGCCCATTCTTCTCGGGTCTGAAGCATTAGTTTTGGAATGGGTGGTAGTTTTTGACTTTCAATAAGTGATGTCACATCCTATTTTGAAAAAAAATTTTTTTTTAATTTGATAAATATTGTAACAACTTAAAAACTTCTAATTTTTATTATTTGATGTAGAAACGTATTTATTATGTTAAGAAGCTTCAATGATTTCCGGCCATTTCACAATTTCGGGGTCGATGGGGTGTTAAGTAAAACAGAATCACATTTAAAAAATATTATAAATGTATTTTATTTATAACAGAAATTATGGTCAGACTAGGTATATACGAGAGAAACAACGTTTAATAATAATGCTTAATAACTGAATGCATTGTTTCAAGTTTCTACAATATGATATGTGTGGGTGTATTGAGTGGGGGAATGGGGGGGGAGGTGCTCTAAGGAGGTGGTAAGGTGGTAGTGCATTCCGCCCAGCCAATATTATACGGGCCTAGTTAGCGCGCTGTGATATTAAGAATTCCATTGTAACAGAGCACTCGACTTGAGATAAATCCTCTACAGAGAGAGTCTAATACTTTTCCATGATGCGTTAAATACCTACGTGCGTTTATTTATAAAAAACATCACAAAAGCTAACGCAAAAATGGCTTTTTATATATATATATTCTGATTGAACGCATCGGAGTATGGGCCAGTACAGCACGTACTACGGAGTAGACGCCTTTTCGACGTTGGCCAGCCGCGTACTAACTATGGCAGACATTCTGTCCTGCACAGGATAGTAAATTTATATAAAAACTTAAAGATATTGACTTATTTTTCATCGAAACACATATTCATACATACTAAACGCATATCTATTTAATAATCATGTATCACAAACACACATTATTCAGGATTTCTTCTTCTTTTTTTCTATATATACAGTCCACTTTTACTGTTTAAAGGTTATGGTGGGTGTGAGTGCCAGTTGCAACACTACAAATCTTGTGAAATGTAACGAAGCAGCTTGTAAAGAATTTTGACACCATCACATTTTCAGTATATATAAAAAAAATATTTTATTTATTTATTTAAGCAAACCTTACAGCATTTCTATTCTACGAATTAATAGTATAAACTATATACATGTATTGCCTTCAACAAAGCTTGACAGGTTTAATTATTATGAAATAATAACGCTGGTCAATAAATGGTATATACAGGGTGTCCCAAAGTTATGGGATATGAAGGGAAAGTACCTCAAATATCGTAGATAGGGTATTTTACTGAAAGAATACTTTGTTATTTTTAAAAGTTAGTAATTCTGAATTCAAAGATTTTCTAAAAAATTACTTGCCTCGCTTGGGACTCGAACCAACTTAAAATAAAAATAACACCCCTACTTTTATGATGACAATCGAAACAATGGTCAAAAACTAATAACTCTTCCAAAGTAACATAGTATTTTAAAAGAAAGGGGCAACGTAAAATGTTTGAGTCAAAATTCAAGAAAGTTGTTTATTGCCGACGACGACGCGACGTCCGAAAAGTAGAGATATTATTATTCCATAGATAGCATTGATTATTCGTAAATAAGTACCCAGTTCACAATTAAAATACTTTACGCATTAATACGCATAGTTTTTTTTAGTGTAAAAGCGATACGAGAACGTGGGCGTGCAAAACAAATAGAATTGTGCCATATCATATCGAGTATTCACCATAAAATGATAAGAAAGTCAGAAGGCAGCGGACTCATTAAAAGATTGGCGATTTGCGTAAGACAGGAGGGATCACATTTTGAGCATTTAATTAATTAATTTACAAAAAAATACCCACTTAATTGACTACTTTCTCATATCTAGATATCATAAATGTAGGGGTGTTTTTTTACTTTAAGTCGTTTCGATTCCCAGACGAGGCAAGTAATTTTTAGAAAATCTTTGAATGCAGAATTACTAACATTTAAAAATAACATAAAGTCTTCTTTCAGTAAAATAGCCTATCAGCGATATTTAAGGTACTTTCCCTTCATGTCCCATAACTTTGGGACACCCTGTATATACCATTTATTGACCAGCGTTATTATTTCATAATAATTAAACCTGTCAAGCTTTGTTGAAGGCAATACATGTATATAGTTTATAGTATTAATTCGTAGAATAGAAATGCTGTAAGGTTTGCTTAAATAAATAAATAAAATATTTTTTTTATATATACTGAAAATGTGATGGTGTCAAAATTCTTTACAAGCTGCTTCGTTACATTTCACAAGATTTGTAGTGTAGCAACTGGCACTCACACCCACATCCACCACCATAACCTTTAAACAGTAAAAGTGGACTGTAATTTTGTGGTAGAAATGAGTGGGCGGTAGAACTGCTCCGGACGAACGCATATTATATCGTATTTGTCGCCAATTTAATACACTTACTCAAAATAATTGATTCCACGTCCACCTGCTTTAGTCGTAGTGCCACTGACTCCCTGCGTAAGGGAGCTAATTTGTATAAACTACTATTATTTTTGTCACACTACTTTAAATAATCTTTATGTCTCTTAATCTTTTGTACATGCCAGTTATTGATATTTTTGCTGTGTCTTTTAGTTTGAAGTCTCTTTGTGGATATTTTTACATTTGTGCACGAATATTGTTGGTTTGTCAGATGAAGTAAAATAAAAAAAATATACTCTTAGTGTTACTGATACGCTGTAGTTTGTTAAGAGTCTGTTGCATACTACTCTGTGCTCTAACATTCAAGCTCGGGCACAAAGTTGGTAATTGAAAAATCTTTGCAGAGCAGAGAGGCTCACTCTCCGTCGCTATCTCCCCCCCCCCCCACACCGCCCTCACCCCCACACTGTCGACCGTTTCAAATTAAACAGCACTACAAGCGAACGTCACCAAACATAGATCAAATTTCATTTGGACGCTCCGGTACGTACCTTGCTAGAAAACCAATGTATGCCCCTAAGGACACCTGCAGTTTATCTCAAACTTATACTTGCAAGATAAATAAAGCTGTAGGTAATTATCATCGTCTTTATATAAATAAATAAGGCAAATGTTTTTCTAAATGAATTTTTTTAGTTTCCATTTTTGGACCTAGTGCAGAGTAAATAAGAGTAGCAGGAAGTTGGTTTAAGCAAATTCAATGAGAGAATTCTAATGCCAATGATGCACTTCGCTCTGGTCGCCATTTTATGGATAAAGAGCGAAGATAGTAGAAGAACTTTTACCAGTGGGAGGCTCCTTTGCCGGGAAGCTAGATTATGGGAATCACAACGGTGCCTATTTCTGCCGTGAAGCAGTAATGTGTAAACAATACTGTGTTTCGGTCTGAAGGGCGCCGTAGCTAGTGAAATTACTGGGCAAATGAGACTTAACATCTTATGTCTCAAGGTGATGAGTGCAATTGTAGTGCCGCTCAGAATTTTTTTATTTTCAAGAATCCTGGCACTGTAATAGGTAGGGAGTATCAATTACCATCAGCACAACGTCCTGCTCGTCACGTCCCTTATTTTTATAAAAAAAAACTTGAAATTAACCACAGAACCATTTTGACTCATTTAATAAAAGCTAGGCACACAGAAACCTCGATTTGGATGTCACACGCGCTCACTGAAAACCTTAAGATCCGTGTACTCAAAAAATGTAAATACAGAACCTACAGATTTATAAAGTAATATCTAGATAACAATTGTTATAATAACAGTTTTAAATGTTATAATCGCGCGATGCCTACGTCTTTAGGAGGGTTATAGTGTCACTGGCACCCCCCTTATGAACGGTGGGGGGTGGGGGTTGTGGAGGCTGCACAGAGTCCACCTATGTGGGGACGGCCATTCGTCAGCGCTCCACACAAATGTTTTCATTTTTATTTTATAAATAAGCAGCCAAGTCTCGCTGGAACGTACCGTCTCCTGTCGGTATCCTTTCGTATGTCCACTGGCCATGGCCACTGCGCCACTCATAGCCACACATAGCGAGCCTATTACTGAGTGAGGTACAATCGTAACCACATTGAAGGTGGAGCAGTGTGAATGTGTGTCATTTAGAAAGTCATTTCTGCAGTATTACTTAACTTCTGTTTTGAATAAAAATAATTGAATTTGTATAATCTTTTCGATTCAAAGCTTTTAACAATTGTTTTTGGATATTGAAACTTAAGTATTTTTATACGATTTCTGGGATCATGCTGTTAGATTTACTCGACTCAACAGACAAGACCAAGAGGACGTCAAAATTTGTGCTGACAGTTTTATGTGTATAAAAATGATTACGTGGTTGGAATAACTTTGAATAGAGTCGCTTAGATTTAATTTTTAAGCTTTCTAAGCACATTAGTTCTAGATATGTCTCTCAACAAGTTCAAAGCATATACTAAACGGAAAACTATAGAACACCGTATTGCCATGAGGTAATTATTTAATGGTATTCAAGCTTGTGTTGTCGTGTCACAATGCCAATGATATTACTTGTGGCGTCTTCCCTTATAATATGGTCGAGGGAGGCGATGGCTGGTCCGAGAGTTATCCAAATAGACTTTGATGGCTGGATGATCTTTCTACGTAGATGACTAATAATATGATTCTTTGTTCGTAATTATTACTTAGAGTTGATGTTGTTGAGATTAGACTTGATGAGCAAGGATGACAAATTAAAATGTATTTATAACTAGCTGACCCGACAGACGTTGTTGTGTATATAATAAATAAAATAATGTTTTTATATGAATTTGTCAATAATATATCATAACATCAAAAATTACTTCGTAAAATATGCACCCTGCTATCGTAATGAAATTGTTTCACAGCAGAACTGTCAAACCGTGCGTCAATAAATTCTCTCATAGAAATTATGTATGTACATATCAAAGGAAAAACAAATTTTTTGTTTTTATTTAATTTAGCTGCATTTTCCTATTTATTCACCTTTTAAACCTTCCCTGGACTTCCACAAATAATTCAAGACCAAAATTAGCCAAATCGGTCCAGCCGTTCTCGAGTTTTAGCGAGACTAACGAACAGCAATTCATTTATATATATATAGATAATATTGAGATATTTATAATTTAATTAAATTGATAGTGCACTCAAGTATATATCAATTTACCAGTGGGAGGCTCCTTTGGACAGGATGCCGGCTAGATTATGGGTACCACAACGGCACCTATTTCTGCCGTGAAGCAGTAATGTGTAAGCATTACTGTGTTTCGGTCGGTTTGTTAAGTCTCGATACTTAACATCTTATGTCTCAAGGTGACGAGCACAATTGTATTACCACTCAGAATTTTTGGGGTTTTTCAAGAATCTTGAGCGACACTGCATTATAATGGGCAGGGCGTCTAAATTACCATCAGCTGAACGTCCTACTCGTCTCGTCCCTTATTTTCATTAAATAAAAAGATAGTGTGAATTTGAGCCGTGTGTGGCTTGTAACGAGTGGCGTCGAGTGCCACAGCCACAGTTGATGACCCGTCCGCCCTGGCTTGTGCGTCATGCTACCAGTATATAAAACTAATGAGTACATTATTTGTAGTCTTAGTGTAGTGGACTTTAAAATAAAATTAACATTTATCTACTTATCCCAAATGTATTTATTATATTCATAAGCTGAAGACATTTCGTTGTCATAACACGTTATTACTGGCGCACCCTTCGCCCGCTAAATTCGATATAAACCTCAATTGAGCTTCATTCAAAAGCTTGTATGAAAATGGCATCGTGTCGCCCCGGGCGGCCACTCTCCCTCCATGTTTTAGATTACGTTGTAAACAACTCACTACATTCCGTAGCAAGTGTTTAAAATTGGTCGAGGCCGCGGCCGCCCTGCCAGCTGAAGGGCGCTCTCAGGCCGCTGCCGACATATTGCAAACATATTCTATGCTTGAAATATATTGTAAATCGCGGCGGGCGCGGGGGGGAAGGGGGGGGGTTGTGATCGGTCCCCGCCGGTCGCCCCCGGCTGTCAATAAACCGAATGGACTTTGGAAATTTGCTACATTCGCTCCTTGTTTGCGTTCGTTTTTTCGAGAGAAAACCTTCCCCGTCGCTTCCGATTCTGTTTATCCAAGGTTTTCCATTTCGCCGTAATTGTGTGAGTTGCGAGCTCTATTGTTGCTAAAGCGAATATTTATTTGGGTTCTCGTTTGCTTTTCATTTGCGGGGCCGGAGCGCGCTGCGAGCGGCCGCGGACCTTGTCGCCGATGACATTATCAATAAATTGATCGCGACTTTGTGTTCTCTATCTCGAGTCCGCGACGCGTTACTATCCGGCCATCGTTACGATCGTTGTTATCTGATCAATATTGGTAATAAGCAATTTGGTCTGCTGAGTGTGTCCAGCAGGGCGTGTGGCGTGTTTTTTTTTAAAGAAAATAAGGGACGAGACTAGCAGGTCGTTCAGCTAATGGTAATTGATACGCTCTACCCACTAGAATGCAGTGCCGCCCAGGATTCTTGAAAAACCCAAAAATTTTGAGGGGCATTACAATTGCGCCCGTCACCTTGAGATATAAGATGTTAAGTCTCATTCGCCCAATAATTTCATTAGCTATGATAATTTATTGAATTAGGCGTTACTTTGCGGAAATCCAAAGTCTCGTGCCAGATTTTGGCGAGACAACACGTCCTGAGGATGCCTCGTGTAGAGGCGAAACACGTGTCGAATTGTTTTAAAGACAAATATTGGCGGAATTAACACTACAGAAAACTTAAATAATTTGTATTTCATTAGCTATGGCTCCCTTCAGACCGAAACACAGTATTGTTTACACATTACTGCTGCTATATAGGCTAAATAGGCGCCGTTGTGGTACCCGTAATCTAGCCAGCATCCCGTGCAAAGGAGCCTCCCGCTGGTGTGGGATATGGCGTGTGACGTTGGCGTGACGGTCTCCCCGCCGACCGCCGGCCGCGGAGGTTACAATCAACATTAGTCAGAATATAAGTTGTAAATCTTTGGCGGTGGCATTTTATGTGTACCATAAAAAACGCGAAGTGTGAGGAGAGTGAAGCATAAATTGCGATCGTAAATGTCCGTGTCCCTCGCCCCCTCCACCCCGCGCCCCTCAACCCTCAACCCTCAACCCTCACCCCGCACAACGCAACCCTCCACTGATTCATATTCATTGGATTTATGTTTAAAATTGTCCCGAGCATGAATAGTTTTACATTTACAGCGATGGTTGATTGTTACGCACTTATAATCCTAGGCGTAAGAAAAATATTGTTGTATTTCAAAGTTAGCTTCGGTTACGTAAACTTGAATATTTATATTATACTAGCGGACCCGACAGACGTTGTCGTGTACACATGTAAATCGGTCCATCCGTTAGGAGGAGATCACTAACTTAAATAAATAAATCCTTTATTTTGCTAGAAAACATGTAACAATGGGTGTAAATAGTTTTACCTACACCCATGCTTTAAATCCTCTATTAAAGATTCTGAAACAGTGAGCTTATTGCCAACATTAAAACACCCAATGTTCTAATAACTATTACATCATCCAAACGAGTGTTGTAATGTTGTATTGAATTTCATAACAACACTCCTATGTTTTTTTTTCGATCCCTTCATGCGCAAAGAGTTTCAACGGACAGCCACATTCTTATTGCTCGATGCGTGGTATCTGTATGAATTTCAAAAAAAGAACATTTTAGTTTACGCGCATTATAAAATTTGTGTGCAATCACCAGTCTGTCACCGTTTCTTGTATTTCTCGGATAAATATCTCTTGCTTTTGTAAATAAATGGTCATGTTGTTTGACAAAGATACATATTTCGTATATACATACAGGGAAATGGAAAAATACGTAACGTAACTTACGTAGGAGGATTATATGTGGACTGTATTGAGAATCTAAACCAATCTCAAATTCACTGGAACACTCGACAAAAATCATCAAAATCGGTCCAGCTAATTAGTCGAATCCACTTTAACACACAAAGAAAATTTCATTCTAATCGGTTCATAGGAGGAGTTCACTGTCAACTCACATACTGAAGAATTATATATATAAAGAAGAACTTAGGTACTATGCATTATAGAGGCTTTAGGATCAGTTAAACTAAATATTATGACCAAATGTTTCTGTAAAAGATAAATAATAATCAGATCAAAATCAAAATCACGTTATTCATATAAGTCACGTAAATGACACTTATGAATGTCAAAAAAATACTTTTCTTATTGAATTTACCGCTACTTCGTAAAGGGTTGAGCTAATGACAAGAAGTAGCAAGAAACTCATTGCCACTCTTTTATATCAAGATTTACATTTACATCGATTTACAAATCATTTCAATTACAATATAATATGTAAAATGATGCAACAAACATACTCAAACGTCAAATAGTCAATGCCTCACACTAGTAAGTCAAAAAAGAAAATGTAAATTAATACAAAAGTTATTGAGTACAGTAGCTGCATCATGCACACACACCATACATAAATAAAGGTATTCTGTGAGCATTTTATAAGCGATTTTAAATAAATAATATATATATAATAACTTTTAAGAATCTGAAACCGAGTCTTCGGCAACAGGATCATCCTGCCACCACTACCAGCGCCCGTTCACGAGCATGACGCATGAGGCAGCCATCGTCTCTCTCAACCATGATTTAGGGAAGGGGACGACCCGTCCCATGTCGCCGCCACAAGCAGTAACTATTGTCTTTACTGACTATATATGTATAATTATTCATAATTATAAATACTATTGTATTTAATTAAGGGTAATTAATGCTCTAATCTTTTAGAGCAATTCATACCAAATAAATCAGCTAAGCTTACAAACTTAAACAATGCCTGGCTATAAGAACGTTATAGGTAGGGGAAAAATTTCTTCGCATTACATATGGAAACTCATGACTTTTTATCACAGTTTATTTACATTTAATTACAGTGTATATGTGCCATTGTGTACGATGACTTTTTGCCATCTTGTTGGTGATGACATGATCCAGTTGTTGTAGATGTTTAGGAGATTCTAATTTAAAAACGCGATAATTAGATTTGACAGTTCTGCCTTTATGCTTACCTGACACTGCCTAGAGGATTGTGAAGAGAAAGAAAGAGATGGAAATCTGAATGTTTGAAGACAAGGTTAATCTTTTTAAAAACGGTTCAGTTTCGTTCGTGTTAAGGCTGCAAGCCCAAGAAGTCGCCAAAATAGAGCATAATTTAAACCACGGTTTTTATAGAGCCTATATTTTTACAAAAAATAATTATATATCTGCAGAATATAAGAAGAAAATTATTATTTTATATTTCTATTTTTTATAAACAGCGCGAATATAAATCACCAAAATACCCCTAACTTTTACAGTTGGAGCCATGCTAATCATTCAATGTAGATAAAAATTGTACGAAAATTTATTAATTGTACACCAATACTTTTTAACATGACCTAGTATTGTTAGTTTTGTAAAGAAAATTGTATTATGTTTGTTATAAATTAAAAATGCTTCTAATTCTGAATTGAAACTATGCGAGAGAGGTAACCCAGCTCCGCTTGATTTCTCAAGGCCATTGGCACGGTCCTCAGTCTTAATAAAAAATCGCATATAAGTACACGGTTCATCACGTTTCTTTCAATGAGCTCGTGTCCCAACTAAATATGGAACTTTAGTGTACTGAGTTTTTATTAAATGGGTCAAAGTTAGTTTGTGGTCTATTCCCAGTTCTCGGTATATGTTGTAACTACTAGTATGGCGATATTGCTCCACTTGGGTGGTTTTTAAGGCACCTTTACCCTTACAACCCAAACAACATATATTTAGACACTCTCAAGGGAATCAAAATTTTTAGGGTATTTTCCGTTGACCTAGAACTACAAAATTTGGCAAGTAATAGGTACCGATACAAGTATAAGGAAAGCGTGAAAACTATACATTTGTAATTGAATCATAAAAAACAGGGTCCTTATGGAAGACACGCTAGTCCACGTTTTGAATTAAGTTAAACAGTGTCATATATCTCGGATATGAAAAGGCTTTATTGGCATAAGCTTACACAGATTTTAACGATTTTTACGATGTAAGTTCTGAATTTATGCCGAGAATTTAATCCTTTTTTTTTAAGTATAGGTAGATACCATATAATTTATTACTTTAAAGTGATATCCCTCACTTCTGGGATTAATTATACAAATTTAATTTGAAACCAAAATTTATTTTAATTTAGTAATTTGACTCGAATCTGCGACCTCTCGGGTTCGGTCTGAGCGCTCTTACCTGACCCAATCGTTCGAGTGAGTTCGTAAAGTAAAATCATTCATAAATTTTGTCATAAAAGGCATAAAGGTATTTATTTTCTCAAAATGTCTGATTCCTTTAGAATTATTTTTGATGGACCCGGACTGGACCTGTGACTTATAGAGCGCTAGAATAAGGGCCAGAATGAAGTAGCTTAGTTCAGCAGTTTCTTCGAAATATGTTTGCTTTGCTCTTAATAGTGATTTTCATTATTATAACACTAGAAATAAGGGATTGCTTGTAACTAATTCTAGTAGGCTCATAATCATACACAAATAAATTTAAATGTTTTATAAAAAATGGCTCTGTCGTAAATCCTATTACTCCACTGCTGAATATTTAACTAGATTGTGATTATTTTATACCAATAGAAATGACTGTACAATATTGTATATTTTTATTGAAAAGAGCGCAAAAAAGAATGCTGGGAGAGCTTCTTGCGCCTCTTCTTCTCTCTCAGTGCGCCATTTGTTTCCGAAGCGGTAGTAGTTATTAGAAATGACATCAAAAATAAAAATAAAAGCCTTTTGCCTCCCAGATAACCGCGTAATTACAAAACTATTAAAATGCGACTCCAAGATACTTGGATACGACGAATGGGTTTATGACTAAATGTTGAATGCTCATATTCTGAATCTGAAACACGTTCTGTTTAGCAAGCACCGAATATCGAAACCAAAGAGGATGTAAATACTACGTAATAAGAGGGGGACTGACTAAATAAAAAGTTAATATTTAGTTTAGTATGAAACGTGCAGTGATTGGACATAAGTTTGTAAATAGTAGTAATTCGAGTATACTGATTGGCGACGAAGTATAATCCGGCTAAGTTTGAAATCGAATTTTGAGTTGCTTTAAACGTAGTGGATTTCGGCTGTGTCTGTGTTTTACAAGATTATAGCCGTCATCTGTCAACAGGGGCGTGCATATCATACAGGCAATTAGGCAGTGCTTACTATCTTATGAACGTAAATAAATATAGCACTAGTGTTAAAGTTAATTTACAACTTACGGTAGGTAGTCTACAGATTGCATATACGAAGCAAGCAGCGTTTCATACAACTTATGTCGTGTCGTACTGTCGGACTAACTACGACTAGTATGATCTACAGTGCATACATTGCTTGAAAACCTTTGCACGCCCATGTCTGTCAATCTATCAATGCACGTTTTATACATTCGAGCGAATCGCTTTTTTCTTAGAGAGTTTCGCTAGGCTGCTCGAAATCTTCACAAGAAGGATCTCGGTAGAAGATTCACCACTTACGGATTCCCTGGAGTCACACAATCACCAATTGCGAACATACGTCGCAATATTAAATACACTATTAAAATGCTAGAATAGAATCTGAAGGGTGACGTTATATTTAACTTTTTTTGATGAAAATAAGCGAGCAGGATGTTCAGCTGGTGGATATTGATACGCCCTGTCCATTACAATGCAGGATAGGATTATTGAAAAACACAATAATTCTGAGCGGCATTACAATTGCGCTCGTCACCTTGAGACATAAGATGTTAAGTTTCATTTGTCCAGTAATTTCACTAGCTACGGCGCCCTTCAGACCGAAATACAGTAATCATTACACATTACTGCTTCACGTCATAAATAGGCGCTGTTGTGGTACCCACAATCTAGCCAGCATCCTGTGCAAAGGAGTTTAGTTGCCGAAGCTGTTGTTGTACTTTAATTGACAACAAAAAGAATTGCAAAGGAATCAAATTTGAAAAAATATACCTACTGGTAACTGTTCTATGTAGTCCTCATATTATTAATAAATGTTAATTATTATTCCAGTTCAATGTTTGTGGAGCAGCTGAGAGAAGACGTTATTGATGAAGGTATAGAGGCACAACCATCGACGACCCCGGATACACATCTCGCGTTCTGCGAAGCAGCTCTGTCGGTATGTTCATGATCAGATTTATTTCCATACTTATTGTTTGCATCTGTGGCGGTGTGTGGTGGATTTCATTTACACCAGGTTGGGCTCTTAAGGCAAAAGCACGGAAGATGACTGCTAGCAACAATTCTGTATCATGTTATATTATTTACATATATTCAACCAAAACAAATCTTCTATATATATATATATAATGAAAATGGTCATTGTTTGAGGCTCAATCACGCCTAAACCACTGATCGTATCGACATGAAACTATCACCATTCGATGAGTTTATCCTAGATAGTTTATGGCTACTTATTTTTCGAATTCCAATGTTCCTTTATTAAATTATTTCGTTTTAAAATTCGCCCAGCGAAGCGGGCGGGAACGGCTACTATATTTACAATACTTTTACATAAAATTAAAACTATCACTACGGGAAAGCGTACCAAGAATACTGGCAGCATTTCCACGTTGGATCGCTTAGCTGATCCGTTAAGCGAAATAGCTGCCAGCGCTTGGGTTGCCAGTAGACCTATTGCGGCGAGAAGATACTACTTTGTACATTCTCCTCGCGTCTGGGCCCCACGGGCTAAGTGATATACATATTAATGTTATAAATAAGCAGCTCACTCCGTAACGATCACTAGTAGCCATTAATGATCGGCTGGCGATCTTTGGGTGTTAATTAAATATAGTAACAGCTTCTGTTACCCAGAACTAAAACAGAGTATGTTGCTAATTGTTAATATTGACGGTAATATAGTATATTTTATATATTGATGGTAACACCTCCCTGCAACATGTTATGCTGCATAGTTTCCATTTTTGGTTCTCTCTTAAAATTTTATTGTATTGAATTTCAAATTCAAATAGTTTTATAATTATAAGTTTAAAAGATTTTTACCAACAAATGTTAAGTGATCACTGCCGTCCACATTCTCTTGTAATATAAGAGGAATCACAGGAGCGTTTCCGGCCCTTTAGGAAAGTGTGCACTCTTTCTCATGTGATTCTGGCAACACTGCACAAGGAGTTGGATTCCATAGTAATATGTACGTGGAAGTCATTTCCTTGATCATCGCACTGTAGAGGAATTCATACGACACGCAGTGAAGCGACGTCTCTACGGAACGATGTTGTTGTTCACCGGATACTGGATCCCCGACTACCCGACAGCTCTGTGATGTGATAAAAATCTGTCTATGTCGACTTTTAATGTATTATTGTTTTGACTTCAGATATGAACCTGGGATGTTATGTGGTGGAGTGAGCAGCCCGCGGCCTGTGACGTTAGAAGGGACTCGCTCCGGCAACACACTGTAAGTGTAGCGGCGGCTATGTTTCATAATAATTGTCATACAGCTGCATGGAGAGTTACAGAGAGAGTTTGAATGGTTTTATTATCTTTATAGAAAGTGCGGTGGCTAGTGCGTCCACACTACATCATGAAGACGTGGTCGACGCCGGCTCGAATAACTGACCAATCTGTGACCAATTTATAACCTCACATTGATCACTGGATAACATATTATGTAAGCTCTAAACATATTAGCTAGTATAATGCATCTGCCCCTTAAAAAATCTAAATGGTTTTCTATCAGGTAGCGCCATAACACAAATTTGTCATGCTTATTGATCAGATCTATTCAATATAGATGAGCGTGGTGATGAAGATAGTGTTAGCGCGTTCGACAAAATTGATTACAACATCACCTTCAAACAAACTGTACCATTTTGGTATTACTGATGGAGTCAACACTCAAAAATGTTAAATTCTAACGAAAAGAAAATATTCGATCATCCTAAACAATAAAAACAACATTGCACAAACTCAGGGAAATAAAGGATTTTTTACATCACACGTTTATCTCATGTCAAAAGTTCCTATCAAGAGAAACTCTAAAGAGTGGTTTTAACTAAAATAAACAAGAAAACTGTTCTCTTAAACAATCTAGTCCAAAGTTATTTTAAAAGAAAGTATTAATTAATGTGTAAACATTACTATGTTTCGGTCTGAAACATCTTATATCTCAATGTGATGAGCGCAATTGTAGAGCCGCACAGAATTTTTGGGTTTTTTAATAATCCTGAGAGGCACTGCTTTGTAAGGGTAGGGCGTATCAATTACCATCCGCTGAACGTCCTGCTCTCGTCTCGTCGTTTATTTTAATAAAAAAAAAATACACTTGTGTAATATGAAATGAAAATATTTGAAGCTCACAGTCGCGTGGTAGTCACAGCTACAGTTTGACTTAGTCATAGTTTTTAAGACTTTACGATGAAATCCCTAAACGCTCGTTACTGAAAAACTGAATTACTACATCTACGTACTTATGTACCTTCAATACCTACGTGCTAATCTATTCATTAAACATTCACTACACTTACTTGTAATATCTATATCCAGTGGGAGGCTCCTTCGCACAGGAGGCCGGCTAGATTATGAGAACCACAACGGCGACTTTTTCTGCCGTGAAGCAGTAATGTGTAAAGATTACAGTGTTTCGGTCTGAAGGGCGCCATAGCTAGTGAAATTACTGGGCAAATGAGACTTAACATCTTATGTCTCAAGATGACGAGCGGAATTGTAGTGACGCTCAGAATTTTTGGGTTTTTCAAGAATCCTGAGCGGCACTGCATTGTAATGGGTAGGGCGTATCAATTAGCATCAGGTGAACGTCCTGCTCGTCTCGTCCCTTATTTACATAAAAATAAAAATAAAATCTAATTCGGGTCTTAACTCTATATATACTCGTATCACACCTGGTGATCAATAAAACGGCCTTGTTAAAACTGTAACTTCGATTTATGTTTAAGTTTTATAGTATCATAGTAATTACTATTGGTTAATTCTGTGCATTTTCATAATGTATACCAAATTATTAGAATTATAAATAACTTTAGCTTTTACTCGCGTCTTCGTCCGCGTGGAATAGTTAATTGGGGCAGCATCTTTTATATCTTAAGATACTTAATTTGCAAATAATACACATATAATCTGCTGTGGTAAAAACATTTTTATAAACTAGGTTTTTTTTTTGTTTTCACATCCTTTCCTAAACCTAAAGGGTTGATACTCCTGGCACGTCACATAAAATGGCGCATGGGAAAAGAATTTTTTTCTAATATACACTAGCAACTTTAAGCATCTGTTCTCGAGCTTTGTTTATTATCACTGCATATGCTGCTTTCAGGGGAAACTGCACTCTAACTGAAATGGAAAATCGGTCGAAATTTTTGGAATACATAAATATAATCAAACCATTATCTCCTTTTGTCATTCCAGTCTAAGTCCGTGCTAGTAGATATCTTTACTTTTTGTAGTTATTATTCCTTATTATAATTTTGGGTCGCAGATGAATTTGTAGGCGTGTAGCATTACCTTAACATAACCCTGGTGGGTTAAGATCACCAATTAGCGAATACTTTATCTTTCCGGATTTGAGCTATGAGTATGTTTAAAAGAAAAGTTTTATTAGTGGTTCCTGGAGCATCCAAAAACAAACAAACCACATTCACCACTGACAACTTTTTGACTGACTGAGCTCAGACTTTTTTTGTATAAAAATAAGAGACGAGATGAGCAGGACGTTTAGTTGATGGTAATTGATACGCCCTACCCATTACAATGCAGTGCCACTCAGGATTCTTGAAAAACACAAAAAATCTCAGCGGCTCTACAATTGCGCTCGCGACGAGTTCACTAAAATACACATGCGCAGGAGAATTATATTATATGGACGGAATTGAGAATCTAAACTAATCTCAAATTCACTGGAACACACAAAAAAATCGGTCCAGCCGTTTAGGAGGAACAACAGACGCACAATATATATATATATATATATATAATAATAATAACAGACAATAATGGTGTATTTCAGTACCTCACTGCTGAAACTCTTGCACAGCCTGCAACTATATTAATCAAAATATAACAGCGCTCGTCACCTTGAGACATAAGATGTTCAGTCCCATTTGCCCAGTAATTTCACTAGCTTTTCGCCTTTCAGACCAAAACACAGTAATGTTTACACATTACTGTGTTTCGGTCATGTATGCAACATGCTTCACGGCAGAAATACGCGCCGTTTTGGTACCCATAATCTAGCCGGGATCCTGTGCAAAGGAGCCAGTGGGGGACAGGTTTGTCCTGGATTCAAATGTGGGTGGGCCTCCGTTATTAACTGTCGCTCTATAGAAAGAGTATCGTAATCTAGTTCTCGCATTAAATCACTACAAACTTCTCCAATTCTTTGTTTTCTTTTCTTTCCAAAATCAGATAAAGCTATTCTAGTAATAGTAATCATTTGGTCTTCAAACTTGGTTTGCGCGTCATTGTAATTCGGATTCTGTTCTTGTAATCTGTAGATACTAAATATCATTCACCATATCATTTTTATACTTTTCCCACAATTTGTTTAGACTTCCCTGCGAACTTCCATCTCCAATTTCATCCCCATGAAGGTCAAAGTTTCAAAAACGCTGGAACGAATGTTTATTAACTTCCTTTCAAGTGCCTTAATACTAAGTTTCAAAGTTTTATCTCTGAAAATGATGAATTCCCATGGAAACTTTCATCCCTTATTTCAACCCTCTCATGCTCTTTTATGTTTTTTCTCAAGTTGGTCTAGTCGATTGGTCGAAAACTCAAAAACGCTAGAACAAATATTTACTTATTTCTTATCAAGTGCATATACGTAATGTTTCGTAGTGTCTCTAATCTAAATCTGTCTCAAAAGTAGGCTTAAAACTGTTTTTTTAAACATAAAAATAGAAAAGTAAAAGTTTAATATGGAGTGTGGCCCCCTCTCGCTAAAATAACAGCTTGTATTTTAGCATGAGTGTTTCTTGTGGAATACGCTTTCGAGCGAGCTGCACCGATCTTACTCTTTTTTTTTGAGAACATCCCAAATGTGCTCTATGGGATTGAGATCGGGACTTCGAGCTGGCCAATCCATAAGGGGTTATTTTTTCAAATCTAACTTCTGCGAAATGTTCCCCTTGCCTTCGCATTACTCGCCATATAGTGATATTCTGGCTTCATCCGAGAATAATTATCTACCCTCGAGCGATGCTAAGTCTAGCAACTCTGTACTCGCGGAGTACTACATCCTGACAGTCCATAAGCTGGTTTGCACATCTCTCACTTCCTCTAGAGTGTTTGTGAGATCGACATAAGAACATTTGCGATTTCTCAATTACTGGTTCACTAGAAAGCAGTCATCTCAAGCTTTTTTGCATGGCTTTCTTCCAGACCCAGGCTTTTTACTGAGGGAACCAGTCTTTTGATATCGTTGCCAAGTCCTCTGGACAGTTGAACGACTAAAATTTAGCATCTGGGACACATAACATTGACTACACCCTTCCTCAAGTAACACTATCAATTTCTCGCTGTTCTTGTTTTAACAACCATTTTAGAGACCACTAAGTAATGGTATCAAGACTTAAAAATATCAAGGAAATAACACTTTCCGACAATAATTATCTAAAAATAATTTTAGAGCTAACACGAACTATTAACGATTCGTATATACAGCGTCCGACTATGTCTTAAATTTGAATTTTGAATAAACTTTTTTATACACCACAACACTTCATAAATGTGCCAGTAATATTCTCAAATGATTAAAACCTCTTTTTTTAAACAAAAATTTTAAAAATTTAAACCGCCCGTTTTTCTTTGCAATTGAGTTTATATTTGAATTTAAGTGGACTTTATAAAGCGACTGGTAATTTCTCTGTAGAACAAAATAGATAGATGCGATTAGTGATTGAGAAATTAGGAAGAAGTGCCTTAAATTTGCTGACGCAAAATGACCGGTCGAGGATAATATGGCCACCTGCTCTTCTGGCTCGATGATGACGAAACAGTGTTAATTACAAGCGTTCTTCTAATACCAATCACTGTCACTCACTGTAGGTACAATTGTCCTAATAATTAATATAATTAATATTAAGTATTTAAGTAAAATATAAGCGGTATGGCACAATGCGTGTGCGCAATAATTAATGGGGTTGATTCGACCTTTATTCGCGTTGACCCTCAGACGATAACTGAAGGCATGTCGAAGGACGGGGGGAAAGGTGGGGGAAGCGGGATAGATACTAAACAAAGAGATAGCGTTACCAAATATTATATCTAGCTTTACCAGCAAACCAGGCAGTATTTACTTTTTTTGGTTGTAAATAATTTTCACCTCATTCCTTATTTATTGAACGTCTCACGTATTTTACCACAACTTCGGAAAAGTTGGCCTTTTATTACAAAAAGTGACGAGAAATCACTAAAATTGACATTTATATCGAAAATCATTGACAAATTTCACTCGGAAATTAATTCGTTAATCGCTTGTTCCTAGCTGTTCCACTACGTGTTACTCACTCCCCGCTTCCGTTAAGATTACTTCAGTCAGATATACTTTCATGATTTTATTAGGTTCAAAATTTTAGGCAGAATTTTTGTTAGTTAGATAGTTTTTTTTATTTTTTATTTTTCTTATGGAATAGGAAGACAAACGAGCGTACGGGTCACCTGGTGTTAAGTGATCACCGCCGCCCACATTCTCTTGGCCGGCCTTTAAGGAAGGTGTACGCGCTTTTTTTGAAGGTACCCATTTTGTTTAAAACTGACTGCATATTTTTGATGCATGAACTCATTCTACATGGCACAACCTATTTTTTACAAACTAGTAATGTTTATAGATTGGTAGGTAAAGTGAGATATACTCAAACGGGCTCAACTTCGGTGCTCCTGTACTCATTGGCGTTACTTCTATAAAAAATTTACCAAAATAACAGTACAATGATATTGGCGGATAATATCCTTTCTAAGAGTAATGTTATATCGAAATACAAGCCCGTGTCCATCAGATGTGATTGGTCGTCCATCGGTCATCGTACACATCATACAATAACCACAAATAACGTCGCGTAACGTAACGCGCGCCACCAATCGTGGCCTGATCCCGCTTAACACCCGCGCCGCTCTCGTTACAAATTCTTCAGAGGACTCCAACAATGTACGAATGATGGATCGGGCTGTTTCGGGTGCATTTCGATGGAAAACATTTAAATCTGTTGAAGTAACTGATACCACTGATCCTTAAAGACTTTTTCTTCCACTGCTAACTGCGATATTTTCTTGAATATTAAATTTAGACAGAATGAGGCTTACTTGCAAGCAACGCTTGAAAAACGAAACTAAAACATAACTGCCGCCAATTTCTGCACGTGAAGCAGTTATGTGTAAACATTATTGTGTTTTGGTCTGAAGGGCGCCCTAGCTAGTAAATTACTGGGCAAATAAGACAACATCGTATGTCTCAACGTGACGAGCGCAATAGTAGTGCTGCTCAGAATTTTCAGCTCAGGGTTTTTCAATAATCCTGAGCGGCACTGCATTTAAATGGGCAGGGCGTATCAATTGCAATCAGCAGAACGACCTGCTCGTCTCGTCCCTTACTGTCATAAAAAAAACTGGTGAACATTTAAACTACATAGAGAACATTTAACTATCTTTTGTTCTACATTTAACATGATTTTGTAACTGTTTGGAATTTAAATAATTCATTTGAACTATTTTTGATCAAATCGATTAACGGCCGTTTTCAATAACCTATCTATCCTTAGTTTAACTTACGGATACATTGCTGTTACCCTTTAATGACAAGATCTTATCTAGCCATAGTATGTCCAATACAGTTATAGTCCAATGCTATCTGTCAATAGGTTATTGAAATATAAGTAAGCGTAAAAGTATAGATTTGTCTACGTCTAGTAAGTTAAACTAAGGATATATAGGTTATTGAAAACGGCCGTTAGATCGGTTTTATCCACCGAACGTCATCGCCGAGTTATTTTACAATTTTGGTGATATTTAGCATGACTCTACGTTAGTACGTAGAGTCATGCTAACTCCGCATAGAAATATTGGACAAATATAGGACAAAAGAGCGCTAGTGCGCTCTTTTGTCCTCCTTTTTCCATAAAATAATAATAATGAAAAATAAAAAGTGTGTGTGTCAGCGCCGACACACGACTGGAGATTACTTCTCTAGAACGATTGTCTTGGAACAGGTAAATAATGAATAAAATCAAGTCCAATGGAGTCGGTTATAAACAGACATACAGCAGAAGGTAATAAAAGCGTATTAATTAAAAAAGACCGACATCATATGTAAGGGTAAATAAACGTATTAATGAAAATTCTTAAAGAATATATTTTTTTTTATTTTATTTACATTATATATCAAATATTTTACATTTAAGTAGATCTTACATGATTACATAATTATAATTATATTATAAAAATCATAAATTATCATAACTGAAACTACAAAAATAGTTAATAGAAAACAAATCATAATAACTAAAAAAAAAATATAGATATTAATAAAATAAAATAATAGGTTTGGTTGAAATGGTCTATTTGGCGTGAAATGCGCTATATATACTCTCCATATTAAATTAAACATTTAATTATGTGCACAGCTCATATAAATTTGTATGAACTAGGTATATTAATAATTCAATATTATATTATTCACACCACTTTCTTCCATAATTTATAGAATTTTCACTTAACTTTATGAAAGTATAATAATAAATCAATTTCAATAATATAATAAAGCTTCAAAATACAAGAAAGTGAAAGGTGTGCGAGAAATGATGCGCACCAAAAACGTTACTATGCCATTTGATGAGTCGGTTTTCCTCTCCATATTTTTCTCATACCGGGCGCCTTATATGAAAATAGATTCTTAAGGAGTAAACTACAAAAAATAAAAAAAATCAAAGATGCAATGTTATTGCTTTCTAGATCTGAATATTTCACGGATATATTTGTCTTAAATAATAATATATATATTTACAGATTTCGCGCCACATGGAACAAAGGACTTCGTATTACAAATTAAAATAATGGAAATTATAGAGAACTGTCTCCAGCGTCGCACCGACCCCTCCGCCCCTTGCCCCCTCGTCCCGACATCAGCGAGTGTTAAGTGTTGTGTAAGAAACTAACACAGGCCTTAATTATAAGTTGCTGTTAATTAATACGTGAGTTTCAATTAAATTTATCTTTATATTTTTGTCAAATAATAATTTATTATTTGTAGCAGCATAATAAACATATCGAACAATTTCTAATTTTATTTATCTTTTTCCACTGGAGCTATAACTATATGGATATATATACCTATACTAGCGATAACAATATAAACGTCTTCTACAGAAACATTAAGGGTCCATCTTGCAATGTGTCTGTCGTTCTGTACGCTTTATTTACTGATGATAAAGTAGACAGATACAGAATGAAATGTCCACATAATGCCGGGCATATACATGACGAACAGACGGCGAGATAGTGTGCGTGGTGAGGCGACTGAAAGACATGGGAGACCCTCGCTGACTTTTTTTTTATGTAAATAAGGGACGAGACAAGCAGGACGTTCAGCAGATGGTAATTGATACGCCCTGCCCATTACAATGCATTGTGCTGCTCAGGATTCTTGAAAAACAAAAAAAATCTGAGCGGCACTAAAATTGCGCTCGTCACCTTAAGACATTCCATTTCCCCTGTAATTTCCCTAGCTACGGCGCCCTTCAGACCGAAAAACAATAATGGTTACACATTATTGCTTCACGGCAGAAATAGGTGCCGGCCTCCCATTGAACTATTCTAGCCATAACATATATGTCTTCTACGCAAACATTAGGTAAGTGTCCACCTTGCAATGTGTCTGTCGTTCTATACGCTTCGTTTACTGACATCAAAGTAGGCAAATATGAAATGTCTGTGCCCGGCATTATGCTGGGCACATATATGACGAACAGAGGGCGAGACAGTGTCTGTGGCGTGACGTGGAGGCGACTGAAAGACAAGGGAGACCCTCGCTGACTGTCGTAGTTCGGATTATGTGGACACGCCTTAAAGATTTTTGTAATAAAAATACATCACAATACAATACATTAGAACACATCAGAGGTAGAATAAATTATATTTTACTGTTATGTAGAACAAACTAGAGTGTCCAACCTAATCTTGAGCAACACCGGACAGTATTATGCGGTATCCAAAGTATGTTCAATCGTGACTCCGTGTAATGCGATTGGACGCGATTCTCCGTAAGACAAAGTGTGTTCTCTCAAAAATATCTCGCGGGGTCCCGTGGGGTCGGCGGGGGGTTGTGTGGGGTTGTGGGAGGCTCTGGTATGGAGTCGTCACGGTGGACTATTGTTGTCGTAATATTTTTACGAGCGCATTTTATTGTTGTGTCATAAATTTGTCATCAGCACCCCCCGCCGCGCCCCGCTACCAGCTCTCCTCCGGGCTGCATCGCTCCTCCTCGTGCGACCTGACCCGGCCACCGACCGCGCCACTGGCGAGCTGTCAGGCCTCCTACTGAGCTCTCGCTGCTATTTATCACACAAAAATCGCATTAGAATCATGATAATATATTTCGCAATAAAACACTAAATACAATTGAAATTCAGGAGCTGTATCCTCGAAGTTTATAAGGCTGTAGGACTTACATCTGGTTCGACTCTCATTTATTTTATGACAATAAGGGACGAGACGAGCAGGACGTTGAGCTAATGGTAACTGGATACACCCTGCCCATTACAACGCAGTGCCACTCAGGATTCTTGTAAATTCCTGAGCGATACTACTCTTGCGCTCGTCACCTTGAGACTTAAATATTAAGTCTCATTTGCCCAGTAATATCAATAGCTACGGTAACCTTCGGACCGAAACACAATAACGCTTACACATTACTATGTCACGGCAGATATAGGCGCCGTTGTGTTACCCATAGTCTAGCCGCCATCCTGTGCAAAGGAGCCTCCCACTTAAAGGGCTCTCAGTAGCTGACGACACCCATGGATCTAGGGCGAGATTATCTTATTCTTAATCTCGCCCTATATCCAGTGTCGTCAGCTATTGAGAAGCAAACGATCTAATATACAAATGATCTTTGATCAGTCGCGCGGGCTCCGCGTGATGTCTGAACATTATTTTTAATTTAAATTTTATTTATTTATTGGGGTAAACAAATAGTGAAACATTAGATCTTACTAACTAAAGTACATTATAAGGTTAACTCAATGTATCATCACCACCGTTAACCGTAGATTAATAATAAAATATTGACATTACAAGATTAAAATTGAATAGATATACAAAAAAAAGAGAGTGAAAAATGTACAATAAACTATAAATTTTAAACAATACAAAAGGTATTATTAGTTATGATTTCAATGCTTTCGATCCAACAATACCGTCTGATACAAGCCTTGTTATGTATTCGAGATCCGACATGAATCATATATTTGATTCGGCTCTGTATCAAATATATTTCTGTATTAACTTAATATATATAAATTACGTGACACGTTGTTTGTCCGCGATGGACCTAATCCTAAACTAATGAACGGATTTTAATGGGGATCAACTTCATGGAGTGCAGTTTGGTCCAACTTGAGAGATAGGATAGTTTTTATTTCGATTTGGGACCCATGATTATATTTATTTTCAATATTTGTTTTGTATGGACATATTTTCTATGAGAGAATTTATTGACATACGATTTGACAGTTCTGCTCTGAAACAATTTACATCAACAGGGAGCATATTTTACGAAATAATTCTTGATGTTTTGAAATATTATTGGCAAATTCCTATAATACAGTATTTTTTTTTATTATCTACAGATCAACGTCTGTCGTGTCAGCTAGTATTATATAAGAGACACGACTACCGATAGATTGGCGGCTACCTAATTCAGAATGTTATTCGGCATTTTAGTAGAGCCTTTAATGGTAAAGCTGTTAACTAAGTATGTTTGTCTAAGAGTTATTTATTTCAAGTGTTAAATTGCTACTTAGGTCGGTGGCTGGACCGACTGTTTGGTGGGAGTGGGACGCCGTCATTCCCACGCTCGAGACAAACCGCTGACTCAGCACCTTATTGACAATCATTTAATTTGAGTTAAACACAATACATACGGAAAGATTGTCTTTTTTTAATAAAATTTAATGAAATTATGTAAGTTTTGCTTATTCATTTTAGAATTCGATAATATCACAGGGTCCTAGCATACGTAGGATGAACAACTTAAAATAAATTATAGTTTAAAGTTTAAGAAGTAGAAAGTGACTTAGAAAAAAAAAAGAGTTCGATGTCTATCGAAAAAGACTCTGTGGATAATATATTAGCATTAGCATTACTTATTATAACGTTTGCTTCAAATAAAATCAGTTCAGTAGTTAAGGAGTTCATTGCGGACAAACAACACAACACGAATTTTTTCACCACTTCGAATAGAATATTGTATAATTTTAATGTATAATATTATAATACTTTGTATTTTGTAATATAATAATTTCTATACTATATATATTATTCAAACAAAACAAATCTTATAACTATATTTACAATACTACGACTACATAAAATTAAAACTATCATTACGTGGAAGCGTACCAAGAATACTGACAGGATTACCGCGTTGGATAGCTAGGCTGATCCGTTGACCGAAATAGCTGCTAGCGCTTGGGTTTCCAGTAGCCTTATTCAGGCACGAAGATAGTATTTTGAACATTCTCCGCGCCTCTGGGCCCCACGGGCCAAGTGTCTCGACACCAAACGGCACAAAGATGTATGACTCACTGAGGCCAACATATTTGCGATGCTTGCTGTCTTCGACAGTCGAAGCAGCAGCCCCAGCACCAACTGACGTAACTTGGACATGAGAAGGAGCCAGAGTGTCGACACAAGTCGCGTCCCACACCAGCGCCCTTCCCAGTGCCCAAGCCACCTGCGTCATTCCATCAGGACGCTTGCCATCGCGGCGGGTAACACCATTTTATAATTTTTCACAAAATTTATGCATTTGTATTAATAGAAAGCCCGATTAGCTCCAGCTTTAAGTATTCTATCATCATATATACAAAACATGTTTACGTAAAAGTAGTCAGAATATGTTGAAAAACATTAAAAAAAAATGTAAAAAGATAATTATTTAATGAGTATAGTTCACTTGATGTTAAATGACCACCGCCGCCTACATTCACTTGCAACACATTAGAGGGACCACAGGAGCGTTACCGGTCTTTTAGAAAGGTGCACGCACTTTTCTGTTTGTACAATTTTCTTTATGTCAATCTGTAGATCTATAGAATAATACGTGTATACAAACACTTCACATATTTCGTCTCGTGTTAAATTACGTTCTACCCACGGCTGCTTCATCCAGGAGTAGCAACGGCAACTTGTGGTTTCTGTCCCTGCTGTTTGTAATGTCGACCAAGTTAATAGTAAATAGTTCCTCCAGGTATTTCCCAGCATTATTATAAATGCAGACTGATTGTTGAGTGATAAGATAAGTTAATACCGAGAATCAGCCACGCCACATGGTCAAATGTACCTAATCTTAATATATATAAATTACGTGACACGTTGTTTGTCCGCGATGGACTCCTAAACTAATGAACGGATTTAAATGGGGATTACTTCATGGAGTGCAGTTTAGTCCAACTTGAGAGATAGGATAGTTTTTATTTCGATTGGGACCCATAATTATTTTTATTTCCAATATTTGTTTTGTATGGACATATTTTCTGTGAGAGAATTTATTGACGCACAGTTTGACAGTTCTGCTGTGAAACCATTTCATTATAACATCAAAGAGCATGTTATGTTACGAAATAATTCTTAATGCTATGAAAAATTATTGACATATTCATAAAAAATTGTATTTTATTTATTATTTACAGAACAACGTCTGTTGGTTCAACTAGTAACATTATAATTATGTTATATTGACAAATTATTATAATATATTAAAGGCAACAAACGAACTTAAATTCACAATATTATATAAGTATGCATGTCTCAGAAGGAGACATGAATAATAGAAATGATTACATATACCTATTAAAATAAATTGAATACTAAGTATTTAAAAATAACTTAACTGCAGATTACTAGAGACTAAACGAGTGATTAGTGCCGTCCGAGTGCCGAATCCGAAATTGACTTGAGATGTCGCGCTTGTAAATCTAAATAATTTGTTTTTAAAGTGATAACCCTCACTTTAGGATTAATACATAAATCCTGTATGATTTTATGACGATACGTCACTCGAACGGTTAGCTCAGTTGGCACAGCGCTCGCTCGGAACGCGTGTCCCGAATCGTTCATAAAAATTTTGTTTTCAAATTTTATTTGTGTGTTATAATTATTGTAATAAGATTCCCTCGTGATTCCTAGGTCACACGTAACTTGAGTTACAGAAAAAAAAATCAGGTCAGCTTTGTATAAAATATTCCAACACTATCTCTATCAGATAACAAGACCACATTTCACATAAACTAAATGATTATGATTTATTTATCGTATATTAAAATACTCCACAAGAAAAATGTATTTGTCTTTGCAATTAGACAAGAACAAAACAGGACTTATAACTAATTCATAGCTTAAAAGATAATCATAAATTAATATAAAATACATTCGGAAAGACATACCTCTATCTGAGAAGAACAGGCGCAAGTTATTAACCCCATCATTCATAATAGTCTGGTAACTTAAAGCATTGCTAATTCTCACTGTGTCTTCTTCTATTGACCTAAGTCAGAATGAGAAAAAACACTCCTAAGCGGCAGTTTAAAGTTAGCGGACCATTATGAATAAGGGGGTAAGTATTCAAAAAAGTTGACACCGGGAGGCGATCTCTCCATTACTAATTATTGTTGGTTTCTAGTATTATAATAATCTTCACTCTAATCACAGTTTCTTAAAGAAATTTGGCGTATTTAAATACATATACTACACTATCAAGAATATTTTGAGACGCCATAATTAATATATGAAGGTACTAGCTGTCCCAGCAATAGGTTTTGCCGATATTAAAATCGCGATACAAAAGTAACTGTTGATCGTAGATGGATGAAAATTTGAAGTTGTATGTATTTTTCAATGCTGACTCATAATCAAACAAAGTTAAAACAAAATGTCAAAAAAATTAATAAAACAAATTTGGCGTGGAACACCCTTAATATTTAGGGGGATGAAAAATAGATGTTGTCCGATTCTCAGACCTACCCAATATGGACTCAAAATTTCATGAGAATCGGTCAAGCTGTTTCGGAGGAGTTCAAATTTTAACACCATGACACGAGAATTTTATATCGTAGATTTGACTCTTTTGGACCTATAAGTAATAAATAACTCAAGTAAGGTATAAATAGCGCGAATTGCCCTCTTCTGCTCAGTTATATAATCAGATATATAGTAAGTCAGATTTTAATTAGTTTTTTTTTATATTAGAGAAGGCAAACGGATGAAACGGAACAGTTTCAAAGCTCCACAGACGTTGAAAGCTAAAATCTTTTGTTGTTGATTTGGTATGACTACAAGATGGAGTTGAATGTACGAATAGATAATAGATAATAGTGAACGCGTATGTGTGAGTGACATACCGCAGCGGTGAGTGTGAGCGATTCAAGTTATTTGCTAAAGATAACTTTCACGATATCGGCTCGTTATCGACTAAGTAAACGTTGTTTATCTTGGATTGATGTGAATTCTTAATGTGTTACCTGTCATACACACTTTCTTGTACCTTTGATATGGAAATGAGGTCCGCGATATGTTAGACTTATGTTTCATAATCGAACAGCGCTAGTGGAGACGATGTGTGTTAGGAGCTTCACTGATGTACTGGAGTGGGTTAGCGTGGGTGTAGGCCACAGTTTTATATTTTGAACAATATTATGAAATCAATTCTCCTATTTCTGCCGTGAAGCAGTAACATTACTGTGTTTCGGTCTGAAGGGCGGCGTAGCTAGTGCAATTACTGGACATATGAGACTTAATATCTTATGTCTCAAGGTGAGGAGTGAAGTTGTAATGTATACACATTACTGTTTTTCGGTCTGAAGGGCGGCGTAGCTAGTGCAATTACTGGACATATGATACTTAATATCTTATGTCTCAAGGTGACGAGTGAAGTTGTAATGTCTACACATTACTGTGTTTCGGTCTGAAGGGCGGCGTAGCTAGTGCAATTACTGGACATATGAGACTTAATATCTTATGTCTCAAGGTGACGAGCGCAGTTGTAGTGCCGCACAAAATTTTTGGGGTTTTTCAAGAATCCTGTGCGGCACTGCATTGTAATGGGCAGGGCGCATCAATAAACATGAGCTGAACGTCCTGCTCGTCACGTCCCTTATTTTCATAAAAAAAAAATAGCAATGCTGGTTACTGCAGTAACAAATTTGTGGCTATGATAACAAACCGTTGACTTTATTACGATTTCCGATTCAAGAACTTTATTTCTCAGTAGAATATTACAATATTCAGTTATAGAGAAAAAATATTTTAACAAACAAACAACCGACTTCAAAAACACTATTCCAAAACAATATATATATAATATGCACTAAAAAGTATTAAAATAATTGCGTATTTTTATACAATCTAATTAATTAATCTAATTCTAGTTACGATTTATTTTTGGAATCGGTGTCCTTCCGCCGCGACCCGCTCTCGCCTCTCGCCTCCTCACGACTCAAGCACATCTCACCTATAACTACATAGTTATAGGTGAGATGTGTCCAAGATTACAAGTTACAAACCTATCTTGGATGACACCGAAAAAAAACAAACTGACGACTTGAGAACCTCCTCCTTTTTGGAAGTCGGTTAAAAATATATTCTAATTACTATACAAATGATGTAAGTTTTCTTTAGTGTTAATTCCGCCAATATTTGTTTTTGAAACAATTCGACACGTGTTTCGCCTCTTCACGAGGCATCCTCAGGACGTGTTGTCTCGCCAAAATCTGGCACGAGACTAAAATCGAAATTTTGTCTCGTGTCTCGTTAAAAACAAATTTAAAAAAAAAAATATTGGCGGAATTAACACTAAAGAAAACTTAAATCATTTGTATAATTATGGATTTCCGCAAAGTAACGCCTAAGCTATAAATTTTCTAATTACTATATAATATTATGTGAGCCGTGAAAATATAATAATATCTATGTATATATCCATCATTTTTCTTGTTTAAATATAAATATTAAATGAAATCATTATAAAGAAATAACAATACGAATTATAATCTAAAGAACATTCATAAATAAGTTATCTACACTACACTAAACAATATAAACTAAAGAAACAATACAATGAACACACAAAAAATATAGTGAATTACGCGATTGGGAAAATAAACAAGGATATAGATTTCCAGTGAATATTTGAAACTGGTGTGATCCGGATGGTGACACATCAGATCATTCGCGAATCTTAGCCGTGTTTATACTATTACTAGCTGACCCAGCAAACGTTGTATTGCGGATATTAAAATCGCGATACAAAAGTAATTGTTGATTGTAGATGGGTGAAAATTTGAAGTTGTGTTTATTTTTTAATGCTGACTTATAATCAAACACATTTAAAAAAAAATGTAAAAAAAAAAAATTGTGTGGACCACCCTTAACATTTAGGAGTATGAAAAATAGATGTTGGCCGATTCTCAGACCTACTCAATATGCTCACAAAATTTCATGAGAATCGAGCCGTTTCGGAGGAGTACGGGAACGAACATTGTGACACGAGATTTTTATATATAAGATTATAACGAGAAACGAATACACATAATGACCATTGTCAATTGCTAATGCCAAGTAATATGTTAAGATATTGAGGCATATCTAGTCTCCAGGATATTCATAATTATCTTTAACAAGGATGAGCAGAAGTATATCTGTAATTTATTAGTGATACCCAATATAAATCTTAAATCATTACTGGATACATTTTGATAAGTCATTTTAATTACAATATAATATAACATTAAATCTATTCAAACAACACAAATTTTATAACCATATTTACAATACTATGACTACATAAAATTAAAACTATCATTACGTGGAAGCGTACCAAGAATACTGGCCGCATTTCCGCGCTGGATAGCTAGGCTGATCCGTTGACCGAAATAGCTGCCAGCGGTTGGGTTAGGTTAGTAGCCTTATTGAGGCGCGAAGACAGTATTTTGAACATTCTCCGCGTCTCTGGGCCCCACGGACGAAGTGTCTCGACACCAAAGGGCACAAAGATGTATGACTCACTGAGACCAGTATATTTGCGACGCTTGCTGTCTTCGGCAGTCGAAGCAGCAGCCCTTTTGATAACTGCGGCACATTATACGATAAAATGATTATAAAACTGCTTCTTTTCAAAGTAGATATATATATCGGTATTACTTATAATAATCAATCCGTATAGCCCACTGGTTAGTGACCCTGCCTACTAAGCTAGAGGTCCCGGGGTCGAATCCCAGTAAGTGCAATCATTTATATGATGAATATGAATGTTTGTTTCCGAGTCATTGATGTTTATTTGTTGCTGTCATGTAATGGCTGTCTTGCACCCATAGTCCATACAGGCTATGCCTATTTGGGGCAAGATAATTTGTGTAAGAGTGTGCCAATATTATTAATTACTAGCTGACCCAGCAAACGTTGTATTGCCATATAAAGTAAACAGAGAAAAATCAATAATTAAAATTTTTGGGATATAAAAAATTGGTGACGACCGATGCTCAGACCTACCATATATTAAATCGTACAAAAAATGTATCATACTACAATAATTATTATATTTCTGAGAAAGTTAGAAAGATATAAAGCTTCTAATTAGTTATTCATTTTAAACTATTCTTTCTTTTTTCTTTAAACGGGGGACACAACAAAGGATAAACACAATTATTGTTTTTATTTAATTCCGAGCATTTTCAGATTTATTCACCTTTTAAACCTTTTCTTGACTTCCACAAATAATTCAAGACCAAAGATAACCAAATCGGTCCAGCCGTTCTCGAGTTTTAGCGAGACTAACGAACAGCGATTCATTTTTATATATATAGATTAAGTGATAACCAAAATCAAAACTTGATTCAATTTAATTTTTTAAATGAAAACTCTGTTAAAATTATATTTATGAAAGTAATGTAAGAATTGTAGTATAAAATTATTGGATTTATCATGATGATGATTACTGACGCAGGTGACGAGCCTTAGTGATGCGCCAAGGTGGCCTTGGCTCATGGTGACCACAGTGAAGGAGTTCTGTTATTCGTTCCATGTTGTGTGTTCTTACAGTTTAGTAATATTAGGCCTGTCGTAAACAGACATCGGCTTCGTGTTCATTGGTGTCGCAGCCGTACCTGGACGCCGGCAGAGGTAATTCGTTCAGCAATACCTGTACCTACCCATGCCTGCAGCACGAGCGGGTCGGGCTGCTGTCAACTCGGGTTGAGTGTCGTCGAATGTCTCGAGTGATTTAATTCGAGTCGATAATACGACTCGTAATCAGTAAGTGTGTGTACACAGCGCGGCCGGCGGGCGATATGGGGCGCCGGTCCTCGAGGAGACAGGAGTCCTCCGAGGAACCTCGCCCGGCACTCGCGTGGTGCTGTGGTAGCGTGGTAGTGTGGTGCCCCTGTCCCCGCGACCGCGACTGTGTCTTAGCCCGAGTGATAGTGGCAGCCTGGCGGGCGAGTGACCCTGACCGCCGGAACATGGATCTAAGTCAGGTACTACTTAATTATATTCGTGACAGCTTTCTATTATAGAAATATTAAGTTAGCCGGTTTCATTTGTTTTATAAGATTTTTTTTATTGCTCCAACAGTGTGAGCACCAATACAATTCTTTAATAATTAACACAGATATATCTATTAAGGTGACACCCCAATAATTATAGGTGCAAATCGAGATCAAGTAACAAATCGAACATAAACACAGCATTACTTACGTTTTAGCAAATTAATATAAAAAGATTATTGAATAAGAAAAAAAATATTGAGAGAAACAAGAAAAGGTCGATGTATATATCATCAACAACTTATTTCAATTTCAGTTTTAAATTAACTTATAGATTTCTGACGTTTACGTTAAGCTTTCAAAATTTTTAAAGTTTTCTCGAAGGAATATATTAGAGTAGATATGTATATCATCAGTAGATATGTGAGTCATCTTCGTCATTCGGCTGGTCGTGTTACTTCAGTGCGTGTCTCTTTTGCATATTGTTGTAGATTTTTTTTTATGGAATAGGAGGACAAACTAGCGTACGAGTCACCTGTTGTTAAGTGATCACCGTCGCCCACAATCTCTTGCAACACCAGAGGAATCACAGGAGCGTTGCCGGCCTTTAAGGAAAGTGTACGCGCTTTTTTTGAAGGTACCCATGTCGTATCGTCCCGGAAACACCGCACAAGGAAGTTCATTCCACAGCTTTGTAGTACGTGGAAGAAAGCTCCTTGAAAACCGCACTGTGGAGGACCGCCACACATCCAGATGGTGAGGATGATATCCTAACTTGTGGCGTGTCGTGCGAAGGTGGATGTCTTCGAACATAATACATCTGTACATACCTCCATAGGTACTAATATAATATTATGCGAATTTGTTTTTCTTTTATTTTATACGCTTTTATGACTCTCCACTCAATGGATCATCTTCATATCTTGCCTGCACATTGCCAGGGGTACAGAAAACGACATAAAATATTTTGATCTATATAAGGGGGTTTTAATTTAAAGTCGAGTTCACATATATCTATACCGTCGAAGATGTAAAACGAAAGAGAAAGACTTTTTATAATATTATAGTAGCGCAATGTTACGAACACAACAATATTAATATTTATTTGAATATATTTGAATATCGTTCCAAAGTTAAAAAAACCTTGGGAAAAGAATGTAACATACCAAAATATTTATAGTACGGTTCCAATATCTTATAGGTCATGAGTTATTGTTAACATATTAATGTTATTAAACTTTCACACAAATTATATGTCATCTAACTAGGCATAGCCTGTACTGTGTATATCACACATTAAGGTCCAGAACTCGGACACAAACATCCATAATCTATCGGAATTCGGACCTGTCGACGCCAGATTTCATATCGTCGACTGAATCAAATTTCATTATATTATTATACCTTAATATATATAAATTACCTGTCACGTTGTTTGTCCGCGATGCACTCCTAAACTAATGAACGGATTTTAATGGGGATTACTTCATGGAGTGCAGTTTAGTCCAACATTGGGTTGATAGGTTAGTTTTTTATTTCGATTTGGGACCCATCATTATTTTTATTTTCAACTAGCTGACCTGGCAAACGTTGTTTTGCCATATAAATTATATAAGTAAACCTTCTTTGAGCTTCAACGAATCTATTACAAAAGATTTCATTGAGATGGGTGGAATAGTTTAGGAGTTATTAGGGAACATACAAACATACATTCTCTTTTATATATATCTAGATATTTGTTTTGTATGGACATCTTTTCTATGAGAGAATTTAGTGACGCACGGTTTAACAGGTCCACTGTGAAAAAATTTCATTATAACAACAGCGAAAACGAAATACTTCTTGATGTTTTGAAATATTATTGGCAAATTCCTATAAAGCAGTTTTATTTTTATTATCTACAGAACGTCTGTTGGGTCAGCTAGTAATAATATATAGAGTCATACACCTCAACCAATTAAATAACTCCAATATTACTTCGTCACCTATTCTGTCAATTATACTTCACCTAATTGTCAAATACAACCTTCATTCATTCTATTCTACTTCAACTACTTACACACGACACCTGAACTACACAAGCAACTTATTGTAATCCTGCTAAGACAGATGAAATATATATCATCTCAAAGATATCCAATCTTTTTTTTTCATCGCGAACAGGACCCTTACTGAGTGTAAGGTTATCTCACATAGTTCACTTTACATATTATATTGTAATTAAAATGATTTCTAAAACGATGAAAATGTAAATCATGATTTAAAAGAGTGGCAATGAGTTTATTGCAACTTCTTCTGATTAGCTCAACCCGTTACGAAGTAGCAGTAGATTCAATAAGAAAAAAAATTTTTTTTTTGACATTCATAAGTGTCATTTCCGTAACCTAGATGAATAAAGTGATTTTGATTTGATTTATCAATTACTCATGTTGTCAACTTATTTAAATCACAGCGTGTACAGTGACAATCTAAGCCAGCTATTTGATCAAAATACGGAAATGCTTTGATGCCATTCAAATGACCGCTATTGTTAGTTAGTCCTCCGTAGCATTTTTTACCAGTGGGAAAAAATGTGGGCTCCTTTGCACACTATGCCGGCTAGATTATGGGTTACCACAACGGCGCCTATTTCTGCCGTGAAGCAGTAATGTGTAAACATTACTGTGTTTCGGTCTGAAGGGCACCGTAGCTAGTGAAATTACTGGGCAAATGAGACTTAACATCTTATGTCTCAAGATGACGAGCGCAGTTGTAGTGCTGCTCAGAACTTATGGGCTTTTAAAAAATCTGAGCGGCACTACATTGTAATGGGCAGGGCGTACTAATAACCATCAGCTGAACGTCCTCCTCGTCTGGTCCCGTATTTTTATTTAAAAAAAAGCACTCGGCAGCGCACCTGGCGAGGGTTTCGGAGTCCGGTCGCTCTGCGAATGGAGGACACGGGAATGTGCAACGAGGAAAATAAACAGCGATATAATCCGATCACGATACTTGTCTCAGCAAAAAGCAGTTTGTTTGAACAATGAGCCGTCCGTTGGGCACCGTGCTCGCCTGGTCCCCGGTCAGATCCAGTCACCAGTTTTTGCTGCTCCTCATTTATGATTCAGAGCGAGCGTCCGTCGCGATGTTGTCGTGTTTTATTTTAAATTAATATTATAATGTTATTGTCTTAATGTTTCCGCTCTCGCAGTGAATACACATTTCTTTCATTATTTATTGTTCATGTTCTATAAATATATATATTATTCGGGAGATTTCATGTTTGGGACATTCCGATTTATATTCAACAACCTCGGTGGTCAGCCTCTGAGGTAGTATGCTCCAGAGCTGATGATATACAGAGCAGGCATGACGTCCAGGTCGTTATTATGACACCAAAATAACTGCAGCTCCACCAGGGAGTTATGCTGTACCGTGCTCCTGTATCGTCGTGTTCTGTTAATATAATATGGATCATGATATTGTTATCGTTTACCAGTGGGAGGCTCCTTTGCACAGGAAGCCGGTAAGATTATGGGTACCACAACAGCGCCTATTTCTGCCGTGAAACAGTAATGCGTAAACATTACTGTGTTTCGGTCTGAAGGGCGCGGTAGCTAGTGAAATTACTGGGCAAATGAGACTTTAAATCTTATGTCTCAAGGTGACGAGCGCAATTGTAGTGCCGCTCAGAACTTTTGAGTTTTTTAAGAATCCTGAGCGGCACTGCAATGTAATGGGTAGGTCGTATCAATTACCTTCAGCTGAACGTCCTGCTCGTCTCATCCCTTATTTTCATAAAAAAAATCTACAATGGTTTGCAATATAAAAAGTACTTGTAAGAAATGTATATTGGATTTCAAATTAATAATAGATAGGTATTAAAATTAAAATTGCATAATTTGTGTATTAAAACCTTTGTTTTTACATAATATTGCAACTCCAAACAACAATTAGGTATTTACATATAAATGGTTTTGTATTGATAACAAAAACTATAAAATGATGGATTGAACAAAATATAAATACTACATACATTATTGACATAGTCCCTCTCCATAATACATATGAAAATATTTTTATTTTTTCACAATATTAAGTGTATATAATATATATAACCAAGCTAACAACTTCTTACTATTAACGCGGTATATTATAAGTATACTTAAACTAGAATCCCAATTATTACATTTGTCTGTCTATCTGTTTATATTCCGGATAGTCTCCGTTTAAGTTCCATAGAAAATGAATAAGGAATAAAATTTAATTATTAATACGAATTAAATAATGAGTCCTCTCGAAACTACAGCAGTTCGATACCTCTGTAGGTGCAATAAGTCATCGTGACGATGCTAGGACGAGCGAGGTCGCGGGGCTTACTTGTATATTATAATACGCCTGCAGGTGTGGCTTCTGACCCACATTTACTGACAAACAGACAGTTATCGGTCGTGTTTGTTCAATGATAACACTAAATTTACATCGCGAAATTATAGCAGGTGGCTCCAGTGCCGCATCGCATCTGATACCACCTGGGACTGGTGATGACAGCACCTTACCTCACATCGCTTGTTCTCAGCACCACACAGGAGCTGCGTGCTGCTAATTAAAAAACTCATCATCAGCCGGAAGACGTCCACTGCTAGATATAGGCCTCCCACAAAGATTTCCACCACGATCGGTCCTGCGTTGCCCTCATCCAACGTATTACGATCTCTAGACCAGATCGTCGGTCCATCTTGTGTGGGGCCTACCAACACTGCGTCTTCCGGTACGTGGGCGCTATTCGATTACTTTTCTGCCCCAATGGATATATGACCGTCGAACTATGTGCCCTGCCCACTATTTATTAAAAAACTTGATGAATCAATAATAAATAAATAAAGTGACGCCAAGCATGTTAACACACATCTCGAATGACTCTGATTGCTTGAAAATAAATGAAAAATCAAAACAACATATTAAAGAACAGTGGGTACGTACCTATTTCCTAGAGCGACCGGCACTTCAATATTATAATAAGTCATATTAAATACCAATTTACTGAATTAAAACAGCAGCTGTGCCTGAGATCTCGGGGTCGATTCCTGGCTGGTGCAAAGAGGAACTTGTTAGGTTAGCCTCTGACGAAATTGGCAGAAGCAACACAGAGTCTGAAGCTGTGGTCGTGACTGGCTATGGGCTAGTCCAGCATTACATGGGATCTATAGATAATTCTGTTAATAATCTGATAGTCTGTGTTAACGTGCATCTAGTTTTATGAATGTCTCATTCCGACTTCATCAAGACTATCATTAGCCGATGAGTAACACTCTGGTGCTCGTATAATATTATGAGTAATATGTTAAAGGTGTGTCTCTTTATCATTAGATATCCGTAAGCATTTGGATTTTATGTTTGTCACCTTACAAAGTGCATGCAGGGGTCTAGGTCTACAGTGGCATTATGATATTGTGATCAAACTGTATTGTTAATTTAAATAAATCCTTTTTAACAGTTTTAATTGATACAAGGTAAGTAATTTTTCCAAACAAAGAGAATACTTAATGCGTTGAAAAATAAAGAGATTACCAGTGGTAGTTTGCACAGGATGCCGGCTAGTGTATGAGTACTACAACGGCGGTTAATTCTACCGTGAAGCAGTAATGTGTAAGCATTATTGTGTTTCGGTCTGAAGGGTGCCGTAGCTAGTGAAATTACAGGGCAAATGAGACAACATTTTATGTCGCTCAGAATTTTTCGGTTTTTCAAGAATTCTGAGCGGCACTGCATTGTAATGGGCAGGACGTATCAATTACCTGATCACCTGAACGTCTCGTCCCTTATTGACATAAAAACAAAAAAAAATGTTGCAATAATCCTCCACATTCCCTTGAACTGAATCATATAATATTCGCTGAATATTGTTTCTGGACTAGCAGAACTAATTAACAAGCGGGTCGTAATGGTGGTAAGTGATCGCCGCAGCACTTGTGCTATTCCAACAACAGAGGAACCACAACTACATGGCTGGCATATAAGGGATATGATGAAAAAGATAATTCTCTTTAATTAAAGAATAGTAGATTGTTAACCTAGGGTCGGAAGAATCAATTCCCGAGGTATTTAGACGCCCGAGCGCAGCAAGGGCGGCTATAGTCCGAGTAGGACACGTGCACTTTAATATGAGGAAAATAAAACTAGTTGTTTATCTTAACTATTTATTGATATTAAATCATAATATTAGTAGTACCTATTTAAAATTAATGGTCAAATTAGGACAATTTATGACGACTTTTTAAATTTTAAATATGGAACTCTCCGCGTAATTGTTGCAGCATATTCCGCTCAAAGAAGTTTGCGCTAAGTTCACACTGGCTGTTTAGAAAGTCACATGGCCGCAGCTTTTTTTTAATTAGTTTTTTTTACATAAAACTCTTCACAGCTGAAAGCAGTTCTATTTTTGAAGTCCATTCCGGCCCTTAGGTGGAAAGTAATTTGTGTGAGTTTTTCCCTCTCTATGGAGGGAAGCAGCATTTTCCACCCAATAATCAGATCAAGTCAAAATTACTTTCCGAGTATGAGAAATGAAAAGAATCAGTCACCATCTGCGCGGTACTATATGAACGGTCTACATCTAGCTTTCTGTTCACCATTCCGCTGCACCAAGTACCGTGCTATCAAGCACTGAATATAAAATTAAGTATTGTTTAAAAAAAGTTGTGTGGTAAAAGTAAAACTATAAGATAAATTACTTTCTTAACGATACCACAGATTGGGAATGCAGCGACCGCCCTCAGGCTATTTAATAAATAAAAATCTATTCTACTTTTATCTATCATTTCTACAAACCAATCACTTATATAATCACGTACCTACATATTTTATTGAGTCTTTGATAAAGTCTACACTCTATGGCCTAAAAAAGCATTGCTTACTGCAGTATAATATCGCCCAAAAAGTACAGTTTTTTTGGTACCTACTACAGACAACTAAACAATTGTTGTTACAATTTTATTCTCAATCACATTTCGTTTCAATTTGAAACCTGTTAAATATTCTTTTGATTAACTTAGAGTGGGGTGATAAAGAGAATCGAAACGCTTTGATAACATACCCAAACTAGGTGTGGAGACAAATGCAACTTTAAACTTTCATCCGATTGGTATAAATAGGCCAGTAAAACAGTGAAGGAGAAAAAAATTGTTAATTGGTTTAACACATTCTCTTTAATAAACAGTGATAAGAACCTCCTTTTAAGCATATAAAGAATGCTTATGCCAGGAGTTTTGTTATTTCTCAGGCGAAATCCTGTAAAAAAAGCAAAAGAAAAAATATCTTGTGAAAAATAATACTGCACCTAGAACCAAGTCGCGTATATTAAAAAATGAATTAAGACTTCAAGCTAAGATCCACACTGGTAATTTAAAATACTGATAATTTAAAAATGCGGTAGGGTGGTAAAAGTAAAATAACTCCTTTAGTTACCCAAGGAAGGTCACAGAATTTGTTTATTTAGTGATGAAGAAATGTTTACTATCGAGCGAAATCCTAATAAGTTCAGTCATCAATTTTATGCTCAAAGATCTACAGAGGAGGCAGATTATAACAACGTAGGCATTATCCGCCCTTAGCGATGGTTTGGTGGGGCCTTATCTATCCAGTAAATGTCAAAGCACAAGAGAATCAAGGTTCTTGCTAGTGGTTCAGACTCTTAAGAAGACCATGTTACTCAATCAATAAGGTCCGTCCACATTAACACAACACCGGCTCATAAAGGTCGATCCACACATGGTTGAAAATGAATATTTTTTTAATGGAAAAGGAGGACATGATTGTCCTCCTTTTCCATTAAGTGTTCGGGTAAGCTGAGGTTAAGTGATCACCGCCCCCACATTCTCTTACATAATTATGCAAAAAAATCACAGGAGACCTCATAGAATTGTGTTCCCTCCTTTTTTGAAGGCACCCATGTCGTAGAGTCCTGGAAACATCGCATAAGGAAACTCATGCCATAGTCTGATTGTGCGTGAAAAAAGTTGAAAACTGTACCGTGGAGATGATATTCTAATTTGTGGCGTGTGAAATGATGGAATTTAGCAGCAAAAAACAGTACACCACAGTCAAGGTTTAAATTTCAATATATTATGCCTTAGAAGAAAAAGATCTTTGTGACAATATTTATGGCAAGATTAGGTGACGTTACTGAAGTGAAAGTTTAAAAGAAGAGATCTATCACTAGCAGCTCGAGGACAGGTGGTGTGGTCGGTAGAGGCCCCGCAGTCCGCACCCCGCGAAGTATCGACTCAATTGAAGAGTTATTGTATGAAGACATTCATAATATTGTTAGTTGGAACACGCGCGATATTAATTGCGTTAAGTTTAAATTATTTCGTTATGGCTGGCTGATGAACTGAATTATGTGTTGATTGGTATCAATCAATTAGGGTGAGGTGTGCGGCCGTGTGGGGTCGTGTTATCAGATAGGAAGCAATTAGCATCGACACGGTGACGTGGGGGGAGAGAAGGGGGGGTGCTCCATAATGACTGTCCGTGGACGGTCGTTTAAAACTTATTTGTTAACTGTTCACGCGTGAATGTATTATGAATAAAGGGGGAACTTTTTATTGCTATTGATAACGATCTGTTTTTGTGAGTTGTTCCGTACAGTTCCTCACGTGGATTTCATTTGTTAGATAATAAGGTTTCACTTTCGATTTGCTTCAATTAGGAATTTATATAAATTATGTCTCAACTCATCCATGAAAGTCAAATGATTACAGTAATTAATCGTTGGATAGAAGATAGGTAATATTTTATTATATAACTATGTATAATTATTTAGTTGTACAATCACTTTGGAAGGCTTGTTTTATATTGTGTTTTCTATTGTAATTTGAGATGATGTATTTATTATTTAGGCACGTTAGGTATCGCCACGCCGGCCTATGAACAGTTGGTCACCGCTGTATCGTGGAGTTTTACCATCACCTCCTGCGACCATCCTGTGTTCATGTTAGTCAATACAGGCCCATAACAGCGACCGCCACTCGCAGTATCTCAAGATCACAGCAGATCGCAGTGAGTCATCTCGCATCTGGCATTTATGCGCGTACAACTGAACTATAAAATGAAGTCGATTACTTTAACAATAGTATCTATATAATTTAAAACTTATGAAATCTTGCTAGACAAGCGTATTAACTTGTGTACCGACCTAAAGCCTCGTAGGTGGCCTGCTTGTGGTTAAAAGCACCTTATATCTCATGATGGTAATCTAACACTTAAGCAAGAGCTCGAATGCTCACAGGCCGGTCATATGTCTGAGGCGGCGTGTGACCTAGGTGCTGCGTCACGTGTGGGAGGCTCGCGGCCTCTCGGCGGAGGGCGGAGAGAGAGGCGTGTCGCGGAGGCGGCGCCCGCGCACAGATCGAGTTCCTAGCTCACAGCACCCGCAGCTGATTGGTCCGAGCTCGATTTCCTCGCTAGCATTGCTCGCGAGATTTTCATCAGCTCATTGTATGCAAATACGACTCGGTCTGTGGGAGCGCCTCATTATCTTGTTAGAGTACTGGTCGCGGGAGAGACTGGATACTAATGCGTGTCTATACCACATACCTACCTGACCGGACAGATATGTTTTTTATGTTTGTAAACTTGAATACATTTTAACTACTTTTCTGCTAAGCAGGTACAGTCATCGTCAAAAATCAAGCGTCACCCATTGTATTAAAAAATATGGCAACACCTATCGTTACCTATCGTTTATGGTATCTTATCGTTTTATAAAAAAAACTAATATTTATAACTAAATATTGCTCGGTCTGCATGTTTGCATTCAATGTTAATATTAATAATATGTCAAATAAAGTTAAAGTTTGTTGATAATCTAATTTTAATCCCATATACTTACATCGAAAGTTGATTTTCCACAAATGTATCCATATTTTTGAACACTTTGTGTGGTTATATGTTTATGACGTATCTGTTTTTGAATACAATGGATGACACTATCTTTTTTGATGCTGACTGTACTTAGAATGATCTCACCACCTCATACATCAACAATTATTGTTACCTTGTAGCGGTAATTAAGTATTTAAATGCGATTTCGTCATAATTACAAAACCCGTCACGGAGTTTCCCGCTCCGAACCACAAACATCGCGTCTCTAATCACGATGATCGCTTTGAGTTATCTTCTATCTGATTATCTATGATTTAGAAGTGCCAGTAATAGTAAATGCCACAATTGTGGAACTTTAAAAAGCAGGTAATTAGTTGCCATAAGCATCACTTTTAAACATTTAAAAAACCACCGACTTCAAACATATTTTAAAAGAACATATAACTAGTATAAAATTATTAGCATTTGGTTAAATTTAGTTATTAACTAAAATTGTCTCTAGTTTATCGATAGTTTTTTTTTAATTTAATTTACTATATTATTCGGAGTTATTCAAGAATATTGGACATACAAATGATTTAAATTTTCTTTAGTGTTAATTCCGCCAATATTTGTCTTTAAACAAGTTCAGTCTCGTGCCAGATTTTGGCGAGACAACACCTGAGGATGCCTCGTGTAGAGGCGAAACACGTGTCGAATTGTTTTATAACACTAAAGAAAACTCAAATCATTTGGGTAATTATGGATTTCCGCAAAGTAACGCCTTTTTCAATAAATTTTCAAGAATATTGGATCTAAGTCACATATAACACATAATCGTTTTTGTTCAAGTTTTATTTTTTATGAAAACGACAATAACAATAAGAACTTTTTAAATCCAAAAACACGAGATCGTCTGGATCTTTCATGATCTTCGACAGACGGTGTGTTGTTATATCCATCGACAGTACCTTTGACATGCCATCATGTAACAACAGGTATATCATATATCTATATGATACCTAGCTTTTAAAATGTCTAGAAAATGACCGACGGCTCCACAACTACTTTGTGCAAGACAATCACTGCGATTTTAATTTCTTTAAGACCCCGTGCGCTTATTGCGATTTAAAATAAACCTCAAAAAAAATATGTTAAATGGCAAATATTCTAACATAAAATTTAATGTAAAAATTTGGAGGATGGTACGAGTAGACATGTTTACAATTTACATTATCAAAATATGATTAAAACATTATTTTAAAGATTGAATAATGAAGAACAAACCATTTTATGAAGCTATATAAAAATGTTTATAGTATAAAAAAAACTAATACTAAAAACAATTATATCATCCACATAGACAAAAATTTTCATAAAAAATGTTCATAAAATGAAAACTATGTAAAAATTTTATGGGACCAAATGGCATCCATTCCGCATTGAACTACAGAAGAATTTCGTAAATCGGATCATAAATCTCAGAGTAATCGGTGTACATACATAAAAAAATACCGATCGAATTGAGAACCTCCTCCTTTTTGAAGTTGGTTAAAAAGTCGCTTTAAACTCCTACTATAGCTGCTACTATGGGGTGTCAAGGTTCATTTTGAGGTCAGATGTAAGTTCCAAAGACTTTAGACCTTAAAGTTTTTATTAAATATCGATATCATCAGTTTCATATTGAATTGATTGATTAGCCAGGTTTTTACGACTTGAAATCAAATGCACATGAATTCAAATGTTAGAAAGTGAGTGTTGAATACGTCCAATACGGACAATCATTTTAACGTGCACGTTATGTATTATATATTACATTAGCGAAGCATTATGTTCAAGTACACTGTAATTTGATAGGTCACTGTAATTTGTAGTTAGTTTTCAGAAGACTTTATTTAATTAGCAACGATCTTAGATTAAAGATTGGTCTCCGCAGCGGTCAAACTAGATACCTAACACTACCTAAGAACAATAGCTTTCTTATTACGCCAACTATTAGATGTTTGTGGTGTGGCATCTTGACACTCAGTGGCATCTCTCAAATTTTGTAACATACGCTTCGTGTTACATTGAAAGTAATAAAAAACAAAATACTTTCTGATATGTCATCCCAGTGTCTTACTTATTTCTTGTAGCATTTAAATCGATTATGAGAAACATTTTATATTCATTAATATAACACTAATTATACGTTGAAAAAACTGATATGAGCGGTATAAAATAAGTATTAACAAACTTTAAAACACTTTTTGAAAAACAGTCAAGAAGCCAGTTGTAACTTTTAAACAATTAAGTACCATCTGTTATCAGCGGGCCATCAGTCAGTCTGTCAGTCTGTCTCAATCGAGGTGTTGCTGTCGTTGCCTCCGTAATGAACGAGTGAGTGGAATGTATCGTCCGATAATAATCATCATCAGCTTGAAGACGTCCACTGCTGTACAAAGGCCTCCCCCAAAGATTTCCACGACGATCTGTCTGTCATGTTTGCAGGGTTTATGCCATAATCTCCACGCTTGGCAGGCGGGTTGGCGATCGCAGTAAATGGTGTGCTTTCAACGAAAGATGATGCAACCCATCCTCCGTTTTTGTATCCCTTAGTCGCCTCTTACGACACCCACGGGAGGAGATGGGGTGGTGCTATTCTGGTGCGACACACCACACACACCGTCGGATACTAAATTATGAATATTACCGCAATGTAGTCTTTAATATATATATAAGAGAATGTCTGTTTATATGTTTCCTAATAACTCCTAAACTATTCGACCGAACTCAATGAAATCTTTTGTAATAGATTTGTTGAAGCTCAAGGAAGGTTAACATATATAGTTTGTCGTGTCACGCTCCCACCCACGCACTCACCCACGCATTTACCATATCTCTCGAACCGTTTATTGACAGAACAACGTCTATCGGGTCAGCTAGTATAATACTATAACATAATTGCATTTATTTATTTAGTTATCTGAGTCACCTGATGTTAAGTGATCACCGAAGCCCACATTCTTTTGCAACATCAGAGAAATCACAAGAGCGTTGCCGGCATTTAAAGAACTGTACGCGCTTTTTTTGAAGGTACCCATGTCGTAACGTCTTGGAAACACCGCACAAGGAAGCTCATTCTACAGCTTGTTGAATAAAAATAAAATGAATTAACTTAAATTAACTTAACTAGAAATTTGTCTCTCGACAAAGGCCTCCTCTCCACTTTATTCGGACCTCTAGCTACTTTCATCCAGTCCGGTCCTGTTATAATTTTTTTTTAAGGGATGGGTTGTTGAATAATTGTACGTTAGTGTGATAGGATTTATAAATATTAAATGAACCTTCGCTACTACAATAACTCTATTCTTTCGTACATATTGTGCAATATACTTAAAAACTGACTCGTTTATTAACGATAATTAACAAAACTTGTATTGTTAAGTGTTCAATAATAATTTAATGGCCCGCCTTGGCAATCAATAACACCCGCCACAGACCAGACAGTTATAGACACCGCTGCTGGTGTGTTGTGTGTGTTAGACGGAGCCGACGCCGACGTCGTAATTATTTCAATTATATAATTGAGACGTACATCAACTTGTTCGTTTCATAGATCGATACTTAATTCATTTAAAACTTTTGTAGGTTATTGTTATCATTTTAAACTGTTGTTACTCACGATAAACATTAGCTGTTCAGTAACAGGACTGTTATTTATTTATTTATTTATTAGCATCGCCAACACAATAATACTATTGCTTATTACTACAGCTTACTTAATGCTGAAGGCATTGACGATTTGATGTTTGAGTGTGTTTGTTGCATCACTTTACATATTATATTGTATTTGAAATGATTTGTAAAATGATGAAAATGTAAATCATGATTTAAAAGAGTGTCATTGAGTGTCTTGCTAATTCTTCTCACAAGGGTTGACCTTTACGAAGTCGCAGTAGATTCAATAAGATTTTTTTTTTTAAACATTCATAAGTGTCATTTCTGTGACCTACATGAATGATTTTGATTTGATTTCTTAATCACTAACCCCCTTATTCATAATGGTCCTTAAAACAGCTGCTACAGAGTGTTATTTTTCTTTCTGACTTAGGTCAATAGAAGAAGAAAGAGTGAGAATTAGCACTGCTTTAAGTTAGCAAACTGTTATGAATAAGGGGGTAAGTAATTACAATAAATATTATTCTAAATAAGTCTAAATCTAAGTGTTATTGCACTTACAGGCAATGACCACATGCAAGTATAACATAACTATACATAATTTTAAATTTTAATTGTGCAACATGAGAACTAATACTAAGATACAATACAATTATTTAATAAGATACATTATATAAGATGTTTCTATAAAGTGAAAATCAATTAAAAGAACAAAACTTATTTTACTTAAATACGGCAGAACTAATATATTACATAAAATAATTATTTTTTGTTGAACAGCAAATTATATTTCTGTCTAGCAACATATCAATTTCCGAAGTTCATACCGAAAAGGAGAGAACTTATTATAAAAAAATGTCTATACTTCGATCAACTTTCGGAAGGCTATTGTAAGTGTGAAAAAATTCTGTACGAAAGTGAACTAGGTTAAACTTGTATCGTATCTGCTGATTCTTGGGAGTCTCTTGGGAGCGGATTATTAATTATTATTAATTTTAATTTTAAAGTAGTGAATAATTACCAGTGTGAGTGGAATTCTAATTAAGTACGACATCCATTCATCATTGTCATGAAAAAAATGTTAACCGACGTACATTGTCACAATTAAATCTACCGAAACTGAACTACTACCTACTACTTAGCGAGAGAGACCAAATATTAATAAACATTAATTAATACTAAGCATTGTTAATATTAATAACCAGCCATAATTAAATAAATAAAATCTTATTTCCATAGTGTTCATTTACTAAGTAATATCTTGTCATGTGCGCCCCAGATATGAATGGTGAACACTAGGTAGGGGTACTCCTGCTCGGTGCCGCACCATTCTGTTCACCGAAGTGTATTATGTTTTACATTTTGTGTCAGTACGTTCTTTTTATTAGTTTATTTTAAATTATAACGACGTTTCAGTACTGTTACTTCTTAAACAAATCTCCACATTTACTCAGGCTTACCCTGTTCGTACTGGGGTTTTAAGCCCCTAATATGTTTAATTATAAGTGGGTTAATCCTGAATGTACCTTTCGATTTTCGGGTGTTCATCTGAATGTAGAGGCGGATGTAAGTATGATGGCGGCTCAGAGCATCTGTTACTAGTGAGGTGGACTTTTTTTTTTGACGGTCTTTGGAGTCGTCTCCATTCTTCAAGAACTTGGCATAAAACAAAGCTTTTCGGTGTTAGTACAGGGTCGCATTCTTAAGTTCTTCGGACACGTCTCCCGGCGCTAGAGTGTGAGTAGGGTGTGTCCATTGAGCGCCTTCTCGTGCAGGGCAAAGTGGAGGGCACGGCGGGGCGTGGAAGGTCACCCATGCGATGGACCCACTAAATTAAGTCTTCTGTACGCAGTCCATTGAACGAGTGTTCCAGACTGTCAGTCACCAGGGAAAAGTGGCGATTGCTCGTGGGGCGATTCACATCTGCCCCAAAAGATGTCAGTTTCTGATGACCATGACCGCTCTGCCAAAAAAAAATGTTTAAATGGTAGGTAAATGAAATGTTGATCAACGATAGGAACAGATGATTAAGGTCCGTTTGACATTAACATTTAACATTACGATGAGCAGGATCGCGTGGGGCACCGGACACCGGTTAAACGACCCCACACATGAAACATGCGTGGACCCGTTACTTGACTTGCTATTCTGACGATTTAAGTCCCATTACAATTTCTATCGTCTTAATTTACTCGACTGGAACTCCAATTATTATTTAAAAATTGTATTTATTTAAGTACAACACGCCTTCATCGTTTTCATGAATAAAATGTTAACCGACGTACGTTACGTCGCTACCGAAACTGAACTAAGTACTTAGCGAGACTTACCAAACATTAATTAATACTTAAAATTCTTAATATAAATAACGAGCAATAATTTAATAAATAATATCTCGTATTCATAGTGTTCATCTACTAAGTAATATCTTGTCATGTGCGCCCCAGCTATGTAAGGTAGGGGTACTCCTGCTCGGTGTCGCTCAGGACGGTTTGTACCCTCCTAAGGTACTCCATATAACACGAGCCATCAGCCGGACGTTAGTCGGAACGAACACACAGGCAAACCAAGCCTCAGTAATTGGAATAAAACTGCCGTTTAAACATTAATGTACAATTGGTTTATTGGTATTCTGTTGAATTCATCAAATTCAAACACATTCTAAATCGAGTATATTTCGTTTGTATACAAATACCACAAATAGGTTTTTAAGTATTTAAATAGTAATAATAATAATAAAGCCCTTTTATTTCCTAACCTAAGATAACATAAAAATTAAGATATACATTTATATGATACTCACGTAGTTAAGGCTCTGGTAGGCCTCCTTCAAGAATTTCCAGGTTATTCTTGACTTTGCTTTCTGTATCCAGTTTTCTCTACCAATTTTTATGATCTCATCAACCCATCGTTCTTTAGGACGTCCTCTGGTTCTTGCCTCGTGGTCCAGACTAATTGGTGACCAGGTTTGTCCACCGTAATATATATATAGTCCAATTAAATAGTAATACCCTCAAAAACATATTTTGTAAAAAAAACCCAGTCCCACAACTCCTTTTTAACCGTAAAAGTTGTGAGGTCCATGTAATTAATATAAAGTCTGTAAATTTATTTAGTTCCTACTTAAGGGACCTTCGGCATTAAGTTATAATGTAATTAGCTAACCTAAGAACATTTTATAGTGACCATATCAATATTAAAAATGTTCTAAATAAATCGATGAACTTGGCCATCGCGTTAAATCACAATCCCTTTTTTTTTGTATGAAAAACATTGTATTTATTACAAAATACATATATAATATTTACATTGTATATCTCAAATAATACATAATATATTAGATTGTTTAGTGCGTAATGTTCCGTTAGATATCGGGACCGTAGATCCTGGACTGGGGGGGAGAGAGAGGCATCCTCGTCGCACCGAGTATCAGTATGGGCCACTCTGTGCTCTGCATTAACCTTTACTTAATTCATTTAGAAATTGTATGTTTTGTTATTTTTATTTCAAGGCGAATTTAAACTGGAGATAATCTTCAGCTTGACTCTGCCAAAATGTCAGTACAAAGTGGACACGAGTTGTCATTGGTGTTGATACCACCCAAGTATGTCATGTACGACAAAAACAATCGCATATTAATTAAACTTGATTGATATTATGTTATCAGTCCGATGTATATGTTGACGGTACATTGTAATGTCGTTGATTGAATCAACATTAATTATTGTCAACCCGCCTGACGGTACCCTGTTACATGTGGTTGGTCACACACTGTCGACTATCTCGTGTCATTTTTTTTTTATTTTTTTTAATTTATATTTAAATTTTTATTTTTTTTAACCAATACAATACAATTTCTATAGATACTTAAATAGTAACAGCTAATTACAGGTTTTCACTAATAGAAGTAATATAAAATATGGTAACGGTACGTGAACACTATTTTTCGGCTCAAATTTATGCAAATAAAGATACTTTAAAAGATTAAAAATAACAAAAAATAATACTTAAATAAGTTGAGGGTTATGCACTGCCTTGGCTTAGAAATGCTTGTAGCAAATATGTCAATATCTAATAATCTACTAATATCATTTATTGTTCTACACGCCCAAATCACAGTGTAGCGAGACTTACCAAACATTGTGTGAGGTATCGTTGAGATGATGTGTTGGGGGGCAGACATTGTCATCGCATACTGATCAGTGTCGCGACAGTCGAGGCCACGCGCCGATGGGAGCAGCCATGGTGGTCGACCACCCGACCACCATAGTATTGGAATGTGTTAGTAAACATTGGCCTCCCTGAAAGATTTTTAGTGTTTCACGTATGTATATTTGTAACAAACCACCACAATACGTTTATAGTTATTAATGCAACTGTTGTGTAATAAGGGGTATTAAAACACGAATGTGAGTATCACATGAGTATTTCAATACCTAATTATGATCAGTTGCATACTAGACTTTATCTACACCCATAATATGAATCCTCCATAAAAGATTCTGAAACAGTTAGCTTACTGCTAACATTAAAAAAGCCAGTCCTAGTAACCATAATATCATCCAAAAGAGTGTTATTATGAAAACGGATGATGTAATGTTGTACTGAATTTCATTACAATTAATTTCAAACATTGTATGTTTCAATGTTGGCAATAAGCTAACTGTTTTAGAATCTTTAACAGAGGTTTTAAAGCTTAGGTGTAGATAAAAATAAACATACATTTATTTATGATGATAATATATAACTATATAATTACAAACCGGTATTGTTACCGACCTTTTACAGTTGAAAAATCGGTGTATTTGTTGGATGCGATTACTAATCGTATCGTCGTAATCGTCACGACCATCATGTTCACGAAACATCCTTACACAAGCTCTAAAACCAACCATCATCCAACGTATTCCCGCGATCTTGACCAGATCGTCGTTCCATCTTGTGGCGGGCCTACCAACACTGCGTATTCCGGTACGTGGTCGCCATCCGAGGACTTTTCTACCCCACCGGCCATATGTCCGTCGAACTATGTGCCCTGTCCCTCGCCACTTCAGTTTCGCAATCTTTTAGGCTATTTCTGCGACTGTGGTTATCCTACGGAACTCCTCATTTCTGATTCGATCTCGCAGGGAAACTCCGAGCGTAGCCATACTTTTTTTTATTAAATATTTGGTATTTACAACGCTTTCAACTAACACCATTCATATATTGGATGCACCACCTTACAAACTTATTTGTTTTGTATATTACAGCCACTGTAAAATGCTCTATTGATTAAAAAGCTTTACTCTTTCCGAAGATATGGTAGATTCAGTAATTTAAAATTAATATTTATAGTCACCATTGAAAAGCGCTTAATTTAAGCCTAATTGAATAAAGTATTTTTGACTTTGGTACTTTGTCAAAGTACCAAAGTCAAAAATACTCATACACTGTCCCAGAACAACATTATACCTAAATAGTAGCTACGCAATGTGTATAAAATTATTTAATCATTTCATCACCTCTAGAAATAAAAACTTACCACCGAAACGATTTAGGACTCCTATTTAAATGGTTAGTCGACAAAAAAAATATAGTATTAAGGATTTTTTAAATTTTAAGTAAATTTTTTGCATGCTAATTTAAATTAGCCGAATAGGAGATATAACAATAAATTTAAAATCTATAATGTATACTGAGTTCTACGGAATAAATAAATTTCATTTCATTTCATTCAAACTATATATTTTGATGCAGATACTGACTTTTCTCAACGCACCGCGTGCCTGATTGGTACTACCTAATTAGTATTGAGATATCATAAACTGTTCACAAGCCCGACTCCAGTACAGCGAGTAATTAAAATACTTTAAATATACTTTGCAACACATTCAATATTATTTTGCTTAATGTAATTAAACAGACTGACTTGTTAATTAATTTTCAAAAATTCTACTCGAGTGACATTCTTAAGGAAAATGTTTTTATTATTAATATTACTAGTAATGCCCCACGGTTTCACTCGCGTAGATACCGATACGCTTCAATCGTGGGATGCAATCTAAAATAGATCACAAGATATGGGCACATAGTTTCATGTTGTAACTACATATCTGTCATCCGCACCCAAAGTTCCATTGTACCATTTGATAGCTAATGAAAAAAAAAATATTAACGAAAAACAACCCACTTCAAAAACACTATTCCAAAAGATATAATATGCATTATAAATGTATAACAATAATATGCTTATTTTTATACAATCTAATTAATTAACATAAGCACATTGCAATTTGATTACAGTTTGAAATTCTGCTACAGATCGCTTACTAAAAGTCGTTAAGGAGTCCCATTGATCATCATATTCGACTACGACAATTACTTGACCATAACCACGTTACGGTAGGTGATTCAAAGATCCGGATAGCAAAAGATTTGGCTGAGTATCTTTAATTTGCTCCTAAGAATTGAAGAGTTACGTTACTTTGTCATGGATCCCATAGTCAGAACCTCACCAAAATCTCATTACAATATGCTTGAAGAACATCCAATAAAAAAAGATTAATCGAAATCGGTTGATGTGATACTCAGTTATTTGTCCACTTGTCGAATTTAAGACTTTTATGGTATTCTCATGGATGCCATTGTCCGATCTGGACCAAATTGCAATGGGACCACACGGGAAGCACCAGCTTCACTACAAACGTTAAAAATTATCATTAAAATTGGTTCGGTTAGTCGAAACAACATATAAACATGTAGTTGAATTGAGAACCTCCTCCTTCTTCAAAGTCGGCTAGAAAGGTAATAATAGGTTGAGTGAAGGTTGTGAATCATTGTGACTACTTCACACAAGTTTCGTTACGAATATTTTTTCGTACGCTCCGTAAAATAGTTTTATGAATAATAAATGACCTTAATCGAGATGGGCCTTTTAAATATTGACATGGTATGCAATTGGAAATGGTTTCTCATAAGCAATTTAGTGATATCCTTAATACACCATGTAACAGTGTGAAGCGGTGGCGAAGTCGTAATAGAATAAAAGTGTCAGTGTACATGAGACTTGCGGAGATATATCTGTTGCGTTCTGTGATGATGCCAAAGAAAACATTTACCAGTGTCATGAATTGCTTCGTATTATAGGCAATGCAGTAGCCGAGGCTTTAATCAGGCTCGTCGATGTTTCTATACGGTAATTTTCCTGGTACTTTTAGTATCACAGATTCATTAAAGTTCTTGTGCCATATTACAATAATTTTTGTTTGTTTTAATAGTTTATTGATTAGATTCCTGACCCAAATATTGGAAAATTTTGTGATAAGCTGTTAAACAAAATATTGATTTATAATATTAGAAATCAGTATTTTGAAAGACTGCGGCAATTTACATACAAATTATGTTACGGCTTAAATTTATTTAAAAAGGCTTTTACTTATATATGTTTTGAAAATTTGTAACATGTAAATTTGCAATTTAAGCAAAAATTTAAATGTTTCTTTTTATTTTCTTTGCAGCTGTAGTTTATAGCATTATTTATCACTCAAATGACAGAGCGGTTCCACTACTCGGGTGTATTGGGACCTTTGAATTCGTCTCGTCCGTACAGATAACACTCTCGAAGGAATCACTAACTTTCTCACTTGGTCTAATTATCTATACCTATGTTGTACAGGATGCAAATATTGCTGTACGTTCGAATGCCCTTACTTAACAGCTCAAAAGGATCGTCGGGTATTTAGTGTATAGTTCTTAATATTAGTAGAATGTGGAATATTGGCCATCTTAACATCAATTGTTTGTATTATAGTTTACAGTCCGCTATATGTAATTTAGAAAGCATTTAAGACGCTTCAAAGTCAAAGTCAAAAAATCTTTATTCACTGTAAAACTTTATAAGTTATTTAGTGCAAGTCAGGATGAAGTACGAAAGTTACAATAGCATTCAAATGAGTATAACAATATTCATTAATAAAATTTAGAACATTAATTCCAACTATCTTTATCATTCAAATAATCTTTCACATTATAATAGGCCTTAGATGTTAATTTATTTTTTACGATACATTTAAATTTTTAATAGGTAACATCTTAATTTCATTTGGGAGTTTATTATAAAATATAACACAATCCACTTTAAAAGATTTAGCAATTTTACGGAGCCTAGTGGATGGAATTGCGAGTTTGTTTGTTTCGAGTATTGACACTGTGTACATCACTATTCTTTTTAAATTGGCTTATATTTTTATGGGCGTATAGGAGGTTCTCGTATATGTACTGGCAGTGTACTGTCATAATATTTATTTCACAAAACTTTTCTCTCAATGAATCCCTTGAACTTGAATTGCTCTTTTCTGCAGCACAAATATGTTTTCAATATCTGCAGCCCTACCCCACAATATAATTCCGTAAGACATGACACTATGAAAGTAGCTGAAATATACAAGTCTAGCCGTTTCAACATCTGTCAACTGCCTAATTTTTTTTATCGCAAATACTGCATAGCTAAGTCGATTACATAAGTTTTTTATGTGAGCACCCCATTGTAGCTTAAAGTCTAATGTAATGTCTAGGAATGTTGTCGTTTCTACTACATCAAGTTTGTCATTATTAATTTTTATAGGTGTTGGTTGGTGCTTTATATTTGGAAGTGTAAACCTTACACATTTTGTTTTCCTATCGTTTAAAAGTAAGTTATTAACATTAAACCTATTTACTACTTCAGCAATGTCGTCGTCAACCTGACAGAAAGTTTTTTGCTGGCGTTTTATTTTAAATAACAAAGATGTATCGTCCGCAAACAGTATAATATCATGTTTATTTTGATCCATTTACCATCCGTTTAAGAGTAAACTCCTCCACGAGACAGGAAGAAAGAAAGTTATCTATATAACAATATAGTATAGTCCGTCTCTCAATAGTGTCGATAGTATAGTATCGTTGCTGCCACCACATAATTCCACTACCGGTCTCTTGGCTTCACTTGTTTCATACAGTTTTAGTTTGTTTTAATCGATCATTGCGGCACCTCACTCTTGGCCGAGTATAGTGGCCTGTCCGTTTCAATGTTTTTAGGCAACAGGTAAACAATGGAATAATGTTAATTGCTATACGACGTAGGGCACCAATTACGAGCGGAACATATCTGAAGCAGTCTCTCTGAGCAGTACTCACGTAGCCCCGTGCCCCGTGCGCCGGGCGCAGGCTGTCAGTCGCGGAGAGCCATCGCTTACCTTTCACCGCGTTGCCACAAATTGCTACCTGCAGCCCGGGCCTCGGCGATCAGGAACTGTGTGGCTTAGGTTCAGGTAATTGTTCGCGTCTCAATAATATTACTATTTATTACCGTTTGAGCTGAAACTAGGCATTAGCGAAATAGAAAATTGGTCACGTCTTAACATTGTGCAGTAAATACCGACTTGATCGTATGTTCAGCTGATCGCTATTTGTTTTATTATATTTACTTGGGACTTAATACTCAGTTTGACTGTAAAGAGTGCGGCATTGGGTAGGTTTTCACTCATTGTGTTAGAGGTAGCACTGTCGTTTCGGAATGAAGAAAAATATAAAAATTACATGATATCTCGGGTTTAATTAAGACCAAGAGCCGAGGTTTGCTGATTTTTTTTAATGAAAATAAGGGACGAGACGAGCAGGACGTTCAGTTGATGGTAATTTATACACCCTGCCCATTACAATGCAGTGCCGCTCAGGATTCTTGAAAAACACAAAACTCTGAGCGGCAATACAATTGCGCTCGTCGCCTTTAGACATTTGATGTTAAGTCTTATTTGCTAAGTAATTACACTAGCTACGGCGCCCTTCAGACCGAAACACAATAATTCTTACACATTAATGTTTCACTGCAGAAATAGGCGCCGTTGTGGTACCCATAATCTAGTCGGCATCCTGTGCGAGGAACCCCGACTGGTAAACTTCCGACGAAGCTGGCGTAGCAATCGAGGGTCCCAGCCAACTCTACTATCCTCAACTAGGTAGCCTCAAGTTACGACGACTCCACAGGGGGTTCCAACGCTGAGCGATGAGTCCCCACTATACGATGGCTCACTGCTTCATCATCCGCAGAATCAAGTTAGATCCATTCAATTCGTTAGATACTCGTATTTTTGACAACTCTATTAGTGAGTACCTGTGTAGTGATTTGTGTATTTGTCGTGTTTTTAATCGGGAAAAGTTTATTAGTTTCATATCAATAGGACCGTGTACTTTAAAAATTCTCCTAAATATCTTTAATAGGTACATTGTCAATTTCTAACCTCGCTACTTTAACTGGTCAAAGTGTGTTCAACACATTGAATTGCAGCATATTATTCATTTTTCGAAATGTTCACTTTTATCTTTTTATTTAAAAATTATAAAATCACATTACGCTGCGTTTATGACGGCCAAATTCTGAAAAAAAAAATGTTCAGCTGACCAAATCTGAAATATTAACTGTTAATGGTTTTTACGGCTGGGTTAAACTCATTAACTCCTCACCAGGAATCATACAACTTTGGCGGCGCCTATTTGAGTAGAGTGGATATGTTTAATGTGCTCAAACATTTACAAGCATTTTGGGTACAATAATATTGTACCAACGCTCTGAAAATAATCTACATAACTAAAATTTTTTCTACTACAATAAATTTCTTCATAACTAAAATGATAACAGCAAAATAATAATTTTAAATTAAGTTCAGAATAATGACATAATTGAAGTAACTCTTAAAAGTATCGGTTCGAGGCGGAGGCCGCAATATGCAGGCTGCCTTAGATGAACGACTTATAAATAATAGGCGGTATTAACATAATGCGAGGTGCTCGGTCGCAGATTCGATGCCGAACGGGTGCTTTATTGTTATTAAACTAAATTCCAATCAAGTGCGCCTGCGCCGATCGTCCAGCGTTCGCGTGCTAGGCATGTGCAGGACTACGAGTGATGTATCGATAGTTATCGTTTCTTTAAGTGAACGAGCAATTTTATTATATTTTTAAATTGTGATATAATATCCATACAGTTCTAAGAAGCTGATAATGTCTACGGGGGAGGAGGCTTCGATAAACTCTCTTACGAGTTCACGTACCTACTGTCAGATGCTGGCTCGTTTTAGCCTGGGGTACACTGCTTGTCTTTGTCGGGAGTCTTTTCATTTAAAGCAAATTTTATTATTAGTAAGTTGTCAGAACCTAAGTTTATAAGCTGCCTTAGACATTACAGTCTTTTGGTACAATTGGATTCATTTAAAAAGTTTAGTGCTAGTATCTACACGTCACGTGACGGATTAGAAGAATTATTTTCATTTCTTCAAGGGCTGCCTGGCTATCCAACACAGTTTTGATCTTAATATTTTTGACTGTATCTGTATCTTTAAGTTTATGGATTTCAGCTTGGACAACGACAGATCCTGTGATGCGAAATGTTCATACTTTTAGCTTCGAAACGAGCCACATAAGTTAAATCCATATTTTAAAGTGAATTAATATTCACTTCATTGCTTTATTCATTTTGATACATTTTATAAGCTCGAGGTAGTCATTAATATCGATATGTTCGCATCACTTCACCGCTCACCGCATAATCACTAGTGTTGTGCTCCGCCACCCGGCTGACCTCCGCGTGCTCGCCGCACCGTTTATATTCCGCGCTCAGCTTACCATTATCTTATTGAATGATTTCATACATATTGTGGTCTGGTACTGTTCGTATTTTCTCAAAGGTCTTCCGCAGAAGGGCGGTGCTAACAAATTCAAAATAATTTTATCTTTTACTGTTTCCTATTGGACAAAGTAACAATGAAACTAATAAACAAACAAATGGAAAAATAACGAATGAACGTATGTACCTTATTATAGATCATTTATTTACATAGAATTTCCAACAGTATTTTAGAAGTTCTAGTAAAATTTAGATTAAGCACAAACAAACTTAAAGTTCTATAAAAAAGGCACAACCTTAGATAGATATGGGTACCACAACGGCGCCATACCATATCTGCCGTGAAGCAGTAATGTGTAAGCATTATTGTGTTTCACTCTGAAGGATGCTGTAGCTAGTAAAATTACTGGGCAAATGAGACTTAACATTTTATATCTCAATATGACAAGCGCAATTGTAGTACCGCTCAGAATTCTTGTGTTTTTCAAGAGTCCTGAGCGGCACTGCATTGTAATGGCAGGGCGTATTGATTACCATCAACTGAACGTCCTGCTCGTCACGTCTCTTATTTTCATAAAAAGAAGATGTACCGACAATCATGTACATTATAAGTAATAGTGTGAGTCTAGTTCACTGTGACTTCCTCCTCTTTGCATAATGCGTCCACCAGACCACATCGAGATTTCTACTGAAAATAATTGCTACAAAAGGCACTGTTTTTTTTTAATAACCTTTACAATTTTAGTTATTAGACACCCGTTGTTTACTTTGATATATTGTGCGATAAGTCACCGTACTCTGTGATCAGCAACCATCGAGGCAGGCTCACGTATACAATGCGGTCAGGGGTATAATTACTTGCGGCTGACACAACGATACGCAAATCACCCCGCGTCACCCGCCCTTCACCCCGCGCCCCCGCCGCTACAGACACTGCGACCATTATCTCTAACTATACACAATTACAGACCCAACCCGCCACCAATATCCTTCCAACACGAGATATTCTCAGCGCATTGAGTACATCGACTGTTCTCTTGCATCCTGCGAAACCTCTCACGATTCGCGACCCTCAGTGGTAGAGTCACAATGTAAGAATGCAGAGAGTGTGGTGGAGGGGCTATTATTCGTGAAGTTCATTACAATATTAATCAATGCTCTCATCCGTGGTCGGCATTCAATAAGATCGATGCAGAATGAAGCTTTGATTTTAGTTGAGCTTTCGTGCTGTGGAGTGAAATAGACGGAGCGGTATAGGATTTCACTTCTGCATCAGTGTTACCTGCTAAATTATTAACTATTACTACTATTAGATTTTTGGCTTGTGTACAATGCCTAGGTAATATCCCTACTAATATTATCAATGTGAATGTAAGTTTGTTTGTTACGCTTTTACGCCGGATGAAATTTGGTACAGCGATAGACTAGAGCTTGGTAAAGGACATAGGTTACATTTTATCCCGGAAAAATCTATGATTCCCGCGGGATTTACGAAAAACTGAAATTCACGTCGTACGAACACGTATAACTATACCAATAGTAGGTTTAATTTGCCATAGCAATCTTCCTCGAATTATGATTCATATTGGGATCGGGAGCAAAAACGGAAATCGCAACTGATATATGACATGAGATAATCTTCAATTCCAAACTTGCTTTTTATTTCATAAAACCATTATCGATTTCGCGGGTATCAGCTAGTATCACTATATAAACATAATATGTTGAATTAATTCGCATTATTATAAAATAAACATTAATGATAATAATAATCTGCAACTTAATGTTGGTCAATACTCTTGTGACGCGGCGTGTTGTGGACATGATCCAAGGTAACAATATTGTTTGTAATTCATTCAGTAAACAAGTTTATCGCGAGGTGCGTTTGTTTTGTTGTGAGAGTATTATATTATAAATATATTGGCTTATCTGTAACATGCTCGCGGTAATTTCACTCGACCTTTAATTAAATGTCACCCGCGCTGTCTTCATAAATATCATCGAACTGACGACCCCTGGCCGCGCGACACCACGCACTATGTACTGTGTCATCGATGTACTTGTTTTTGGTAACATTAATGTTAATTAAGATGACTTGATATTAGTGTATGGATTACTTCATTATAACATCATTTATGAACATAGATTGACGCTGAATAAATGTGTGTATTATACTGGGTACATAATAGACAACCATTTTATATTATTAATAAATTCCCTACAATATAACTAAATAGGTTGTTCTCGGTGGGATTATATTAATTATTAATCAAGTTGGTGGCTGTCACAAATAAATATTAAATTAATAATTTCGTGGAACGTCGTTTTTCTACGAGAAGTTAGTTAGTTTTCATCAATAATTATTTATTTTTGCTTTGAGACATTATTCCAACATCCGTTTGAACTTTAATGGATTACTCAGTCAAATGACATGTGTTTCACCTATTTAGTTATCTGGCAGGATATTTATTAAAAATATAAAATGGGTAGTCTATTATGGGGAAGCTAGTATAATATATTATAGTACTTATTGGAACATGCACGATAACTTGTACGATAGGTAACTTATGATCCACAAGTAAAACTGTGTTGCGTGACTTTTTAATGGTCATTAAATTTTTCTTTTCTGTATGCTTAGAAGAAGTAGAGCCAGTGAGAAGATAATGGAAGAAACAGACTGGCCTCTCTTATTAATGATCAGGTATGACAGGCTGCATGATGTTGATGTTGTTTATTTATTTATTTCAGGAAACAAACAGTCATATTCAAGCATAATAACATATTATATAATTCAAACAGATCTAGCAGTTCCAATAATTATTTAGATGCAAATTAAACAAATTAGACATACTAGGAAACTTAAAATATATTTGGTGACAAAGTACCAAAAATGTTACAATAATTAAAAATAAACTATAAGCTAAGGATTTAATTATTTATATAATTATTCACATTTACATTTCCTAAATATTCTTTTAAGACAGTCAAAAGAGTAATACCAATATGCAATGAAAGATGATTAGTCTGGTTGGAGCAATTGTAAAGGTTATAGCGGATTCTTGTCCGCAACTCAACGTCTTATGTGCGCCTATTTTGCGTGATGAGTTGGCGAAAAAGGCATTTATTTTATTAAAATTTATATCTTTAGAATCCTTTTTGACGAAAGACGAAGAAGCGGCGCAAGAAACTCTCCCAGCATTATTTTTTTGCGCTCTCATTAATAACATATACAATACTTTACTGTCATTGTTATTGCTATAAAATAATCATAATCTAGTCCCAGGCGTTCCGATGACTTAGATATTCGGTGGACGGCGTTACTCCTGCCAACCCAGTTCTACCAGAAAGCCCAGCAGAAACTTGATGTTGCCGAAGACCTCTGGAAGTTATCATGGCCTTCCGAGGTATTGTACCCTGTATTTCGTCACCTCTTGACACTCAACAATGACATATGTTTCTTCTGCCCCTAAATAGGCTCTGGAAAGAGGGCTGTCTGTAACACCTAAGTAAACAAGTGTATGTTTAATAGAACATGACTGCCCGGTAAGGAAACTAAGTAGCTGTCTCCCGAGGCGTCGCAGCAGCCGTGACAGTCCGGGGTTGATTGTTTGTAGTTCCTATCCGGTTTGCCTGCATGTGTTATGGGTAGACTAGTCTTCCTGCTCTTCTACCTTGGTTTGGTGTAATGCTGCATGATGTAGTGATTTCCGGTGCCAAGCGAATGGTAAAAGCATCCGCCGTATCATTCCCACGCGATCCATTGGTAGAGTAATTGAAGACGAGATCTTTTTTTTGTTTTATTTTTTGTGAAAATAAGGGACGAGACGAGCAGGACGTTCAGCTGATGGTAACTGATACGCCCTGCCCATTACAATTCAGTGCCGCTCAGGATTATTAAAAAACCCAAAAATTCTGTGCTGCACTACAACTGCACTCGTCACCTTGAGACAGAAGTTGTCAAGTCTCATTTGCCCAGTAATTTGACTAGCTAAGGCGCCCATCAAACCGAACCACAGTAATGCTTGCACACTACTGCTTCATGGTAGAAACAGGCGCCTTTGTAGTACCCATAACCTGGCCGGCATCCGGTACAAAGGAGCCTTCCACTAGTAATTGTCTTTAGTGACGCTATCCTTCTACGTTAAATATTGCGCACGATGCCGGTAAACATCGAGCGCTGTAGCGTAGCAGTAGGTTATCACTCATCAGTGAGCACCTCGCACCCCAAGTGACCCCTCCAGCGGTGACTGATGAGTGACAGCCGGGGTGACCAATCCTGCCCCTCTCCATTACAATAATATAACAACACAAAATGTGATCCCAACATAATGAGCGGGCGCAGCTGCGAGCTGGCGAAGGCTGCGCGGGCGCAGGTATCGCGGCTCGATCTGCAAGTTGAATATAATCGAGTGCGTGCCTTATTAATCTGCAGGCTCGTGTAAACGTCCGCGGGCGGCCGCTGCGCGTTATAATAAATAAATTTAACTAGATTATCAGCGAGCGCTCGGCCGCTCGGCGTATAACGTATGGGCCAATATCGTGCTCGCCGAACCTGTCATCATAATATTTGAAATACCGCAGTGACTGTGTGCTTTTTCAGGTCCCTTTGACGAACTAACTGCATCATCCACTGGCTTTTAAAGGTAGACCCTCACATGACCTCGTAAATGTATCATGATCCATTAACTACACGATTGTGAGATTTCGGGAGGAGGAAAATACATTTACGTATTGAAGACCCAGAAACGGGGCCCATATGTCGGGCTTGGGTGTAAGCGCCAACCGACTAAAAACCGGACGAGGGGCATGGAGGCCGAAAATGTAGCTCACTTGCTTGACAGTAACTAAGCAGGAGAGAAAGATGCGGTCCGGCTCTTTCGTCTATTCTTCAACTCAGCGAGCTTTGATAACTCACAATCAGAGACCTGCGGCCGACAGATTTGGTATAATATAAGAAGAGACCAGTAGCACATCAGACCACCAAGCCCTCCGTTGGACAATCAAATACATAATAATTAAAACGTAGTGGCTCTGGGCTAGCAGCTACCCGCAAGTCGGTGGCGAGTACTAGCGCTAGTGGAGGCAGAGTTAACGCCAGTACTCGTGCTTATGGAGTGCAGTAGTGTGCCCGAACAACGGGCACAAATACTCCAATCACTAGCATCGCTTCCGGATGCCTGCAGAAACTTGAAAAGACTGCTACACTTCTAGAATGATCTGGGCAGATTGGAGTAAGAAGACATAATGATATGAAAACGCACAATGGCCCAATCAAGAGGCTAAGTGTGTAAACAGCCCAGCTAAACTAAATGGCGCTACTGGGATCTACGACTGGAGCCAGCCGGCCATGCCGCTGCCCGCATGCAATTATAATACCTCATCCCCGCGTGACAAGATATCCACGCGAGCTCCACGAGCGTCAAAAGCGCGCGTGCATATCAATATCGACCTTTATGCGACACAATAATGACCACTGCGGCGTGGCTCGCGGCAGACGGGTGGATCGTGCTGCTCACGATGATGATTCCAGATGCGTACATCTGGAATCCTCAACGCGTCGGAGGCGCAACAACCAGGGTATCACTTAATATTTGTTATGACGAACGTGGCCGCGTCTGCAACTTCCAGCTGACAGAAGTGATTATATCATATCTTGCGACATCTGTCCTCCCACCAGAGCTGCTGCCCACGGACCAGACAGTTCAATACTTCTTATCATTTTATCATTTATGAATATCTGTAAATGATTATTGCGATTTATAAAGTATTAATTAAAACAGGATGTGATCCTCTTTCTATATAAGAATATAAAAAATTACAGGAATGTTAAAGATTGTGTCAAACTAAATAATTAGGTTGGTATTACGATTCACTACTACTTTGGAAAGATTCAAAAGAATGAGAAGAAGTAGCAACATACAGCTTCAGCAGTTGTCCATTAAATCAATTACCTGTCCGTAATTTAGGGGAGAGAACAACCCGCGAAGCCGCCACAAGGATGTCACTGCGACTTTTAACCGACCTCGAAAAGGAGGAGGTTCTCAATTCAATAGGTATTTTTTATGTATGTTCTCCGATAACGCTGAGATTTATGATCCGATTTTCGTTTTTCTTCTTTAGTTTGATGTTAATGTTTGCTATTTGGTCCCATAATAATTTGACATAGTTTGGCCCAGTAGTTTTCATATCATGAAAATTTTTTATGAATATTTTTGCTTACGTGGATGATTTTATTATATTTTGTGTGTGTTTTTTAGGAGTTTTCATTTACTTTTTATCATTTAGTTTAGATTATATATTATTTATTATGAACTCGTTTGCCGATAACTGGGTCTAAGGCTACCTGTCATTCTTAGCTAACAAAAGTTATAGGATCTATATTGTTTGAGGCACGCGGAACCTTTCGTAGGCCTATCTATAAGTACTTTAAAAAATAAATACTATTTTATATATGACAATAAAAAGCAACGAAATCTTATAGTTTTCCTAAATAATAAACACTAAAAAGTAAAAATTATTATATTATATTAAAAAGTATTATAACATCATTATTTGGTAGGTAGGTAATTTACCTAATATTTTTTACTAAATTCAATACACATCTCAAAATCTTTAGATAATCTCATACCTAAAGATTATTTACTTATTCTATTTATAAAATAGATTAGGTTTGAACTTGTTGAGAGATATTTTCGGTATGTTTTCAGAAAACTCATTAAACAATATAAAGAACCATTGTCAAATATAAAAACCACGTTATGATACTTTAAAATTAGAGTGATAGGGTTATCACTTTTGGAATTAATTACACAATTTTAATTTGTGTAATAAAAAACACGGTTGAGTACCCTGTTAATAAGTCGTATAATTTTCGATTCGTTACAATTATAAGGCATCGCAACGCAAACCGTAGTCCAGGTGTTTGTAGCAAATCCTGGAAGAACCCAGTTACAATTTCAAATGATGACGATTCTGTGGTGGTCACAGTGGTCTTTGATCAGTGCTTGTGGAGTGTATGTATTTTTTTTATGAAAATAAAGGACGACGAGCAGGACGTTCAGCTGATGGTAATTGATACACCCTGGCCATTACGATGCAGTGCCGCTCAAGATTATTGAAAAACCCAAAAATTCTGAGCTGCACTACAACTGCGCTCGTCACCTTAGGACATAAGATGTCAAACCTTATTTGCCCAGTAATTTCACTAGCTACAGCGCCTACAGACCGAGACACAGTAATGCTTACACATTACTGCTTCACGGCAGAAGTAGGTGCCATTATGGTACCCATAATCTAGCCGGCATCCGGTGCAAAGGAGCCTCCCACTGTTAATATGTCTGATGTATGTCTACAGTGCCGGCGGTGAATTGGTATCAGTGTAGCGGCCGGTGTCCCTAGTTAGAGCGGGATATAAAAACGTTAGACAGGACTCGTTTCCAGTCAGAGGTCCGAGTTATTGAAATTATTGGAGTCCGATGAACTGCACTCGAATCTCATTAATTGTTGCTAATTACTGTTGGAGTAGAATGAGCGGCGACCGGTTACCTCCGCCTGCGACCGCCGAGGTGCGTTTAATTATTATGCGAGAGCTTTTTATTGACAACGCAAGTATCTCAGCCAGTCCGGGACTCGGCTCTCCCGAGACAGATGGTGCAGTCTATCCTATTTATTAAAATGTAATGGTCAGTTCAAACATTATAAATTAATCCACCCAAAAGTTTCTTTACGAATAAAAATACATTTTTTTTTAACAGACTAAAAAAAGGAATAGTAATTTCTATACCTCACTTTTGTACTAACCAATAAAATCTTCATCTCCCGAGATAAAATCTTTTGTGGACAGTATTTCTTCGAATTCTTTCCCTTACTGCTTTACACCTTTTTCGTACGAACACTACGTGTACGGCCAGATCTTTTTCTGTCACAAACAAAGGAGGTCTCATGGTACTTATTAATAACCCGGTATACAAACATTTTACTAATATCAAGCGCATGGAGAGTTTTAAAAATTGCATTTGGCTCCATACCTTGTAATGCAATCACAGCGATTTGGTTCTCTCTATACAACTCCATTTTAATATCGCAAAATATTGTACAATGTATTGGCGCCAAAATGAGAAAACTCAATGAACAATCATATAAAAATCACAGATTCGAAATTCAACAAAATTTATTTTTAATTGTAACAGTATTTATGGCCAGACTATGTATATTAAATTGAGTTTCACCTCACCATAATGCAGATCATAGGGATATATATGATATTATGTTTTTTTTTTAAATATTATATAAGGGACAGCGAGCAGGCGGACAGACTCACGTGTTGGGAAATGATAAAACAATCGCCCATGGATATCCACAACACCAGAGAGAGAGAGAGGGATGTGTTGCCGGCCTTTAAGGATGGTAACTTTGAAAGTCTCTAAGTCATATTGATTTGGGAATCCTGCAGCCGGTAATTGTTTTCACAGACTGGCTGTGTGAGGCAAGAAGTTAGTCGCAAAACGTGCGGTTGAAGAATGCCTGAAGTCAATGTGATGCGGGTGGTATTCAGAATATTGATGTAATGTCTGGTGGTGGTGATCGGCGGCTGGTATCAACCTCTGAGCATTTCCTTTGATAAATTTGATAGAAGATGCAGAGAGAACGTCGATGATTTGAGCCGCTCATCGTTGTATGAGTTGTTGTGAGAACAGTACTCCATGTGAGGGCGAATTTACGAATTATATAGTTGCAGGCGGTGGGTTATAGTAAAGTTCCTATCTGGTGATATAGGCGATGGGACGATAGGTAATATTTAAATATTTTTTTTCCAAATTTTTTTCAAATTCATGGTAAATTTAATAAGATGAGAGTAATAGTGCGACTGAAAGGATCTCGTACGACCACTTTGTTACAATAATTTTAAGTGTGGATTAAAATTGGATTCAATAATAGAACGAAATCTGTGACTGGTCCTCACGAGGTAACTACTGTTCGTATGCTTACTGGTAAACTTAGAAAATCACTTGCAACAATAAATACTTTATGAAAGGTCTGCCGGATACGACCCCCCCTCCCCGCAGACGCCGGTCCCGTGCTAATAAGATTCGCTGAATGACAAGTCCACTGAGTCGACTGACAAAAAGTAATTTGTGTGTGTGTGTGTGTGTATACATATTCAAATCACATACTTATCTCTGGCAGTGTGTCGCCAGCGCGGGAACACGGCGTGGACCAAGCTCCCTGTCCCGACATCAATATTTCAATTATGCAAACGGCTAAAAACGAACGTCATTGAATATTCGCTGGACATGTTTGCATTCGGCGCACAAAAACTGCGCCGCCGAGCTGCGAGCGATGCAGATATCGGCCCGCGTCCCGCACCCCTCCGACCCCCGCGCCATCGGGACCCTCCATTCACATTCACACGCGGCCTCGGCCAGAATCGGGCGCAATTAAACCATATTTGGCCACAATCACACATCCGACTTGATGAGGTTTTTCTTTGAGGAATCTGTTCATTCGTCTGTTGCCACTCGACGCGATATCATTTGCTGTTTTTGTCGTGAAACTTGTTATTACAATATTGTTGACATGAGCACACGTGTTGGGTCGGAGGCGACACTGGAGTGCTGGATCGGTTCCTGTCGTGGTCACCATGCTAACTTGTAGTGGAATGTGTGAGTCAGGTGTGCGTGTGGTCGTGTTTATATTCCAATTAAAAAAAGGGAGTCTCTCAATTCAACTTTTTATTTTGGTATGTCTGTCTCTCATGGACCGTCCGGAATTTGGGCATCGGAACTCCTCAACGGAACCATGTTTCTAAGCTGAGTTTAGTCTTAGTAGAAGCTTCTTGAGTCTAGCTCTCTCTATCTGTGCTATAAGTACCTACTCGTATATGCAAATGGTTCTTCAATTTTAACTTAAAAGTGTATAATAAAAAAATACCGAATTCAAATATAACAACTAGGTAACTAAAAAGTAAACAAAAAAATTTCTCTACAACTGTTTTAAGTTGGCGGTTATTTTTAACTCACACTAATATAAATATTTTTGTACTGCAATTATATTAGCTATGTAAAGGCATAAAAGGCATTTATTTTCTCAAAATTGATTCCTTTAGAATTCTTGTTGATGTCATTTCTTATACTACTAGATACTACTACCGCTTCGGAAACAAATGGCGCTCTGAGAGAGAAGAAGGAAGAAACTCTCCCAGCATTCTTTTTTTTGCGCTCTTTTCAATAAAAATATACAATATTGTACAGTCGCTATAAAATAATCACAATCTAGTCCCAGGCTGTCCGATCATTTAGATATTCAGCAGTGGAGTAATAGGATTTACGACAGAGCCATTTTTTTATAAAACATTTAAATTTATTTATAGATAATGCCTGAACAGTGGCTGGGACTTTATTGTAGAAGTGTATACATTTACCCTTAAAGCTATTATGTATCTTATGAAGCCTACTAGAATTAGTTACAAGCAATCCCTTATTTCTAGTGTTATAATAATGAAAATCACTATTAAGAGCAAAAAGGTGACGATTTTTGTGAACATATAGTAAGTATTGAATGCCGGAATATTTGTGTTTATCTTGGATCCAAATTAAAATAATGTTGAATAATTTTATTGTTTACTTTCCAGCTACCTTGTCACATGCATGCTTAGGTCGGTATTTTTTTTTCATCCCATCTATTCGAAAAGGACGACTTGGTTCGCCTTTAAGTGCACCCAAAGGTGATGTTTTCTATAAGAAAGTTTTAGCATTAGTAATGAGTTTTTAATCTTCTTTATACATAGACCAAGTATAGTAACTAGACTAATTGGTAGCTTCCGTCTCACTCACACGAGAAAAAGAAAAACTTATGCGAGTCTTATGCAAAGAAATGAGATAGAGTGGTTAGATTTTTTTGTGTCGCCATGCGTGCCGGTTTTTTCAAGGTCAGCACACCCGGTGTGCTAAACAAACTTGACAGCGCTGCACAGAAAACTTGTGAAAAGTGTGAAATTTCAACTTTTTGTTCAACATCAATGACAATTTTAAGTAGAATCGAAGGAAATATTGTGCAATGTTGTGTTTCACTATGTAAAAGTGATAGTGAAAGAACACTTGTGTTATATTATGTACCTATTGTACCTATATATATAGGATATTATCTGTCTCATATTGGCCACGTCAAACCGATGTCTAGTTACTATACTTGGTCTATGTCTTTATAAGAGCGCCGCAATTATCTTTGCCGCTCATTTTTTGAATTTGGAACATTTTAGTGTTCAGCGCCAAAGAAATCGACCGCAAATATTGTTTGAATGAAGATTGGCTGGTATGACTGAATAAAAAAAAATTGTTAAAAGCGCGCGAACTATAACGTTTGTCACGTTTTCATCAATTTTCACGGATTGTTAGAAATTTTTGGTATTCTTTTTGGAAAGTAAGTTCTGCAAGTGACAATGAAAGTATTAGAAGTGACACAAGAAATGGGATGGAAAATATTTTACCTGCAAAAGTAATGGTAATTTCATTGAATGTAGAAAAGCAAGAGGCGCCAAGAATTTTTCAGAATCTGTGTTTTTGGTCTACTTCCAGTATTTCGCCAAAACTAAACAACCTTCCACTCTTTGGAGTACCTACTCAATGCTTAATTCAAAAATCAGTTCTAATAACCACGTAAAACTGGACACATATTCGCAATTAAGAGCGTATCTGAAGAGGTTGCCTGAGGGATACCTAAAGATTCCAAAGTGTTCTCAGTCAAAAATGTGGACACCCGAAAAAGTCTATCTTGCTGTAAAAGCCATAAAAAGGCATAAATGTAAGTAACTATGTATAAGGTGGATTCGTAGGAAAAGTATAACCATAGTGTTTAAGAATGCGCTTTTTATCGTAACCTGTACTCCTACAGATACTTGTCTTCTTACAAATACTTGATAACATTCGGTTTTGTTACAGGTGGCTTTAATTTTCGGAGTATATATACAGTATATGGAGCTTGTCGTGGGAATGAACTTTTAAAAATAGTTGTTGATGATGTCGAAAATCACTCGGATGATTTACTGTTAGTAAAACTGACGGACACAAAGACAAAAATTGACCGATCCTTCGTAAGCCGAAAAGAATACAAAACTATTGTACAGAAATACCTGGATCTGCGTCCTGCTGATGTAAAGACCAATCGGTTTTTCATCCGTTATCAAAATGGCAAGTGCTTCAAATAAGTTATGGGAAAAAAAAGCCTTCAGTTAATCCATCCATGTCACTGTCGCCGCCCTTATCTACATCCAAACAACGAGATTTTACATACATTATATATTAAATTTTTATTGGATAGTGTTGGACTGATGATCGTAGTGTTGTGTACGGCTGGCGAGTCAGTCGGCACTCGATAGTCGTCACTCGTGGCTTGTTTACAGCACAATGACTGAGTGTATGTCTGTGTCGGTACGGGTGGCGGGTGGCGGGCGAAGCACACCGACAAAGGGCTGTCGTCAATTCATTATCATTGCTCGTCGTATTTAGAATACCAACGTAATTAGAGGAGTCACGCCATCACCACCTGCCGTTACCACGCGACGATGATACGTTATACTCTCCATGGGAAAATTCGTCTACGCTCAAATCCACGAGTGACACTGAATGTCTGAGGGCGGCGATAGAATGGTTCTGGGCCAATGAAAGGGGAGGAAGCTCCATTCTCAGCTAGCCGGCTATCTTTCTTTAGTCGCCGTACTTTATAATATCTGGTCGATCGATCGCTGCTCGGATTTTTAACAATGTACAAAACTTGAACAAAAAACTAATAGGACATCTGTATTCCAACTGGGGTCTACTGCTTTCCGGATCAACCAATGTCCCATATGTGCTATTATAGTCTTTTATATAGTGGCGAAATTTACCTTTGTATTCTAATGTTATTGTAGCTGTTTCTCATTAAAACACGGATAGAACTACTTTTTTTAATTGAAAGCTAGCTAGATCGATTTCTCGCCCCCGAAATCACCTGTATACTAAATTTTATGAAAATCGTTGGAGCCGTTTCCGAGATTCAGATTATATATATATTTACAAGAATTGCTCGTTTAAAGATATAAGATTTCCTGCTTTGCCTTTATGCCACGGTACCCATGGTGGAAGTAGCATAGTTTTAGAACTTGAAATTAAAAAAATTAATACTATTTTCAAATTAGTATATTACTACATACAATTCTAGAGTTATCTATACTAATATTATAAAGAGGAAGGGTTTGATTGTTTGTTTGTTTGCATTAAATAGGTTCTGAAACTACTGAACCGATTTGAAAAATTCTTTCACTGTTGGCAACCTCCACTATCCCCGGGTGACAAAGGCAATATTATATTTTCAAAAAAATTTGGGATTCTTACAAAAACTACAGTAATGTTAACCAATGCGTAGTAAATTAGCTAAAATATTCTTAACATCGCAAGCGTAGCGAAAAAATAATGTACTACAGCTCTGCAGAACACATCTTCTTCTTGGTCTGGCCTTTCCCAATTTTATTTGGGGTCGGCCCTCCGTATCAAGTGTCTCCAGGTGGCTCGGTCCTGGGTCGTCTCTTTGTTTATGTGGGCTTCTTTCAGGTTCTTATTTGCTATAGACATCCATGTGATTCGGGGTCTTCGTCGTCCTCGAGGTTGAGTTACAATATCTAACACTTTTCTGCACATGTGGTTGTATGGTCGCCTCATAACATGTCCGTACCACCGCAGACGGCTCTCCTGCAGTTTATCTGGGATAGGTCTTACTTTAAAGGTGCCTCTTATGTGTATGTTTCTGACCTGATCCAGCCTAGTTACACCACCTGCCCACCTGAGCATCTTCATCTCTGCGCAGTGCAATTGATGTTCGTGCTGCTTTTTGAGTGGCCAGCATTCGGCTCCGTATATCATAGCCGGTCGGACGGCTGCTCTGTATACTCGTCCCATGCAGCCATCGTCTCTGCAGAACACATCATTATTTACAAACAATGTCCTAAGCGCTATTTATGTTTTTTTTATGACAATAAGGGACGAGCAAAGGTATCACGTGCGAGTCACAACTGCCCGGTACAGCTTCAGGCAGGTCGCGGGACACTTACAGCTTCCACGACCCCATCAGCAGTAGCCGCTGTTACGTATAATCAAATAATGTGATCGATTTTAGTTCTATGAATTGAAAGATAACTCAAAGGCTTATAAGTACCTAGGTGCGGAAATGTGCTAGAGAGATAGAATAATGTATTGAACAATACAACTGTTTGAGATCCGCGAGAATTAATGTCTACAACTTATCAGCCAACTTTTTCATTAAAAGGCATAAAAGGCATTTATTTTCTCAAAATTGGTTCCTTTAGAATTCTTTTTGGTGTCATTGCTAATATACTAGATACTACTACCGCTTTGGAAACAAATGGCGTTCTGAGAGAGAAGATGCGGTGCAAGAAAATCTTTAAAGCATTTTTTGGGCTCTTTTTAATAAAATATACAATATTATAGTACATAATACATATCTTTTTTTATTAATGACCTACTTAAGACGATCACCTTCAGTAAACAACAATGATTCGTAGCGAATGATCACTGCACGATGTTATATGCATCAACTTAACATTATAATATATAAGAAGGTTACAACTTGTAAGCAAACAGCGTACGTCTATCCTTAACAAGTACACTCCTATGTAGACTAATAATTATTAATACGAATGAGGGACACTCTCGAGCTAGCGGTGAAAAACTTGGCGACAACCTCCCCCCCCGCCCGTCGCCACGTCGTTGACATCGTTCCCAGGTGAGGTTCCCTGAATCATGGCGCCTCCTGTGCCTGCAGCCATCAGCCGGCTGGCACAGCGCGTTGTGAAATGACATCTTTATGGGAACATTACGCGAGATATGGAGGTGATAGCAATGTGCCCGTGGTGTGAGCCACTCCTGTCACTGTTGAGTGCCGAGATTATTCAAAAAATGTACAGCTTTTACTTGGTTACTGTTTTTATATATATACTTACTTATTCAATACACCAGTGATAATTAATTATATTAATTCAAGCAACAATACAATATTTAATCATTATAAATGAAGTACTTATACATAATTTAAAAAACGTATTAACTTACTATTACAGAAAAAAAAATCACAATGAAATAGTTCTATGTCACAGGTAGGTCGCTATACTGAAATCAGTTAAATGTATTTTGTTAATATTTCAAATTATTTAATTTATCACTTAAAATTTTACTACGGAATATTTTGTGTGAGTCCCCAAAGGATCCAAATGTAAACTATCGATTAGTACTCGTATTTTAGACATCCTGGAAATTGGTGAGTTATTGCCGAGAACAGTTTTTACAGTATAGATTTGAACAAGCCGATACAATGGAATTAATTGACTTAAAATAAAGAATAAATTATTGTATCTTCCTAATTATAGGATAGCCACAATCTGACAGTTGAACAAAGCATACAAGATTTTATAAACGATACGTCACTCGAACGGTTGGCTCAGTTGGAAAGAGCGCTCGCACGGAACGCGCGAGGTCGCGGGTTGGAGTTCCGCATCTTTCATAAAATTTTGTTTTCAGTTTTATTTGTGTAATTAATCTCAGAATTGAGGGTTATCACTTTAAAAACATAACAAATTGTTTAGATTTTTATTATAGGATTTTTAGAGAAGGCCATGATTCATATTCATAATTTAATGTTAAATAATCAAAGGATAAAGGCATTTCAAAACACTTAAAGAATGTAAATAAAAACTAAGTAAGTACCTAGATGCATATTACATATCCATGAATAGGTAAGAGATATTTCACAATCTAGTGGCAATCTGTCAATGCGTTTTTACCACTTCACTTATTAGTATTCGATTTAAATTGGCTCTAAACATTTATCTATTCAGTAATCTATCTAGATAGGTTGGTACCTGCTCGTATATTATAACAGAATACATTATTTCGTAACCGAGAGCGGCCATGTTTATTGAGATTAGAGTGAACGTGTAATCGACGAGAGAGGGCGCGCTAGTTAGAGGACACGACAGCGACGCTGTGGACTGAGAAGTATGTTGATGGAGAGAGCCGCGTGGCGCCACTTGGTGCTGGTGATGTCAACCAGCCACGGCGTACCTTCGCGAACTGATTGCTAATGAGTTGTAGTTTTTATGATCAGATAATTATATCTGGCGGAAGCGAGAGGCGCCAGCAGTCAGTCCGGTCTCGTTGACTGTCAACAAACCATTTTGTTTTTGTTCCAGTAAGACAGTAAGGGACGTGACGAGCAGGACGTTGACGTGGGATGCACAGGGCAAAAGTTTAAAATTTAGTTTGTTTATATATTATCATTATTAACCGGTTTGTCGAAAAGTGGGTCTCAGGCTACCTGTCATTCATAACTAACAAACGTTCTTCATGATATTTCAGTCTCTCACAACAACGTGAAATAGGGGATCTATATTGTTTAAGGCACGCGGAACCTTTCGTAGGCCTACCCATAGCTACTTAAAGAAATTACTCTTCAATGTATGACAATAAAAAGCGACGCAATCTTATTATTTGCGGTGCCAAGCCAAATGTAATAGCACCTTCACTCGCCACGCGTGACTTTGGGTTAGCTCCGTCTAGACTTTAGAACCAAACAACCCAAGCGGGCAAGCACCGACTTAAGCCCTATCTATTGATAGCACATACAAATAATAGTATTTTATTAATATTAAAAGTATAAGATTTGCATAAGAGCTATGTTAAATTAAATCTTTATTAAGTTATTTTATAGTTTTGAGTATTTGAAGTCGGTTTTTTTAACGTAGTTTATATATTTATATTAATATCGTTATCTTAGGTAGGTACTGTAAGAATAATCATCGTTCAAAACATACCCGGTACACGAAAAAAAAACCGACTTCAAAAACTGAAAAATATCAAATAACTAAAAATTTTATTTAATGCACCTCTTATGCAAACCTTTACCTTTAATATTAATAAAATACTATTATTTATATGTGCTACCTATTGATAGGTTTTAAGTCAGTGCCAAGCCCTAAACAAAATAAAACTTTATATTATAAACAGCTTACTTACTGTATTTATTTAGGTTTTCTGGCCTTGCGTGTCTGTCTGCTTGGGTTGTTTTTTTCTAGACGAAGCTATCTCGCTCAAAGTCACGCGTGGCGAGTGTATGTACCTTTATTACATTTGGCTCGGCACCGATTTCAAAGCTATCAATATGTAGGTCATACAAATAATTTTTCTTCTGACACCTCCAACAATTAATATTGTTAATATGTAAAAAAATAATATAATCAAAAACTTAACAAATTATATACTAAAACCTTTCTCGAGAATCACGCTACCCATTGGTGAAAACAACATAAAAATCGGTGCAGTAGTTTTTGAGTTTATTGCGAACAGAGAGACAGACAGACAGTAGCGGCGGAGGACTTTATTTTTAATAATATGTAGTAATAATAAACCATTATATAATTAAACAGTGACAAGTGGTGGAGGAAAGTAAGGGGCTCAGCTCTTTCTGGGAGAAGACGATTTCTTTTCTATTAATAAATATTCCTGGCATCTGAGAAGATTGGACATCTAGATTTTCTTCCACCATTTAAACTGATTTTCAGTTCTCTTCAAAACTGGTTCATCACAATAAGATTATAGGTAAGTAGCCGTAGTTCGTGGGAGGCTCCATTGCACAGGATGCCGGCTAGATTATGAGTACCACCTATTTCTGCCTTGAAGCAGAAATATGTAAGCATTACTGTGTTTCGGTCTGAAGGGCCATGTAGCTAGTTACTGGGCAAATAAGACTTAAGACGTCTCAAGGTGACGAGCGCAGTTGTAGTGCCGCTCAGTTTTTTTTTGTTTTTCAATCCTGAACGGCCCTGCATTATAATGGGCAGGGCGTATCAATTACCATCACCGGAACGTTCTGCTCGTTTCGTCCCTTATTGTCATAAAATATGTAGCATTTTCATTAACTTTTTTTTGAGGCAATCCCTTTGTAGCAATCCCCGAATTTTTGTGCACTTTATTATGTAATTTTATTTCTTCTTCAGGCAAGTTATTCGTAGAATCTTCTTCATCGGTATTAATACTTATTTTGAGAGCAACTAAAAAATGAAGATTGTTGATTTTTCACTGTTGCATCTTGTTTGAATCAAAAAAAATTGAGCGCGTGAGTGAAATTACAAGCTACGAAACGAACAAAATGTTTAGTTCATTTTAAATTCCGCGGAATTCAACCGAATTTCGTCTTCGCACATATTTAAATTTATCATAATGTTTACAGCAACAACAAACAAAAGTATGTTATGTCTAATACTCTGCTTAGTCGAGTTAGTAAGTCTTTTGTTGGGAGATGCCTCAGAATACAGAACAGGTGATTGTTGAACACACATGACCGCGGTTAAAAATATAACACAATTAACTGACATAGATACGGCGCGACTACTTTAGTTGTTTCCATAGTATTATATCCTATCGTATATTGCTATGGGGCAACGCTGCCGATATTAATACAATATTTGTGCTGCAGAAAAGGGCTTTTTATAACCTAGGTCCTAGAGAATTATTAAGAGCTCAATTCAAAGAAATTAACATCTTAACCGTTGCTTCTCAATATATTATTAATAATGTAATCTATGGTCATAGGCACATAAGTGAATTTGCTAGAAACTGTCATAAACATAATGTTAACACCAGGAACAGACATAAACTTATAATACCTACTACTCTGCTGAGTCGAGTTAGAAAGTCTTTTGTGGGACAATGTACAGGTATGCTTTTACAACAAAATCCCAGAAATTGTTCAAAACAAATGTGTTACGAAATTCAAAAGAATTCTAAAAAATGTTTGTGTGGTAAAAATTACTATATCTTAGATGAATTTCTTAATGATACCACAGATTGGGACGTATTTATATACAATAGGACATTACAAAATTACTTATAGTGTTAAAATAAACATTATCTATATTTTATTTGTACTAGTTAATAGTCATAAGTTATTACATACAAGACATTGTTTAGTTATATACTTAAACTATAGATTAATTTATACCTTTTTACTTAATAAAGTTTTTCTTTTTTGTGATTATTTAGTTTCAATATCAGCTCTTTACGCCTGAAACATACGATTACTTAGTTCACGCATAGTGTTAACTAGCTATTAAGACTTTTGTTTTATTATTTTAATTTTGTAATTTAATAATCGTTTAATAAATAAATAAATAAAGAAATTGGTATATTATGACATAAGTATTATAATGCACCAGCAGTCCCCAGAGCTCACAAATGAACGCGTTTTAAATGTTTCCGATGTCATTCGTCATACTGACCCAATATCATTTCGTTTGGTTACCTCTGACATGTGTCCATTGCCGACTCGACTCGAGCCGACCGCTAGTTTGCTCTGTGGAGCGGCGTTGGACCGGGTCCACGGAGCGCCGCTCGCACACGTGACGCCGCCGCGGCCGGTCGCGATTCCCACGGCCCAGTTCCGTTTAAGGAGCGCGCTGTAATTAAACAGAAATTAACGATTAGATTGTGATTTATTGAATCGTTGCATATTATATGTGGGGCCTTCTAGTGCGGGGGCAGCAATGTGCTATGTTACCATATATATCAATCTCTGCATTTTAATATTAATAATAATTTAATGCTAATAATACATTTAATTGGCCCAGCACGGCTACATAATGACACTATGGCTTGCTGATACTCAGTTTGCGTTGACTTATATGTAGTTGTATGCGGTTTACTCTCTGCCGAATGATGTTCAAGAATCAGATTTATGGGTATCAATGACATTGATGACAAAACTTAGCAGTAATAAGGGTTGCACCTTCTTACTTATTAGTATTGAGTCTCTCTGTTATTATTATATAATCACTATAAAATTTTTGAAGTGTAACTTCTTTAGAATCGTTGTGATTTGGAACTCTATGAAACGAAAAAGCGAGACGATAGAGACGGAAACAGATAAAAAAGCACGAACACCTCCTTCCTTAAAGGCCGTCAATGCTCCTGTGATTCCTCTGGTGTTGCAAGAGAATGTGTGCGTCGGAGAAACCTTAACACCAGGTGACCCAGATGAGATTTAAAGTGGGAGAAAATGAGATAGGAAGCATTATGCAGTGTTTTGGTACCAGGAGATCATAGTCGAAGAAGAGATTGTCTTATGTATGACGCGAGTATACCTTAGTATATTCTGACGTCATGCGCACGACGCAGGTGTAGTAACATATATACCAGGAGAACATAACTACGGTAGCGGTGATAGTAATGTCTTTCATAGCGGTAGAAATCATGTGTCATCCTAGCAATATGTACCAGGACCTCATATGTAGTTTAGAGGTTCATGCCACGATGCACATCTTAAAATTATTATACAATTGCTGACCCGTTGGTGTTCGTGGACTTTGGAGGACCACATCTTACATCTTTACATAATTATTATAAATACATTGTAATGATTGCTTATATATAAAGTGCAGGGCGCGGCATGCTGGGAGGGCGGTCAGCGGCCCGGGGAGGCTGCCCCCACCTGGGAGTGTGAGAGGAGTGTTGGGGTGGGGGGAGGGAGGGGGGGGGTCACCTGCCGCAATATCCTATTTATGAATAATGTTTTATTCTAACAGCGTGCGAGCGACCCGCGCCTCTCTCCACAATACGTCTCCATTATATTTCATAACTTATAATAATATAAAAAACAAAAACTAATGAAAATATAAGTTACCTATGGCCCAGTATACCACTGGGAGGCTCCTTTGCAACGGCGCCTATTTCTGCCGTGAAGCAGTAATGTGTAAAGATTACTGTGTTTCGGTCTGAAGGCCGCCGTAGCTAGTGAAATTACTGGGCAAATGATACTTAACATCTTATGTCTCAAGGTGACGAGTGCAATTGAAGTGCCGCTCTGAATTTTTGGGTTTTTCAATAATCTTGAGCGGTACTGCATTGTAATAGGTAGGGCGTATCAATTACCATTAGCTGAACGTCCTGCTCGTCTAGTCCCTTATTTTCATTAAAAACAAACCTATGGCCGACGACGCGACGAAGAGACTTTTGTGTTACCTCGGCGCTGGTACGATTTACCATATAGGTACTGTACTATGATTGATGCTATATTATGTGTACTATATAATATAAGCTACAGTTTGTACTTCCTCACTTCCAACTCAATACAACTTCATGCTCTAGTGTGTAACCAATCAATAGATAATTTGATTCCAGTGTTTATTATAAATAATGTTTCGAAAGGAAATTTTAAGATGTTGTAGTTAGGAGAAAGGAAATGATAGCTGTGAGTGGAGAAATAGCCGCGATTACGTAGAAAACAATTGTTATATTGTCGATAGTTCGTGGGGACAGTAGTCAGACAGTAGTCAAATAAACAGGGTGTAATTATTAGAGATATAAAAAAAAGTGTGTGCGTGTAATCTTTAAATTTAGGAATAATTAACAGACGCATTAATACATAACATCAAATTTACATTAAATAAAGCCGTGTTACCAACTAAGCACTCACGTATAACAGAAGAGTCAGGAGCATTGTTAGATTTTTTGCTATGTTTTTTCTCGGAAAAGCTGACGATATAACTTCATCTTTCGAGCAAAGTTGGCATTTTCTCTACCTAAAATAAAAAATGCTTTTATTAATAGATATATAACATAATTAATATTATTTTATCAAGTGATATTTTATATATTTTACAAAGAATGATATAATGTTATATTTTGATATTATTATTCATCAGAATTACACTTACACTTTTTACAGGTCAGATAATTATTAGGTTCTTGATTTTCTCTTTTATTCTTATTTATTGATAAAAGAGTAAAATGTTCCTCGGATTCATCCATTTTAATTGACTGAATATTATTTTCATTATATTATATTCTATTTATAATTTAGTTTATTGTCAATTCGCATATTTTAAAATTTTCACTCATTAATAAAATAATTGATAATAAGAAATTGAAGGTTATATTATTATTAGCACATATAAATATGACGTTGTTATTGAATATTAACAAATATGGCCGTATGGACTCGAACCCTTTGCCTACCCTCATAATGGAAACGAAAAACAAAAACCAAGATCAAATTAACGAATGTCAGAATATTTCTGAAAACTGATATATATTATTTATTGCAATAGTAGTAATAAATAAACAATAAAAACACTTGGGAGATTTTTAAAAATATAACTGAGTAATTTGAAATACTTTTTAAAACCATTAAATTATAACGGCTTATAAAATTATTTCAATTGCCTTTTGTACTGAGCGTTACTTCCGTCAGAAAAAAAATCTGAGTTACCCCCAAGTCGCACCTAAAGAAGTTTTACTTCAAAAATGTTTAACTGATATCGAAAATACGCTACCTTATCAGTAATATGACATCAATAACTTTTTTTTAAATCAAACGTAGGATTTTAGAATGTAGAGTGTTTACAGCAACAGTAGATAGCTGGATCCAAGCTCATTACTTTGGTTACATAAATAATGTAAGAAAGCCACACCGGTACGTGAATCAACCCGTAAAAAAATCAACTCTTTAAATTAATAAAGATATTATTAGCGAACATTTTGATACATTAGTATTACTTATTAGTAATAAGAAATATTATAATATACTGACAAATATATTATATCAAATTTTTACTATCGATAAAAGCAGAGTTCGCCTCCTCCAAGCGAACATGACGAGTCTTGTCACATTGGAGCTCAACCCAAAAATAATAAGTTTAGGAGGTATCAAATTTGACAAAGGTCAAATTTTAACGGAAATTTTTTGTTGAAAAAATTTAACGGAAAGCCGTTAAATTTTTAAATAAATAATTATTATAATAATTAATGAATTTGCGCAACATTATCCATCAATAACATTAGAGTTTAATAATGTTATCGTTTCCTATCCTTGCTTGATTATTTTTTAAGTTAAGCAATATTTAATAGGTTTATGGCCTGTTGCCACCCAAGTCAAGAGAGGCGCTCACCAAGCGACTTATCCATAATGAGATGCTACTTGGTAATATGACAGCTGACCACTAAACTGAATGATAATGAAAAAATTATAATAACATACACTTGTACATACACCGGCCACCTACGGTACGTAGGTTTGGTACCGCTAAAAATATAGTTTGTGCTAAAATAATAAACGAGTATATTAAGTTTATGACACTGCAGGAGCTGTGGTGTAGAGGTAGTGGAGTGTAGTTAGCAACGATTATATTGTTGTTTCGCTGAACAATATAAGTTTTATATTACTTTGAACAAAGACAATGTATTCTTTAAGATATAGTGATGTTCGTATAATATACGAGTGGGGGGCTGAGCGGGAGGCTGTGGGGGTAGAGGGGATGGGGGTTGTCGCGTCTCCTCAATTAATTAATGAAATAACTCTAGAGGCACCCTCCCTGCGTCATGGTAGGTACTTACTAGTCATAGCTCATACTTGTATCCAACTTAAAGAGGCTAATCGGTAACGACGTCTATTTCTGCCGTGAAGCAGTAATGTGTAAGTAAATTTTACTTTGTTTCGGTCTGAAGGGAGCCGTAGCTAGTGAAATTACTGGGCAATTGAGAAAATGTTTACAACAAATGTATTACAAAATTCAAAAGAATTGCTAAAAAACGTTTGTGTGGTAAAGGTGACTATGACATATTTTTTTTTTTACTTTTGTAATGATATCATTCTTTGTAATGATACCACAGTTTGGGAATGGAGCGACTGCCCTCAGGCTGTTAAATAATAAGATTAATTGTACGATATTACCATATTTATATTTTTTAGTTTGTTGCGCCCGTTCTTCTCAGGTCTGTGGCATGCTTATTGGAATGGGTGGTAGTTGTTGACTTGCAATGAGTGATGTCACATCCTATTTTAAAAAAATATTTGAAGTTAAATTAAACTATAACTGTCGACCCCCCCCCCACTCTCCGCCAAGTTTCGATCAGAGCTTTACATTATTATGATTTAGCGAGCACAGTTGCAAGGCTGCATTCGTGAGCTGCTCAAACACCCCCCCCACAGCAGCCTTCCTGACCTGTGACTCCCCGGGTGAAAAAGGTGGGGGGAGGAGAAGTTCGGCGAGAAGTCAGCGATATCAGTAATAAAGCCGGTCATATTTCACACTTAGCGAGTAATGAGTGCGCGCCCAAATAATTGGATCACGTACATAACTCATTATTAGCTCGCACCTCACTACCCTCGCGCATGTATCATTACGTGCGACCTGCAACATGTTCGTGGAGGGGAGGAGGGGGAGAGGGGGGGGGGGAGTAAATGCGAGACACTCCACCGCCCACTCACCAGCACAATGAAACTTAGTTAAAGGTGCAACTGGATTGCTTTATTGTGCCCCGAAGTCTAGCAAATGAATATTTGCCATTATTTATAGGGAAATACTTGTAGAAATAATTTTAATTTGACCCTGTGTTTGTCTGACGCTGCTACAGCGACTACTACTCTCCTCTATAAATGTGTATGTTCCACTCAACTTGTTGAAGTTAAAATCAAATGAGATTTAGGTATCACAGCTGGTTCAACCCTCCTGCCAAACTCACGATATTTCTGGTCTTCAGTCCTTCCAGCAGATTGTGTCCACCACTCGGTGTCGGGTCCACACTAGCATGCACTGTCATGCAACACAGTACCACTTATAACGTGGAATACAGAGCATAGCTAGCATCCTATCGACAGAACCCGAGAACAATCAGGTATGAATATGAGGTCGTATCTGCGCCGATGATCTGTGAATCAAACGTCAAAGCTATTAGTTCAACTACGACTGCTCATCTATGTTCTAATGATTCTGATGTTCTTCTATGTTCGGATGATGCATCTGATGTCAAATCTTACTGAAACAAGCCTATCTTTATCGCCGTTCTACGCCAAAAAGCGGCTTCTCTACTCCGCCGAATAGGGCGATAGCCGACAGCGGGGACTGTGCGTATGTAGGCCGTATAATAAAAATAAATATGTCCCTACGTAGTTATAATTACTAAAACAATTAGATTATAAGTATACTAACAATGGATCGTAGTTATCTGAAACGAAACGTATTTTATTTTTACTTTGATTATTAGAGCACACACACACACCCAAGAAGACACACTTAACGAACACACGCTCTAGTATCCGCGCCCGTCGTCCAACTTGATACGGGTCTGTCGTCACGGCATGTTGTTCAACTTTAACATTTAACAAAGATGAATATTCATAAGACGCGTGTAATTTCACCCTTTCTTTCTATAAATATGCTTATTAAAGAAAGTTCTCGCGGCTTAAAAACTAGTTGCTACTGTAATTGGCTGTTCAAGTGTTTTTGTTCTTACACTAACATAATAACGTGGCCGACCTCGCGTTTCGCCGGTGATATTAGCTATATTTATTATTGTTTTATAAATCCACCTAACCGATAGGCGCCACCTGTTCCTCCACAGTCTTGCACAGTCGAGAAAGAACTTTGAGAGGTACTAGCTGAGGCCGGGCCATTGGTCGATTTTTTTTTTTTTTTTTATGGAATAGGAGGACAAACGAGCGTACGGGTCACCTGGTGTTAAGTGATTACCGCCGCCCACATTCTCTTGCAACACCAGAGGAATCACAAGAGCGTTGCCGGCCTTTAAGGAAGGTGTACGCGCTTTTTTTGAAGGTACCCATGTCGTATCGTCCCGGAAACACCGCATAAGGAAGCTCATTCCACAGCTTTATAGTACGAGGGAGAAACCTTCTTGAAAACCGCACTGTGGAGGACCGCCATACATCCAGATGGTGGGGATGATATCCTAACTTGTGGCGTGTCGTGCGATGGTGAAATTCGGCGGCAGGAATCAGGTTAAACAGCTCTTCGGAACACTCCCCGTGATAAATGCGGTAGAAGACACACAATGAAGCGACGTCTCTACGCAACGCCAAGTGATCCAGCCGTTCACAGAGCACTGAGTCCCCGACAATTCGAGCTGCTCTACGTTGCACGCGGTCAAATGGATCGAGCAGATACTGGGGTGCACCAGACCAGAGAAGAAGGATTCGATTTGAGGATTATCAATCAATATTTATGTTTCGCTCGCGCACGGGACAAAAGTCCATGCGATAAGTATAGCTGCATCTCCGATCAAAGCTCGCGATTAAAAAAATTCACTAATCAGGTTTCGTTCTCGAAAATTTGACGTCCTCCAAAACTGCTGGGAGAGTGTCTTGAACCGCTTCTTCTCTCTAAGAGCGCCATTTGTTTCCTAAGCGGTAGTAGTATCTAGTATATTAGAAATGGCATCAAAAAGAATTCTCATTAGAATTCTTTCAATTGGATCAATTTTGAGAAATTAAATGCCTTTTATGCCTTAACCAATGGCTACGAAATTTTGGAAACTGAATATGACGTTAAATATTTTGTGTTGGGCCGTTTTAATTTTTCTGTTCATTAGTAGAGTTTTGCTCTCGACTTATTAGATTTAGTACAATTTAAAGTAATCTATTTCAAAAGACACAATCACAGATATTAATTATATAAAATATTGATCCAGTGTTAAATACCAATATTCATATTGAGAAATACTGAAGTTACAGATATGTTTACACAACAAATAATAAATGTATCGTAAATTTTGATATTAATAAGAATATTGACTTTAATGTATATTTTTTGAACATATTATATTGATAAAAATATTGGATGTTATATTCTTCCTAACAAAATAAAAACTTTTTTTAAGCTAATAAGGGACGAGACGAGCAGGATGTTCAGCTGATGGTAATTGATACTCCCTGCCCATTACAGTGCAGTGCCGCACAAAATTAGGCGCCGTTGTGGGACCCATAATCTAGCATCCTGTGCAAAGGAGCCTTCCACTAATAATGGAAATTCAAATAAATTAAAATCATCCAACATTATTATCATATCCCAAGCTCCAGCACAAATAAAGAGTTCCTTCATTATCTTCATTACTTAAAGCTACCTCAACAAACATTGACTTTACCAAACAGGCATTTCAGTAGATACTAACGGGCTTAGCCTTAATATATCATAAGACAGGCTTACAGTAGAAATCATCGCTTCTTATAGATGTCTGCAAATATGTCGAATTATTTTTATATAAGTTAGGTTAGGTAAAATTTAATTTTTTGGTACTGACGTGAGAAAACATTCATAAAAGACAATATTGAATTTCATCACCGGAATGAAAATGTCTTTGGAATATGTGGTATTTGTACATGTCACAGGTAAACTGAGTAGCATCCCTTTTGATACACACTGCCACACAGCTGCTATATTATAATATCTTGGTAAAGTTATTTATTTATTCTTTGTAAAATATGTTCTAGTAGTTTTTGTAGCAATGTAATGTTTCATGTGTGTTTCAAATCAAAGATATTATTATTATTATTTTATAATTTTTCTCAGCCTTTAGCTAGTTTGCCTGCTACTTACGGGTCGAAACCAAGTAAATGCAGCGTGTGGTGTGTTAAATTTATGTGTCGGGTGGAATGTCGTGTTCGTCAATTTGTTAAAACTTTCTAACGATTCGGCATGTATTTAAGATGGCGGCTTTTTGTAAGGTGATGTAAAGAGTTCCTTTTTTTTTTGCGCCCAGACAAAGGGAAAGGGCTACCCTCCGGGATAACGACGGGAGGGAGGTAGTGGATGCTCATGTGGGGTGTTATGTGGGACTCTCGTAAGAATCTAAGTGCCTACCCACTAAACACCACCTGAGGTTGGGTTTGGGCAGTGTGCCCTCTAAGCCTTCATCGTAGGCGACCATCTCTCGGGGAAGAGAGGCGCAAGCGGCACTCCCTAGGGAGTGTTCGCTGGGTATGCACAGAAGGTGCTGTCTAATAGGGACTTGGCGACATCAGATAGATGATCACAAACGGGAGGTGAGGCTACATGTATCTGGTACCTGTCAATCCAGGTCAGACGAAAGATTGAAAGAGGAGAAAAAATAGTAATTGGTTAGATCGAGTGATACGCCCCTAGGTTTCACTCGTACCGCACTATGTGGTAAGCGTTAAGCGCTTTAGGTATTACAAGGAGGCCACCAAATGGTGGTGCTCCGCCAGCGCAAAGAGGCGCTCCTCGGAGGACTTAGCCGTCCTGAGTTTCCGTGCCTGGATGGAGATTTCGTGGATGTCGACTTCGCCTAGTGAGGCGTAGATCTCTTCCAGGTCTTTCAGGGTGCTTTGCACCTGTGATTGAGCCTGGGGAGGTACTGCCCGCCTGGGGCCACTGAAGGTGGCCGGTGCGGGGCGGGAGTAGGAATTGAATGCCTGAGAGGGAGGGGCTGATTGTCTCCATGAGGTGGAGAGTTGGGGCCCGGAAGTTTTATTCCTCATATGAGGTAAATTGGATTGGGAGTTAGAGGCCGGAGGTGGCCTTTTTTTTGGCGGCCTGGAAGACTGCTTATTAGCAGCCTTCGGGGCGGAGCGAGGGGCACAAGGGCATCCGCGATAATTCGCGGTATGGCCCTCCTGCCCGCAGAGCACGCATGCGGGAGGTGTTACCTCGTCGCGAGTGCGTTTGCACTCTTTGGTGCTGTGGGATTCGAGGCACTTTACGCACCTGGGAGGGGCAGAGCAGTTAGCCGCTGCGTGACCATACATCTGGCAGCGGTGACATTGACCGGGGAACCCCCGCTTGTGTGGGGCTTCCACACGTATGTTGGAGAGCCCACATACGGTGAGCTCTCCTTTGAAAAGTTCCCTGGCTTCAGGGACGTTAGTAAGAATGACTAATGCTAACGGGTACTTCTTCCCGGTACGGCTGTACATTCCCTTTAATTCTAATTGTTTGAAACTATGTAACAGATGGTTTGGGATAACACCTGTGGTGGAAAGGACTATTGGAATTACGTATACTTTATTTTGGTTCCAGATTCTAGCCACTTCATCCTTCAGTTCAGTATATTTGTTGATTTTTTCAGAAATTGTTTTTTGTAAGTTTGTGTTTTTATGGAATAGGAGGACTTTTCGCTTGCAGCTGTCTAGTTTTTGTATTTGGGTATCGTTACTTCGTGTGTTTTGAGAGCTTATGTCTTCGTGTAAATTAAGTGGAGCACAGTTATTATCATTTTGAACAATGGCTTTATGTATTTCGCTGGTCTGTGATTTTAAGTGGAAAAAGTCTTTTAAATTGCCGATTTGTTTTTGACAGAGATGATTCAAATCATATTATTATTATTATATGATTTGAGCACGTTTGTATTTCCGATTGTCTTACATCGCTAGCGAATATCAAAGACTGATCTGCAAGATCCAGTGAATTATCTTTTTCTCTACACACTACTAAAAAATTATGAAATGAAAGCTAATCCTTTAAATAAATTGAAGTTACAATAAACAAACATATACTTTCATAACTAAATAAAACAATAGTTTCTAAAAGCCATGGCGTGTCATTAAATAAGCTTGGAAGTAATTTATTATTAGCGTATAAACAAAATATCATACATGCAATTAAAAACACTTTGAGTACATCTTTATGTATACTGAGGTACCGGCGATACGTTCCCAGCGGCTGCTAAAGGTTATTGATCAATTATTCATTTGTTAAGTCGAACACGTCGTATCAAATTCATGGATATCGAAATTGGATCGTTCGTAACTTCGTGCAACGTTGTCATAAGTTGGTAATAAATGTAATTGGTGTGTGATCCAGGCGTTCGTTCGTAGGTCTATATATAGCGTACTAGAGACCTCACGAGAAGTTTATCTTTACATAGAATCTTAAAATATTATAAAATAAAGTAACTTTCCGGTGTCTATATCCGGAGCTCTTAAACTATGCAATTGAATTTTATGCGATTTTCACAAACTATCTATCTATCAAGGGATAACCGTCGCCCACCAACCGTGCCACACCACACCGTGCAACACCAGAGGAATCACAGGAGCGTTGCCGGCCTTTAAGGATGGTGTAGGCGTTTTTTTTTTTTACTCATATCGAATCATCACGGAATCATTGTGTTTTCATGCGATTGCTAAGTTAGTGCATTTATTTTTAACATTTTTTTTTAAATATGGATATTGTCACTATAAAATGTTGTTAGTTTAGCTAATAACGTAATAACATAAGACAGAAGGGCCCTTTGAACAGAAGGACAGTAGGCGCTTGATATTTCATGGATCTCGCAACTTTTTATCGTAGAAGAGCTGAGTAAAAACAATTAACCAAGTCTCGCGACTTGGTTAGTGGCAATCGCTTCCGTAACGATAACTTCGACTTCAAGAATGAACTTCGACAAAGACCTGCAGCTTCGTATGAATTGAATACCAAGGTATTAGCGGTATGTTTTAATGTTACCATATCTACAATATTGACACATTTACATCAGATCTGTTAACTAAAAAAGGTTAAGTAATGGTTGTCCCGTGATTTAATCGACCTACAGAAAGAAGCTCACGTGAATGCTTAAAAAGTACGGGCTGCGCACTCCGCGAGTGCCGGCAGAAGTCAAAACTTAAGCATCTTTGAATATTCTGTGGTTAGGGGTTTAATTTTGCACGAATTGAATACTTTTATACTGATAAATAAAGATTTATCAGTATAAAAGTATTAGCATTTATGTGGTTAAATACAATATAGTCATTTATTGCACTATCGTACACAAAAATGACAATTTATATTACATAAAAAATAAACACCTCAGAACTATTACAATTATTTAACATTATAAGGTTTTATCTCTCAGAAAAATCTACTTTCATTCACAATTTCAACGACTGTCTTACTTGTTTTCGATCAGGTCACGTGATCTGATGCAAGTTTAACATTTTATACCCATCCCAAGAAAAGTGCTCATCGCTGCCAGAGAAGTTCTGTCTCTGCATGTTTATAGTCAATGTTGATATTAATATATCAACTGAAGTTAAAGTTTGTCGACAATCTAATTCGAAACCTATATCCTTTCACTGAAAGTTCGGTTTTCATAATTTCAACGACTGTCTACGGCCACGTTTCTTTCACGATCTGACGCGAGTTAGAAGATTAGATAGAAAAGTGCTCTACGCCGCTAAAGAAACTTCACTTCAAAAAAAAATTTCTTTTGAAAAGCAATTATTATTGTTTCAGGTAACACTGAAGCGCGATGCTGCCATATTTTATCTCTTCGGTAATCTCTTAGACCGGGTCTGACGCTGCAGCTTAACGTATTAGAGTCAGCAGTTGTACATCGCATCGGTATCAGGTACTGTTATGAAGATATAAATGGGGCGCTTATATTGAGACAATCTCAAATAAACTTTTGCTATCAGAAGAATTAAAATCTTACTGATACTAACACAGCGAGAGAATTGCACCTTCGCACGACACGCCACAAATTAGGATATCATCCCCACCATCTGGATGTGTGGCGGTCCTCCACAGTGCGATTTTCAAGGAGCTTTCTTCCATGTACTACAAAGCTGTGGAATGAGCTTCCTAGTGCGGTGTTTTCGGGACGATACGACATGGGTACCTTCAAAAAAAGCGCGTACACCTTCCTTTAAGGCCGGCAACGCTCTTGTGATTCCTCTGGTGTTGAAACAGAATGTGGGCGGCGGTGATCACTTAACACCAGGTGACCCGTACGCTCGTTTGTCCTCCTATTCCATAAAAAAAAAGAGATTGATTTATTTCAATAGCGTTGTGTCTTATAGAGCAGTGCTTGAAGCCTTTGAGAATGATAAAAGGTGAAAAAATGTAATGTAAAAAAGATAATTCAGTATTACATTATCCTTTTTTTTCATTTATTTAGTATAAGCCTAATTGAATAGTTTATTTCACTTTGAATTGATGATAAGAATGTCTTAGCATCATATTCTATGATATACTGCTGGTCCGCTGTGGTAAGACTTGTTAATATCATATTGTTTGCGTTGCATTACAAGGTGGTCTTCGGATCCAGACTGTCGAGCTGGATGATTAATGAGTTAATTTTTTTGTATGAAGGTAAGGGACGAGACGAGCCGGACGTTCAGTTGATGGTAATTGATACGCTCTGCCATTACAATGCAGTGGCGCTCAGGATCCTTGAAAGACCCAAGAATTCTGAGTGGTACTACAACTGCGCTCGTTACCTTGAATTATAAAAAGAGAAGTCTCATTTTCCCAGTAATTTCTCTAGCTACGGCGCCCTTCAGACCGAAACACAGTAATGCTTACACATTACTGCTTCACGGCAGAAATAGGCACCATTGTGGTACCCATAATCTGGCCGGCATCCTGTGCAAAGGAGCCTCCCACTGGTATTTATAACATCGACAAAATTCTTGCATAGCAAGAGTTTGTAATAAATAAATAATTAAACCATTCCAAGTTCGTGAGTCTTTTATGTTTGTTACTTCAGAACTGCGTCGTTGTCGGAATTACTTTCATCAATTATTTCCTTCTCTGATTATTGTCATGTGCCCGCATTGATGTCGTAACGGTCACGCGAGGACGGTTTCTCACCCCATTTCATCAGTTCACTTCTTTAACACTGTACCAAAAAAAAAAAAATTAACAAAAAACAACCAACTTCAAAAAAACTATTCCAAAACAATAGAATATATAATATGCACTAAAAAGTATAAAAATAATTGCTTATGTTTATGCAATCTCATTAATTAATTTAATTCTAGTAACGATCATTGTTGTATACCAAACCGACGATTTGAGAACCTCCTCCTTTTTTGAAGTCGGTTAAAAAAACACAACATGTTTAAAGGAGCTTTCCTCTTCTGAAGAAAATGCACGAAAAAGCCACTCTTTCATAAATTAAATAGACTCTACATTCTACAGAAATTTATTTTTTTACCTTTAATTTTAATTATAGTAAACCTAAGTACAGTGTTAAATATGTACCTGTGAACACTAGTCGCCTAAATAATTTTAGATAAAATACTTTAATGACGTTACCTAATTTAAATTATTATGAGGACCCAAGTGAACTATATGATTCTGTTATTAATGTTATCAATGGTGAATATAATGTTATATTTAAGCCAAAGTATATACAGAAAAATAATTCATTGTCTTTCAGTGATTGGGCAACGGTGGGAATTCATATTAGCAGGAGGAAATTATACTCACTTTATGAGGAAAAATTGTATAATCACTCAGAAAGATGTAAAAAACTATGTAAAAAATTATTCAAAGATATTTAAAAGCTCATATACCTTAGCAAGATCAATGTATATAAGTAATAAAATTAAAAATAGTTCAGATAAAATAAAATCAACATGGCAAGTAATAAACAGTGAGACTGGAAGAAACAAACCTCGCAACTTAAATTTTAGTTTAAAAATAAATGATAAAATCTTGGATACAGACCAAGATGTTGCGGATGATTCCAGTTTCCACCACCAAGGCCCTAAAGTCATCTGCCACTCTTGCTGAATCTATAATTATGTCTAATGTAAATGAATGTAAAATAGAGTTCAAATTCACTCATGTTACTTACAATGATGTAATGAAAGCCTTTAAATCAGTAGAATTGAAAAAGGTTGCTGATCTTGATGGCTTATCCGTTAAAATAATTCACTCCAAAGCTGATTGTATTGCTCCATACTTGGTTGTCATATTTAACTTATGTGATGGCAATGGTGTGTTTCCTGATTTGATGAAATAGAGTAAAGTCATTCCATTATTCAAAGCCGGTAGTTCTTCTGACCCCACAAATTTTAGACCAATATCTATTCTACCGACGCTAAGTGAAATATTTGAAAAGCTTATTTTACAATAATTGCTTAATCATTTTTATGGTAACAATTTAATGAGCACTAAACAATTTGGTTTTTCAAGGGGTCGCTCAACAACAGATGCTGGTGTTGAGCTTATTCAGCAAACTTTTGAAGCCTGGGAAAATTGTCAGGATGCCGTTGGCATTTTCTGTGATTTATCCAAGGCATTTGACTGTGTTCATCATGAAATCTTAATCAGGAATCTACATCATTATGGTATCAAGGGAGAAGCACTTGGCCTTCTGAAGTCTTATTTGGGCAACAGGTTTCAGATGGTTGAAGTGAACAGTAAGAGGTCAGCTGGATCTCCCATTACCATGGGCGTTTCACAGGGTTCGATTCTTGGGCCATTCCTATTCCTTGTATATATAAATGATTTACCATACTTTGTACAAAATAAACATGAGATAGTATTGTTTGCAGATGATACTTCTTTACTTTTTAAACTACATAGACAGCATACTGCTTTTGATGACGTGAATAATGCTATCTCCAAAGTAGTGGAATGGTTCACTACGAATAATCTCCTTCTTAATGAAAAAAAAACCAAATGTATAAAATTTTACCTGCCTAATGTTAGACAGGTTGACACAAATATTGTAGTAAAAGACGATGAGTTGAAACCTGTAGATACAACCGTATTTTTAGGGATTACCTTAGATACCAAACTTCAGTGGGGTCCTCATATTATGAATTTGGCGAAAAAGCTTAGTTCTGCAGCATACGCAGTTAAAAAAATTCGGCAACTTACGGATGAAAATACTGCGAGGTTGGTCTACTTCAGCTATTTTAATAGTCTGATGACATACGGTATTTTACTTTGGGGACATGCTGCCGATGTTAACAGAAGCGAGCTATTCGTGCCATCTATAAATTAGGACCAAGAGTGTCACTAAGGGAAAAATTTAAGGAAATAAAAGTTTTGACTTTGACATCGCAATACATATATGGAAACCTTGTTTATGTAAAAAAAAATATAAATTCGTTTAAAAAAATTAGTGACACTCATAATGTCAATACTAGAAATAGGGATAGGCTTGCTGTTCATGTAAGTCGACTCCAAAAAGTCACAACTTCATTCAGAGGTCTGTGTATACGTTTTTATAATAAGGTCCCTATTGACATTCAGAACTTACCTTTAAATGAATATAAATCAGTGCTAAAGAAAAAGTTGTATACAAAAGGGTACTATAAAATATCTGAATATCTGGATCTAAAGAACCCTTGGGACTGAGCTGCTGGGCTGTTACATGTCTGTCTTAGTTTGATAAATGTCATTATAGTTATATAATTTAAATATTAATATTGTTTCTGTTGTTTAATCAATTTTAATAATCATTATCATGAGTTATGTAATTTGAAACAAAATTGTAAGTAGAGGCATTTAGTAAGTATTGCATAATATATAGATGAACTTGAATTGTTTTGTTATTCGGTAGATTTCTCGTGGCAGGTATCGTCATGCTCGCTTAAATGCCTCTGCTTGTGGTGGCGACGTGGGGCGGGTCGTTCCCTTCCCTAAAATATGGTCGAGGGAGGCGATGGCTGGTCCATGCGTCATGCTCGTGAACGGGTGCTACTCGTGGGGGCTGGATGATCTTGTTACCGGGAGGTCTGCTTGATGTGTTTTTTTTTTATTATTATTATTTCCTTTAAAGTTAAAGTTATTATATATTTTATTTTATGAAATGCTCACATAATGCCTCTATTTATTCACAGTATGTGTGGATTGATGCATCTACTATACTCAATAACTCTTGTGTTTATAAGTATTAATTTACTTTTTTTTTCTTTTTTTGACTTACTCATGTAAGCCTTTCAGTTTTTGACTTTTGAGTATTTTTGTTGCGTCACTTTGCATATATTGTAATTGAAATGATTTGTAAAACAACTAAAATGTAAATCTTGACTTAAAAGAGTGGCAATGAGTTTCTTGCTACTTCTTCTCATTAGCTCAACCCTTTACGAAGTAGCGGTAAATTCAATAAGAAACAATATTTATATATATTTTTTGACATTCATAAGTGTCATTTTTGTGACCTACATGAATAAAGTGTTTTTGAATTTTGAATTTTTGAATTTTAAGTGAGTCCCACAGTGTATGAATCAATTATTTCCATAACCGGCTAAAGTTAACTAATCCTGTACAGCTACTTGTTCTACTGAATCTCATTTGCGATATCCTTCATTAAATATAATTTGTTTAACGATAGAATCAGCACGTAAAGCCTGTGGGACACAACGGCCTGCGGGGTGAGGAGCACGGGGGCCACGGAGCGCTATCGTGTCCCATCGGACGAGATAATAAAGTTATTTTCATAATTAGAATTTATAGTGAAGGCTCCGTTATCGTCGTGCTCGTGGTCGCGCTGGTCAATAACTCGCTCCAGCGGAATCGTGACTTGAGCCTCAACCTCAGCAACATGTGATGGAGACAGGAGCCGGTGATGTACTCGTGCGGAGACTCGAGGGCTGCAAAGTTATATAACATCTGATATTAAGCTGAAACATGTATTAACTATTTTCATAGTGCGATACCTGAATGATACACAACAATGATGGCCCATGATTACAATACGAGTATAAAATAAACCTTTATCTGAACTTAGTTTAATTCAAATTCAAATTCAAATCCAAATATTTTTATCTAAAATAGGATTCAAAATCACATATTGAACGTCAAAAACTACCACCCATTCAAAATAGACCGCCTCGGACCTGAGAAGAACGGGCGCAGGATACTCAGAAGGCTTTTTTTTAAATAAAAATATGGATTTCAATGTAATATTGTACAATAAACATTTATAATTAAAGAGCCAGAGGTGCCTACTTCATTCCCAGTCTGTGATATCATTAATAAAATCGTTTATGTTATAGTAACCTTTCACATACAAACGATTTTAAACAATTATTCTTTTAAAATTACACATTTGTTTTGTACATCTTCTGGGATCATATTGTAAAAAAATATACATTGCCCAATAAAAGACTTACTAACTCGACTTAACCTAGTGGTAGGCATAGCAAGTTTATGTTTGTTCCTCGTGTTAACATTATGATTGTCAGAATTTCTGGCAAATTTCTCAATGTGCTTATGAACATATAAAACATTATGAAGAATATATCGAAAAGCAACAATCAAATTTTTTTTTTAATTTTCTCTTAATGATTCTTTAGGACCTAGGTTATAAATAGCGGGAATAGCCCTCTTCTGCAGCACAAAGATGGTATTAATATCGGCTGCACTGCCCCATAACATATACTATAGGACATAATACCATAAAAATAACTAAAATAAGGGCGGTGTGTTGCGTGCGGCATGCTGATAATACTGAAAATGTTGATGAACACCATGATGAAGCATGCAGTCGTGAAAAAAACGTTGTTACTGAAGAAGAACCCAGTATTGAAGGAAACAATCTCTCACACATTGTGTAGTGGTTTAGGTCAAAAGTAATGTTATGTTTACAGACTCAGTTCAACAGCACAAACGACAACACAACTCAGAGAGACACACCCCCTCTTGTTTACTTTTGGCTAGTATTACATCATAAAACAGTTCTTGTGTTGCAAAAGACGGCTATTCGTGCTATTTATAGTAACTTAGTTTTAGAGAACCTTGGCCTTGGGTCAACTGTCAAAATTATTAACAGAAATTATTCTAATCCTACTGTTAGCACCAGGAATAAATATATAAACTTAGTATGGCTACTACACGGATAAGGCGACTAAGTTAATCTTTTCCCGAGTAAATATTTATAACAAGATCCCATTGAATGAAGGTCAGAATCCGTATGTTGCGAAAATCAAATTATAAAAAAAAGTTGGTGTGTTAAAAATTAGATTGTTACTAGTTCTAGCATAAATTGCGTTATACCATAGGATGGGAGGCTCTCTTGCACAGGATGCCGGCTAGATTATGGGTACCACAACGGCGCCTTTTTCTGCCGTGAAGCAGTAATATGTAAATATTATTGTGTTTCGGTCTGAAGGGCGCCGGCGCTAGTGAAATTACTGGGCAAATGAGACTTAACATCTTATGTCTCAAGGTGACGAGCGCAATTGTAGTGCCGCTCAGAATGTTTGTGTTATTCAATAATCTTGGGCGACACTGCATTGTAATGGGCAGGGCGTAATTACCATCAACTGAACGTCCTGCTCGTCTCGTCACTTATTTTCTTAAAAAAACAGGACAACCTTGAGAATGGTTAAACTGATTTAGAAAGAGGCTTGGTGAGATTGAGTGTGAGACATAATATCAGAATCAACTCGAATGGACAGTTCACGTGAGACGTTCTATAGATGTTTTTAAAATTATATATATCTTTATTCTATAATTTTTGTTTTATTTTATTTTATTGTGTTCTTGGTGTCACGGAAGCAATGACTGTGCATGTTGTGAAACCCTAATTTGTTGTACATTCAACTCATTATTTGATATATTTTAAGCGTATTAGAATGTAACAACAACTGGTTGTCCTATAAATAAATAAATAAATATTATCAACTATGTGTGCACAGATTATGTCGCATCTCGGGCTCGTGTGAGCGGCGAGCGCGGGTAACGACTAACGAGTGGGTAGTGCTCACAAAAAGTGACCGCAGTCAATCCGAGCTACTTACATAATCAACTCGCATCCCAGACGATAAAATGACGCTTTACTTGCATTTACAAACTGCAAATGAAATTAAATTAAATTTTATTTGCAAGAAACATAATATTATTGATAATGCAATATTTTTCGTCAATTAACATGGAAAATATGTTATAAAATTGTCTAAATACCAACACACTAGGTACTGTTATACTGAAACATGACGGATTTCACAATGTTATCTATATATATAAAAATGAATTGCTGTTCGTTAGTCTCGCTAAAACTCGAGAACGGCTGGACCGATTTGGCCAATTTAGGTCTTGAATGAAATGACAAAGGACTACGAGTCATCGAACAATAAAAGCACATATATACTGTAGTGAAATGTCAATTAAATTAGAAAAAACTGTCTTGTGTTTTCATAAAAAATTCGAAGAAACTTTTTCTCGATCTTTTATTGAGTTACTTCTAGTTAAGTCATTAATTGTAAGATACTTAATAATAACTTAATACTTAATGATAACAGCGTGGTGTCAGCCATATGTTCACTGATTATGGCTAATCACTATCGAGTTGCAATACTATGTGTATCAACTGTTCTCTAGATAAAGACTTAGAATTTTAAGACTTAGATTTAGAATTCTTTTTGATGTCATTTCTAATATACTAGATACTACTACCGCTTCGGAAACAATTAATGGCGCTCTGAGAGATAAGAAGCGGCGCATGAAACTTTCCCAGCATTCTTTTTTTGCGCTCTTTTTAATAAGAAATACAATATTCGCCAAATTTGCCAAAATCCTACAAGGAAACAAAATAGTAGAGTAAGAATGTAATTTGCTGTTGTTTATATTTGGTCGGTTTTTTTTTTTTTTTTTTACGCCCAAGTAAGGGAATGGGCTACCCTCCGGGATAACGACGGGAGGGAGGTGGTGAATGCTCATGCATACCAACGCAGCCTAAGTCTGCGTTGGTTATGTGGGACTCACGTGAAAACCTAGGTGCCTACCCACTAAACACCACCTGCAGTTGGCTTTGGGCAGGTGCCCTCTCAGCCTACATCGAAGGCGACCTTCTCTTGGGGAGAGAGAGGCGCAAGCGGCACTCCCTATGGAGTTTCCGCTGGGATATTGCACAGAGGGTGCTATCTAATTGGGACTAGTGACATCAGAAGGATGATCACAAAATAGAGGTGAATCTAAATGCGTCTGATTGTCCCCGGATGCCAAGAGGTGTTCCAGGTCAGACGAGAGTTTGTTAGGGGGATCGGAGAGGGCGTGTCTGGGCCTCCTGACTTGATAACGTGAAGGAGGGGAGGCGGTATAATCCGCTGCCTCCTTAATCAGGGGATTTGGGTGGTTATCTGAGGACTTAAAGAAAGTTTCAGACAAGCACTTAAGGTGTTGTTGGATGGTGGGGAGCTCTAAGTCCCGGTGAAGGTCTGCGTTTCTAACGCACCAGTGGGCATTGACTGCCTTACGGCAGAAAATGGATTGGACTGTTTGGAGTTTATCTATAATATTGGGTTTCGCATGAGCGAAAACTGGAGCGGCGTAAGTCTTAACCAGTCGAATGCAAACCTTGAAGAGTGTTCGCTTGTTCCTAAAAGACATTTTACTGTGCCTACCTAACATACTGTTTAGGCGGTACAGATAGAAGCGGGCGGTTCCGGTCACCTTCTTGACGTGAGGCCTGAAGGTGAGTTGGGAGTCGAGGGTCACACCCAAGTACTTGGTTGTGGACCTGAAGGGGATAGGGGAGCCTAATAGATGAATGGGTCGATCCCGGCAGAAGCGTCTGCGCTTAAAATCAAAACGGACTGCGGAGCTTTTATCCGGGTTGACCTCAATACGCCATTTCCTAAACCAGTCACCTAGCTCATTAACTGAGCGTTGGAGCCTGGAGAGGACTGAAGATATCTGTTGGGACTGGACGTAGAGAGCGGTATCGTCAGCGAAGAGAGAGAGTTGGACTCCATTTCTAGGGGTGGGAATATCGTTGGTATACGATATGTATAGAAGTGGTGAGAGCACTGAGCCCTGTGGTACCCCAGCCGTGAGCAGGCGAGAGGAGGAGAGGACACCTTCGTGTCTGAAACGAAAGTTACGTTTGTGAAGATAAGAAGCCACTATGCGGACTAATCGGGATGGGAGGCCTAGAGCGTGGAGTTTATATATTAGGCCTTCGTGCCAGACTTTGTCAAAAGCCTTGGCGACGTCGAAGAAGACAGCGATTGTCTTCTTACGTTTGGGATAGAACCCGCTGTAGATGTACTCTACAATGCGGTGGACTTGCTGAGGACAAAAGTGTTTAGCACGAAAGCCGAATTGTTGATGAATTATTAAGGGAGGGCCTCCCGTTCGAAAGAGATGCTTTCTCATACGGAACAGAATAACCCGTTCAAAGACTTTCCCCATAGCCTTGAGGAGGCTGATGGGGCGATGGTTGGAGGGGATATTGAGGGGTTTCCCTGGTTTAGGAATCCCTATAACTATGGCCTCTTTCCAAGCGGTTGGAAAGAAGCAGTGGTCGAGGCAGGCGTTGAAGAGGAGGACAAGAAAGAAGATCACCTGCTCGGGGAAGTGTTTGAGCGCCAGGTTGGAAATACCGTCGGCTCCTGGAGCTTTGCGAGGTTTTAATCCACGGATGATGGATTTAACCTCCTCTACAGTAGTTGGAATGGGATCGTCGGTGAGAGGCATTGAGTTCAGACGGCTGACCTCATTCTCCACCGACGCTACGTGGAGGGGTTCGAAAGAAGAAGTGCTGGGTGAGCATTGTGAAGCAATGCTTTCAGCAAAACTTCCGCTTTGTCCTTGTCCTCGAAAGCTGTACTGCCGTCGGGGCGTATCAAAGGCGGAGTGTGGAATATTGCGTCAGTACCAAGGGCTTTCGCCACTTTGTAATACGCCTGGTGTGAAGGGGATATGTTCTCCATGAGTGAATTCCAATTGGAATTCCTCAATTCAGAGAGACGTAACCTAACTTGGCTCTGGAGGAAGTTAACGCGTGACCTATAGTTGGGCGTTGGGTACTTGGCGGCTCTTCTGAGAGCTGCATTCTTGGCTCTAATGAGGTTCATGACATCGAGCGGGAGCTTATGGTTGTTAACCTTAACCACCCGCTCGTTGTCATGGAGAGCGGACTGCACTGTTTGAGTAAGTGCTTTTACTGTGATGTCAATCTTATCCGTACTATCGAAATAGTTGGACGAGATTGCATATGGCGAATTGGGGGCATCAAAAGTTGATGCAAGAGACTCCCTATAACCCTCCCAGTTGGTGAGGGTTTTAGGGTGTGTGGTGGTAGGGGTGGGGGCATGGGGCCCGAGCTTGAGGGAGACTGGACGATGGTCGGAGCCCAGGTCATCGAGTGGTTCAATCGCCCTTAAATTAAGAGCGACACCCTTGACCAAGGCGATGTCTAAAATATCGGGAGAGTGTGCTACGTTATCCGGGTAGTGTGTTGGAGAGGTGGGACTTAGGACGTCTAAGTCCATAGACCTAATTAGACGGCGGAGCTTGATGCCATTCCCGTTTGTGGATAGGCATTTCCAGTCAGCGTGTTTGGAGTTGAAATCTCCAAACAAGATGACTGAGTCACCTAGTGAGAGAAGAGTCTCAAGGTCGCTCTGGAGAGGGATCTTGAGAGTAGGGAGGTAGATTGAGGCTATGATCAGAGACGGATGACCTGACATGCCCAACTGACAGACGGTTGCTTCCATGTTAAGCAATGAAGGGATCTCTTGTAGTAAATGGCTGTGCCTCCGCCACGACGGTCGTCGGCTCTGCCATTGTGTACAAGAGAGTAGGAAGGGATCGTTAATCCCTTTGAAGCGTCGGGTTTAAGGAATGTTTCTTGGATAAGCAATAGGTCGATGTCCTTATTGCGAACAAATTCCTTAATCTCTGGGAGGTTGGTGCGCAGGCCGCGCGTATTGAATGAGACAAGTGATACGCCCTGAGGCTTCACTCGCCCCATGTTCTGTGATGAAGCGTTACGCGATTGGGACATTAATACATAGAATTCACTAGGTCTTGGTGCTCTATCATCGCAATAAGGCGCTCATGTGGAGACCTAGCTGATTTGAATTTGTTGGCGAGAATGTTGAATTCTTTCATGTCGAATTCTCCATTCTTCAAGAAACTCAGGGGGTTATGCACTCCTGAATCTGGTTGGGTAGGTGTTGCCCATCTGCGGCCACTCGGGGTGACTTTCACGGGGCGGGAATTGACATTGGATGTCTGGGAGACCGGGGCTGCTTGTCTCCAAGAAGTGGAGAGTAAAGGCCCGGTTGTCCTGTTCCTCAGTTGAGGGAAGTTCGCGCCAGTGGCCGGAGGTGGCCCTGGTTTTGAAGACTGCTTCTTAGCAGGCTTCGTTGTTGAGGGACGAGGGGCGCGGGGACATCCGCGGTAGTTCGCGGGATGTCCTTCCTGCCCACAAAGGACGCAAGCGGGAGGAGTCTCCGCATCGCGGGTGCGTTTGCACTCCTTGGTTGTGTGAGGCATTTGGTCGGCTCGTGGTGGAACTTTTAAATGCTTTCGTTAGGTTCACGCACGTTAGCAGGTACATGTGTTTGATCGAGGCGAGTACAAGGGCGAGGGCGGAGGCTCAACTATGTAGTTGATGACGATAATGATTGCCGTCCTTATACGAGTCGTGAGAAAACAATATAATTAACATTGCAGTGATTCAGTGACATATTAGTCGCTCGCAGTCGCGTACAAAAACTAGTGGATTGATATGCGCGGGCGGCTCGGCTGCGTTTAGTTTTTATGTTTGCGCCGCGCCGGACGTTCTGAGAGTTTTATTTTGCAAATTGGGCGCTCGGACGGCGGCGGACGGCACGGCCACGGTAGCGGCGAGCGTCATTCACATGCGCGACTAGTTTTTGTACGAACTGCGCGGGCGCATAATTATTGAATAGCGAGTCCGCGATCTCCCGCCGCCCCCACCCCGCGACCCCGGCCTCGTCCTAGTACATTAGCCACTAAATTATTGATTGCGTGCTCGTCCTGTGACGTAGGCTGTATGTTGTACGAGTGACAGCTGGAGCAGATGTAGTGGTAGTGGTAGGAATGTTGGAAAGGTACCAATATACCTTTTTTTTTTAAAGTAAATAAGGGACGAGACAGTGCCGCACAGGATTATTGAAAAACTCAAAAATTCTGAGTGGTACTACATCTGCGCTCGTCACCTTGAGACATAAGATTTTAAGTCTCATTTGCCCAGTAATTTCACTAGCTACGGCGCCCTTCAGACCGAAACACAGTAATGCTTGCACATTACTGCTTCACGGTAGAAATAGGCGTCATTGTGGTACCCATAATCCACTGGTCGTTTTTATATTTTATTGGTTCTGAAGCTGATAACATGTTTATGTATTTCGTGTTGATAGTTTCACTGCAATATGACTTAGGGCTGATTTCATTAGTGAAGTAAAACGCGATTAGAACACTTTAAACTAAGTTTACGCTCGTAAACGAGTTAACAGCTTCAAGTCGCATTTCACCAACACAAACTAAATGCAGTTATAAAATTCACTGGTTTAAATTCCTACGCCTAAGTTTAGATGTATAACATATTTAATCGCATTCTATGGCATTTAGTATAATGCATGAATTTTTTTAAGTTCATACTTTTCGATGACAGTTTTGGCAGCTATTTGATATATTCTATTGCTTATACGTACACTTAGTTTTCGTGAACGCGTTTAGAATATATTGGTGAAATTACTTTTTCTTCTAAGATTCACTATGTACTAACCTAGAATATCACTCCTGCATCAATCGTATTTGTCGCCAATTTAATACAGTTTCTCAAAATAATCAGCAACTCAATTTATTTAATTCCACATCAACCTGCTTTCGTCATAATGTCATTGACTCCCTGCGTAAGGGAGCGAATTTGTAGAAATTACTATTGTTTTTGTAACACTACTTTAAATAATCTGCATGTCTCTAAATCTTTTGTAAATGCCAGTTATTGATATTTTTGCTATGTGTCTTTTCGTTTTAAGTCTCCTTGTTGATATTTTTACATTTGTGCATAAATATTGTTGGTTTGTCGAATAAAGTAAAATAAATAAAATAAATTCTTTCTCAGATTAAGATCAGCCTAGCGAAACTCTCTAAGAAAAAAGCGATTCGCTCGATTCTATGAAACGTGCAGTAATTGATAGATTGACTGATAACGGCTATAATCTTGTAAAAAATAGAGATATCCGAATCCGTTTTAAGCAATTATTCGCTTTCAAACTTAGCCGGATTATTCTTCGTCACTGATCGGAATACTGTAATTACAACTATTTCAAACTAATGTCAAATGACTGCACGTTTCATACTAAAACTAAATTTCAGTTTTTACTTCCCGTCTCTTATTTAGGCAGAATTGTCAAATTGTAAGTAGAGGTATTTGGTGAGTATTGCATGATATGTAGGATTATATGGATGTATTAGGATTATTTTATTGTTTTTTGCTGAGTTCTCGTAACAGGTTTCATCATGCTCGCTTAAATGTCACTGCTTGTGGCGGCGACATGGGACGGGTCGTCCCCTTTCCTAAAATATGGTTGAGGGAGGCGATGGCTCGCTCATGCGTCATGCTCGTGAACGGGCGCTGCTTGTGGTGGCAGGATGATCCTGTTGCCGGGGACTCGGTTTCAGATTCTTAAAAGTTATTGTGTATATATATGTATGGATATATACATGTTTATTTATTTATAATCGCTTATAAAATGCTCACAGAATAGGTACCTTTATTGATTTATGGTGTATGTGGGTGGTGCAGCTACTGTACTCAATAACTTTTGTATTAATTTACATTTATTTTTTTGACTTAATCGTGTAAGACATTGACTATTTGACGTTTGAGTGTGTTTGTTGCATCATTTTACATATTACATTGTAATTGAAATGATCTGTAAATCTTGATATAAAAGAGTGGCTTTCTTGCTAATTCTTCTCATTAGCTCAACCCTTTACGAAGTAGCGGTAGATTCAATAAGATTTTTTTTTTTTTGACATTCATAAGTGTCATTTTCGTGACCTACTTGAATAAACTGAGTTTGATTTGATTTGTTTATTACGTAGTATTTACATCCTCTTTGATAAAGACATTTAAACTTGTTTAAGTAAATTGCAGTTAAATACATTGCTGTAGTATATTTTGTTTATTTCTTAAATTTTTCAATGACTTTGAGAAAGTGTAGCAAAGGCCTGTGTCACATTGTATTCTATTTATTGTTCCGGATAGTCTTTCTAATAATATGAAGCATATATAGTAATTTAATTAAGTAATTAATTGCATGTCGAGTTAGCCCGTAAATACGATGTTAAATAATATAAGTAATTAATGTGTAAATATACTATAAGGTAATACATTGTATACAACGTGGGCTTCCTATTAAATAAATAAAATATATAGTTGAGATAATTTTATTAATAACGCACATTTTTTTGTTCACACTCTACGACTTCAGTGTTCCCTAGGGAACTGTTAATGAAAGAGTTGGAAAGGAACCCTGGTAGATGTAGAGCATCTCAGTGCATATTAAAATTTCTAAATAATTAAAACTTTCAATCAATATCTCACTCATATCACTGATATGATTGGCCTTCAATTTGGTTTTTTTATAAGGACTCGACCGTGCCACCCTCTTACCTGTACATTATTTTATATTTTTGACAAAGTGTGTGCAAAATTTCATGATAATCAGCTGAGTAGCTAAGGCCTGATAGCGTAACAAACAAACAAAGAAACAATCAAACTCACATTTACCAGCGGGAGGCTCCTTTGCACAGGATGCCGGCTAGAAAATGGCACAACGGCGCCTATCTGCCGTGAATCAGTAATGTGTAAGCATTACTGTGTTTCGGTCCGAAGGGCGCCCTAGCTAGTGAAATTACTGGGCACATGAGACTTAACATGTATGTCTCAAGGTGACGGGCACAGTTGTAGTGCTGCTCTGAATTTTTGGGTTTATCAATAATCTTGAGCGGCGCTGCATTGTAATGGGCAGGGCGTATCGATTACCATCAGCTGAACGTCCTGCTTGTCTCGTACCTTATTTTCATAAAAAAATATTAGTATACTAGATAACAATAAGTATAACAAGCTTTACACGAGTTATGTATATACATATACAGTATGTATACAAAACTAACAGTTATTTATACAAGCATATACAAATTAGTGAGATAAATTTTTAACAAATATATAACATTAGCTATCGCCCACGACTCGTCCATGTACTGAGCATGAGATACAGATGAAGCTCTCTCTTCTCTCTCACTCTCCTTGCACCACAAACTCTCCCTCTGTCGTTTCGCAGCATCTTTCGTTGTTTGGTACATGTGGAGCCAATCTTAAACGTATAGCGCGACTTTCAGCACTTGTACAAAATCCTGAATAAAATGTTTCCCATTGCGCTTTCTCTCTCTACGGTAAATATCATGATGATCCGTCGAGTAAGTTGAGCGTATTAGCGTAACTAGTAAATAAATAAACACACGCATTTAAAATATTAGGTAGAATGATGTAATATATCTGCAGAGAGACCGGTCACCGACGAACAGATATACACCAACCTTTAATGATACCGGTCGTGTACCACATGACACAGCAGATATTTCACAGTTTACCAGCGATGGATTTACTCTAGGGGCAGTTGGGGCAAGTGCCCGGGGCGGCAAATTTTTTAGGGCGGCAAAATTTTGAAAGTGAAAAATTTTTTTTTAGTATTATCAATATTACTCAATATAATTAATTAATTCTGTTTAAAAAAGTCAGACGTGTTATGGTCACCAAATAGTGCCAAATTTATAATTGTTAGGAAAGAACAAATATTTATTCATGTTTTTAGAATATATGACATATAAGTCTCTGCAATAAATTAGTTACTTTATTTTTGAAAAATAAATTATATAATCTATAAGTTTATGTAAAAGTCCAGTATTGGGGCGGATCTTTTTCCGGTGCCCAGTGGCGGTATTAAGTTTAAATCCGGACCTGGTGGTTACAGTCATGGACTAGGTCTACTAGGTCCTGCAACAAACATTATCCGCATAGCAACTGACTCTGCCAGAGGCACTAACATCCTTTTTTATATGGCCAGAACAAAGTGGAGGCAGCTAGAAAGGTTTATACAAAGTCTGTAATGTAATAAAACCTCTCATAATTGATAAATGTCTTATGTTACCAGCGTATGTTTGACGTAATTAGGCAAGGTTATGTAAAAGTAATGTATATTTTTAACCCAATAATTCAAATTCTAATTCAAATATTAATATTCAAAATAGGATGTGACATCATTTATTGAAATTCAAAAACTACCACCCATTCCAAAACGAATGCCTCAGACCTGAGAAGAATGGGCGCAACAAACTAAATATGTTTACAAAGTAATATTGTACAATTAAACTTATTATTTAATAGCCTGAGGGCGGTTGCTCATTGCCAATCTGTGGTATCATTAAGAAAGTAATTTATGTTATAGTAACCCTTACCACACAAACGTTTTTTAACAAGCGACCGTCTCCTGAGCTGCGTTTGGTTCTCATCATTAGATACAACCATTATGTTTTCAATTTTATCAATCATTGTGTACTCTTTACCAAAGTGCATGTGGATTTATTTTAACAGCTGTGAATAGAATCACGTTTTTGAACATTATTTTATTAAATTAATAAGAGTTGGTGGTGGAAGATAATGGTCGGACCTCTATATAATAATTATTGTGATTGAAGACGAAAGGAAACATGCCCCAGAGAACGGCAGTGTGTTGTGCTAAGTATTGTCAGACGCTACTTGCGTCCCATTGAATATGGACCAGTCATTAAACTTGGATCAGGTAGTTGATAGCACTGTTGCAACATGTTAAATTTATATAAGGTTCTTCAGCGCCGTGTTCTACTGGTGAAGTGAATCTACATAGATCCTTTGAGTTAAATACCTCCTGTCATGCACCATGCAATCATTCATCAATATGAATTCAAGTCTCGTCTGCATCAATTCTTCATGCTTACATTGCTACACCTTCATAACCTCCTCTTTGATGAGCTGCACGTTTGAGAGCTCGACATTCTATTTTATTTACTAAATTATGAGTCTCAAACGTGTATTATCCCATCAACAGTGTTAGTCGGCTTAATTGGTGCAAGAAGTCAAAATCAAAGTCAAATAAACTTTATTCAATTAGGCTTAAACTAAGCGCTTTTGAATCGTCACTATAAAATATATTTCTTTTAAATTACTGAATTTACCATATTGTGTTAGTAAAAAAGTTGAGCTCGTGAGAAGAACACACAAGAAACGCATCGGCCTTTTTCAATCAAATAGAGTATTTTACAATGGCTGTAATGTACATAACAAATAAGTTCGTAAGTTTGTAAATATGACAATTTAAAATATAAAAAACTTATTCGGAGTGGTATTCATTGGTTGCAATACAGTCCTTTAAACGTTGAGACCAGTTATCAATAGAAGCACGCACTCTTTCCATGGGAAAATTCTTCACTGCCAATCGTACGGATTGTTTTAGGGACTCAAAATTATCATGGCGTTTAGAGCAAGCCATACTCTCTAAAACTGACCATAAATCATAATAAAGCAGATTAAGATCGGGACTAGACGATGGCCATTCAGCTCTGATGAAGTCCGAAACGTTCGTTTCCAACCAAGACTGCGTAGACCGACCCGGCGCCGAGTTTTGCTGGAAGGACCAATCTTGGTTATTGAACATGCTGTTGCTAGGGGGCTTTACTACCTTCTCAAGAATGGTATCTTGATACACTTGTGCCGACCTTTTGATACCTCACAAGAGCATGACTCACTCAGTCCTTCATAGCTAATACCCCAAGAAACCATCACTGAACTTGAATAGTGCCCACGTTGCACTCTGTTGACTAATTGCGAAGCTTTCTTAGATCTTTGAGCAAAAATACGGTCATTTTGTTTGTTAAAATGTAAAAAAAATCTCATCCGTAAACAAAATTTTATGATACTAAACGGATAAATATTTCTTGGTTAATGTAGGTTGAGGTGTAAAATAATATGTTAAATAAATACTTAATTTCAGTTAACTAATAAAATATCTTAGCACGTTTCATGGATTATTGGTTTTTGACGATGTGGCTCTAGCGTCACGATCACGGGGTTATACTTGAATGTAATAAAATCATATCACTCTTATGCACTCGTCATCTACAGGTAGGTAGTGTCAGTAGTCGCCATTGCTCGCATGGATTCACAAATGAAGCAAATAATTGAAAGCGAGACACGTACTCTCAATGGGAATGGGAAATGACCGTTTAGTTTTTTATTGAGTCGGTGCCAAGCGATGTAGCCGGCTAGGGCTGGCGCGAACAGCCACACAGATCTGACAACTGCCAAGAAGCATGGTTGGCCCCGACTCTTTGCAGCGCTTCGTAGCGCCGGACACACAGTTACTGATTGCTGAAACATAGTAATGTTACACACATCTGTGTTGATTTAATTTGATTTTGAATAATAAACCAAATATATACAAAGTTGTTAGCATTAAGATCACAAAAGTAATATTAAGAACGCACTATTTACTAATAAATTATTTACTAATTAATTATTTATTCAAATTTAAAAATTTGAAGAACTAGTGGAATATGGGGGTGGTAATACTCAGGTATACATTATATCGTCAGACAAAGGCAGATTCAGGTTTTTCTTACAGCCCCAAGGGCGGACGGGCAAAACAAAATCAACAATAACTGTAAGCAATAAACTTGAATTCTAATACTTCAAGCTTATTGCAACAACGCGCCCTCGTGAAATCCTCCCCCCCCCCCCCCCCTTAAGTCCGCTCTTGTCGTCAGATACATATTTTAATTAAGCATGTCGCAGTGGGCGCGGGCGTAGCTCATTCAATGTAAATTTACTCAAAGCATGTGCTTCAAGTAATGGCCGAGTTGCCAATTGACTCAGAGATATGCACACACACACACACCGCTCGTAAACACACAACCATGCGTATGCTCTTGGCTCTAATAGCAAATGAAGGGTATGAAATAAAATAGTTTCAGGTGGCAATACACAATTATATACAAACGTCAAGTTTGTGATGGTGAATGTGGCCTTGCTTGCGACCGGAACTGACCTACACATAACTGTAGCAGTCCGCTAATTAGAAGAAATATATATAATTCCCATTCTTAGGGAGCTAATTATATAAAAGGAGCTGAAAGGGCAAGCTTACGCTATGGAAAATGGTAAACCAGCGCCCATGAACAGTTCATGGGCATCTCTAGCAGATGCTGGAGATGCGCGGTCGGTCTCCAATGTGGGAGTACGCTCAAGGTTCAAGAATTCTGCGGGAGGGGGGCACAAAGCTTATTATGAATCGAACGGCTGTGGATTGCAGACATCAACACGATGCGGGTGAAATCGCGTGTAGACGTAATATCCGGTGGTAATATTTTGCTGCCGGTACTTACCCGATCGACTCCTATGAGCACTCCTCGTGATGTGTGCGGTATTCGATGTATATATATCTATATAAAGCTATAATGTAATTGTAATATTATATAAAAGGTATTTATTCAAACAAAAGAAATCTTATAACTATATTTACGATACTATGACTACATAAAAATAAAACTAAAAAGGAATTACAAATAGAGACAGAAACAGATCAAAGAAGCTAATTCACAAGGTTCCTTTATTAAAATAGGAGTACCACAGGGATCTATTTTAGGTCCTTTTTTGTTTTTAGTTTATATAAATCACTTACCGCTCTATGTACGGATATGTGCAATATTGTTCTATTTGCAGACGATACTTCTCTCTTATTTGAGGTTGATAAAATAAATCCAGACTTTGACAAAGTAAAAAGTGTCCTCAAACTTGTTCACCAATGGTTTACAGCGAATAATTTAGTTTTAAACTCAAAAAAGACCAAGTGTCTTAAATTTTCCCTATCAAAGATAGATTATACCAATAGAATTATTCTCGACAATGTTAATCTGGATTTTGTAAATGAAACAATTTTCATTTAAAAACAGATAGAACCTTAGGTTTGTATCTACTATCGATCTATAGATGATTTACGTATTTATATATCTTATCCAGCCCGATCTAAGAAACTTAAAAGGCAGAATAAATATGAATATCTCTGAACCCGGGTTATGGGATTTGGAGGCTGTGGATGTTGGCAGATGGAGGGCGGCGGTCAGCTGCAGACCGAGCGACATCAGGAGTCAAGTAGATACTGCAGAGCGGCCCAGCTCGGTCACGTCTCGCGCCCCGCTGGGACTCGGGGTCACTCACCGCTCGTTTTTGCTCGCGGAGGAACCGTCGCCACAGTCGGGCCGCACTGCGAGAGGACATAAATCGATGGTAAAAAGCCGACGTTTTTGCCGGCTCTCGTTATGCGCATTCCGTTTTTTGCTCTCGACAAACGAGCTCTTGTGTTTTTGCGTGGAGTGCGGACGATGCGGTGACGCCGCGCGAGCGAGCCGCCGCCAGGCAGCGCACGCGCATTTGCATGCGGCGGCTACGCCCATAGCCCCGCCCTCTTGGAGCACTCCGGCCGCGTAGTAGTCATGACAACATAAGCACAAATAATATGAAGCAGTCCTCGGCAAAGTATTTGTAAGCAAAGTCTTGAGATATCACTCGTATTCCCGCATTGATGATATAATGAGACAGACCGTGCTACTCCTGGGAGCCAGCAGCATGCCGGAAGCCATGTAGTGGTCGATGGCCAGTGCACAGAAGGAACCTAATTTGTTAAAACTCAAAATTAATCAATCAAGTATTAACTGCTTGTTATAGAGAATGTTTGACCGTTTCGTCGTCGTGCGGTTGGTTCCTCTATGACTATGTTAGATGGAACGTCATATCGGAGTCATCACCTCCTACCTATGCATTGCGTGGCGAGAGTTGACTTGGCAGTAGTTTCATTTCTGTTCAATAACATAGGTCGTTTACTCATCGATGATCCGAGTGGGTACCAGCTGTATGTTCTGAGAATTCCGTTCTGGTACGTACTAAGCCTAGGGTACGTATATGCGTATGAATAGTTTACAAGGAAATAGATAAATGGTCTTTGATGAAAGTTTTAAATAATCACCATGATTCTAAGCTGCACCATATTCCTCAGCTTTTCGCCAGGCCATGGTCAAAGGTCGCTCAGGAGTCAGGCTTCAGAAACTATGGCAAGACCCGGGCTAGCTCGCAATAAAGTGATGCTGTGTGTTTAATAGTACTGCAGGGGTATTATTTCCGCCGCGGCCGGGAATAACTATTTGTTTTGGATCTCTACTGGCAACAACTGATGTGACCTAAGCAAGAAGTTGAGAATGTGTGATGTGTACATGGATGGAAATATCTTATCTTTATATATAAAAATTTGGTGTCACGTTGTTTGTCGACGATGAACTCTATTATTTTCAATCGCAACCCTTAATATTTTTAATTTAAAATTTTACTGCTATGTGAATAATTCTATGAGATTAATTTTTGACGCTCTGTTCGACAGTTCTGCATTGTTATATTACATGAACCGGGATAAACGAAATAAGATTGAAATCATTAAACTTTTACAGCATCCATAATTAACTTTTTAACATATATGCTCCTTATGAGATTTTTTCTGCTCATCAAAGGTTTAAAAAGAATTGTCAAGGAAGACTCATAGAACAAATACTCGTTCACTCCTCGAAAGTGGAGAAATGCAAATTTTAATTGTAATATTGTTAGTCTCAAAGTAAATATAAAAACGTTTAAAACTCTTGAAAACTGGTGATGTGTGGCATCATAATATAGTGTTATCATATCGAATCGTTGTGTTGAGCACGGCGTGTTTATGTAAAATAACATTAAAACTAGAAAATTTAGTGCTGTATATACGAGTAATTTGATGTACAAATCTTTGTCATTTTTATTTCTTAACATTATTCTAAATTATCATGTAAATAGCACATTGAACTGCAATAAGCACAGTAATTTATTGTTTGTGCAGAATTTGTCATTATTTTTGTTCTTGTTAAATTCATTGAAAAGCCTGCCTTAATGCTATCATCCCCTAACTACTGTAACATTAGTCTTAAACACAATAAAATTTTCGTAACCATAAATATGGACACTTTGTTTGAACAAGACGCTCAATTTGTGTGTAATTGTACGAACAATTGCCAGATATTTCGATTCGTATACCGAAGGTTTGTGGTGAGAGGTTCGTACAACATGAGACCCGGTAGTGGCAGAACTCATGCAACCACCCGCCATGTCGACCAATTTATTGTTTCAAAATAGAAGAGAATATATTTATTAACCATAGTATAGTAACAACAGCTGGTAAACGTCATGAAGCTATATCAGTTCGTAAAGGTGCTATGACATGGGAAGAAGAACTGATAAGAAACTCCCAGCCTTTTAAATATAATATTATACAATTTTAAAAGAACCATGAATCATTATCCTTTATGTAATCTACTATACTATAGTAAGCCTTCTTTGCCAAAGAAGCTTTAATAAATTTCTTGAATTATACCTAGGAAGGAGCTATTAACTCTAGCTAACTTAATAAATAGCGCGTACAGTTAATTCTTTCTTCTAGAATTGAATGAATTCAAATCAAATTTTTTCTTGAATTCGGTAATATTTCGTGAGGAAAGGGTTAGGCTAGTTTGTTAAAACCAATTCTTTTAAAAAAACCAACCAAAATCAACTTTTGTTAAATTTATAATTTTTTATTCAAGAATTATATGGTCTTTTCCAGTCTACAAACATAGACTTAGGATATATATTGCATATGTTGAGTAACGAATTCTTTCATTGAATTGTTAGAGCATAAGTATAACTATGTAATGATTATATAAGTAATAGCTGACCCAGCGAACGTTGTATTGCCGATATTAAAATCGCGATACAAAAGTAACTGTTGATCGTAGATGAGTGAAAATTTGAAGTTGTATGTATTTTTTTAATGCTGACTCATAATCAAAGAAATTTAAAAAAATGTAAAAAAAAAATCGTGTAGACTACCCTTAACATTAAGGGGGATGAAAAATAGATGATGTCCGATTCTCATACCTACCCAATATGCACTCAAAATTTCATGAGAATCGGTCAAGCCGTTTCGGAGGAGTTCAATGTTTAACACCATGACACGAGAATTTTATATATTAGAATATCTATCACTATCGTTGACAGTATTAACTTAAGTGTTCGTAACTATTCTAAACTACTATGATGCTATCCGTGAAGACCTTTAAGTGGCTTCTTATCACTATTAGATTTTATTTAAAACTATTGTACGCTGTTGGTCTTCCTATATGAAATAAATAAAAAACAACAAAATAAATAAATATGATACTATGAAGTAAATGAACCAAACTAAAGGTTTGAATTTCAATTTGTAAAGAAACATGAATATTTTATTTGTTATTAGTCATTTTTAGAAAAATGTGTTGTGCTTTTTCAAGAAGTGTTCACTGGGTTTTATTTGCTCATCACCAATACATTAACTTATTGCCGACAACCAACTTTAGGTACAGGCAAAGTAGTGGGAGTGCGCTAAACCTAGTAAGTACATAAATTTCACTGTTAGGCCAATATCACATCGACGAACAAATGCTCTATAGATCATTTTCTATATAAGACACATAAACTTCTGACTTTTTTAAGGCATAAAAGGCATTTATTTTCTCAAAATTGATTCCTTTAGAATTATTTTTGATGTCATTTCTAATATACTAGATACTACTACCGCTTCGGAAAAAAAAATGGTACTCTGAGAGAGAAGAAGCGGCGCAAGAAACTCTCCTAGCATTATTTTTTGCGCTCTTTTCAATAAAATATTGCTATAAAATAATCATAATCTAGTCCCAGGCCTTTTATTAAAAAGCTTAGATTAAATACTTGTTTACTAATAAACCACAAAATTTTAACATGAACTCCTACACAACAGAAAATTTTATAAAATAATATATAATAAATATGTCACTCGGCTTACCTACTTGAAAACAAAATACATATTTTAATTAATAGGCACATTGCAACTAAATTATTATGAGTTAATAACTCGGAACTTAATTTTAATTTGAAGGTTGCCTGGAAGAGATCGCTATTTAAGCGATAAGGCCGCTTGTACTTACAAATTTGTTATATTTCTTTAGTTTTGGTTTTAGTGTACAATAAAGAATATTTAATCGACTTCTTTTACTTTACTTTTCTGAGGATATATGTGTATAAATATTGTAATAATACAACCAAATTTAAAGTCCTAGTTTGTATTTTAGACATTCTTAAGTGTTAGGGTGCTGGTCACTCTGTGATTTTATATTCCTTCAATGCACAACTGATGAATAAATATTTCTAAATCCCATATAAGCTATAAACTGTAATGTTCATTGTCGAATAATAAATCTCCGCCAAATATATCGCCGCGTCCCCTGCTCCTCGCCGATACAAACACGTCTCATAAACGTATTGCCACGCTCCGATAACTAATAAAAAACTCCCCCAGCCCTCATCTCGACCTTATTTTACACTCAAAGGGTTACGATTAGCTCGACATCATCGTGAACCTTCAGCGAACGCGTCAGGGGCTACTTTGTCAGAAGACCGGTGTTGGTTCACAGTTAACACAAATTAAACTGCGTACATATCTCTTGAATGGACATGCGGGTGCTAGGGCTGTCACATCACACTTATCTTACTTTAATATTTAATTTAATCGAAATATTTATGATGTTTAGTTGAGACTTTACAATAATAAGTGACCAAAATACTCGTATATGTATAGTATGTGCCTGATATTGTATCTTGATTGATATGATACGATCATATCATATGTTTTTGTTGTATTAATTTGTTTGATCTTTGTATTTCTCACCTGAAACATTGTATACCTAGTCTGACTATAAAGTACTGTTATAAATAAAAATACACTACGTAATCTTGAATAAACTTTTATTTATTTATACAATACTAGCCGTTTCCGCCCGCTTCGCTGGGCGAATTTTAAAAGGAAATATATAAAACAATAAAAAAATAACTAGCCATAAATTGTCTAGGATAAATTTCGCATCGAATGGTGGTGGTTTCATGTCGATATGATCAGTGATTTAGGCGTGAAAGAGTCTCAAACAAAGACCATTTTCATTATATATGTATGGGTGACATCTATGGGTACATTATATTACATATCAATAAGTTATGTAGCTATAAGTAGGTAATAGATTAATAGTAGTGTACTGTAACTGTATTACCTACATAAACCAATTAGCATATCTACATTATAGCGCCATAAATTTGAGTTAACAGGCGGTTAACCATTTACAATCATTATTAATCAGTTAAGGCGATAGGAAGGTAGGTTTTTTTACATTTTTAATGACATATTATTATAGTATACAACTAACATAGCCATTAATATTGTTACAAGTTAAATCACAATAATGGAAATGGAGTGTTAATGAAAACAGAATTGCGGTGTTCGTCTTGCACAGAATAGGTGTGGAGCCGTCGATCATTTTCTGGACATTTTAAGAGCTAGGTATCACTTGTAGGGTGCTATACATATAAACATTATGACATATTAACATATACATATTAACTATTGATGGATATATAAGTGTTGATTCCTTACGGGACGAATCGTCTATTATATCCGGACCAGTAGATCTGCATCTATTGATGACAGCTGCCGAAATGTTACACGGCAGTGTATGACGTCTTTGTCTCATTCTATGCGCACATTAAAGTGTTCAGAGCTTAAAGAACTTTTCTTAAATTCACTTCAAAATGAAATAAAGTGAAATCGGTTAATATAAGTGTCACAAGAAGAAGTCTAGTTCTAACATAGAAGAGCATCACTCAAGGGTTGCTATCGTGAGTTAATTGCACTTCTTCCGGAGGCAGCCCTGCTCATCGCAGGCACATTGCGCTAACTGGATAAACATCGTAAACGATTCCTAATTGAGCGACCGGCGCCCGCGTCATCGCCAGTTCGCCACATCTGGTCCCAAACTATTTTTTATCAATTAACGGCCGATATCGGTCGGAGATGCGACCGGGGCGAGCACACGAGCCCGCACCCCGTCTGTCCTGTCACCATAATATGTATCCATTACATTCTGTCACCAGCATTATTGACAACCCCGTTTGTTATTGAGCGCCACTAGGTTATCTCGTGGCAGTACATACAGACAGACAAACGCGGTGTACGTGACCCGTGGACGTACGTGGCTACTTCAAGCACCGTAGTCCCGTGGACGTGTAACAATGTGAAGCCCTACTGAAACTAATTTGACACGTGTTTCGCTTCGAGGCATCATCAGGAGCTGTTGACACGTCGAGCTCTGGGACGAGACACTCACATGACCAACTAACGCGGTCGTTCATTCGAGAGTTTAGCAGCTATTTTTCGGTGGAGGACGCGTTTAACCCCCTAACTATATGACGTGTTTGTATTTTGCATGTCGACTAACAAAACACAATGTTAATACGCAAAAGATATTTATTCATTTCATTTAATTCTTGCCTCTACAAGAAGGTATAAGTTCAAGTGAAAGTACATTATATCTTTATTGTGTTTGTGTACTTCGAACTGGTTTGGTCATGTAGAAAGGGTGGATTAAGTATCTACCTATAACTATAATTATCCTATATAAAAGTACTTACCTATTAACTATAATTCTGAAAATGAATTTAAGCGAAGGCTTTGTAATTTTTTAAATAATAATTTAATTTAAATTTTTTATCATATATTTTTCTTATTATTTGTGTGTAAATAGTAGAATATGTTATTGATTTATTTAAAACGTAATTACTATTTAACCGACAAATGTCATAAAATTATTTTTTAGTTAATAATCCTATTAATATTATAAATGTTTAAGTTTGTATGTCTGGATGTATGTTTGAACTTCTTTAACGCAAAAACTACTGATTGGATTTTGATGAAACTTTACAATAATATAGCTTACACACCAGAATAACACATAGGCTATTTATTATTCATAAAACTATCGCGTGAATTATACTTTATATGGCAAAAGAACGTTTGCCGGGTCAGCTAGTTAAGTATAAATTTGTTCCTATATATTTTTATTTTTATTTTTGTAGAAGTAGTCGTAAAATATGTTTTTTATTTTATATTGTAGAATATATAGTAAAATATGTTTTTTATTTTATATTTTATAATGTATGCCTCTACACGAGGCATCCTCAGGACGTGTTGTCTCGCCAAAATCTGGCATGAGACTGGGGCAGGCGAAACACGTGTCGAATTGTTTTAAAAAACAAATATTGGCGGAATTAACACTAAAGAAAACTAAAATCATTTTTATAATTATTTATTTCCGCAAAGTATATATACCTTCTTAACAAATAAACAAATTATCTTGCCCCAAGTTAAGCATCTATAGCCTGTGTTATGGGTTACAAGACAATGATATATTTCATACAATATACTTACTTAAACATACATAAATTCATATAAACTTAAATGACTCGGAAACAAACATCCATATTCATCATATAAATGCTTGCACCTACCAGGATTCGAACCCGGGACCTCTAGCTTAGTAGGTAGGATCGTTAACCACTCGGCTATACAGGTCGTCAAATTATTTATAAAATTAGAGTCCTGAAGCCCTTTTCAGTAAGCAGGCAGACATTGTATAAACACTGAAAATTTCAAATTTCATAAAATTTGATCCAGTAGTTATAACGAGTTATGACTAGTGAAATTAAATTTTTAATTAAATGATTTGTTTAAGTTAATATACATATTTATTTAAAACATAAAATATTTATCTTATAGTGACCATATCTTGAGAAGAACAAAAGCATAAAAAGTTTGTTTTACAGGAGAGCGAAAAAACTATTTAAATTGGTATATCTTTTTTTTAGTAATCTATCGAATCCACTTTTTTATTGAAAAATTGTGTCAAAAAATCTTCTTTTCACTAAATACGCTGTCAGTAAAAGTTAATACTCAATTACAAATTATCTATTTTGTAAATTACGCAACTCTTCATTTGACAGTTTTTTTTATAGAAAAGTGTATGAATAGATACGTAAATTTTCATAAAAATAATCGTGAATACATCGCCATGCAATGGAATCAGACTGAAACGGAAGTAATGTTACGCTTTTTTTCACTGAAGTTTTTTATTGAATTATAAAAATAAGTAATCTTTATGCCTTTGTTCTCTTTGAAAAATATAATGTGTAACGTGGTCAAAAGCATTAACAACTTTTCTCTGTAGATAATTTTTTATTTGTAAAAGTTTATAAAAAGGTGTCAAACTATTTACGTTAGCAATTTTTTTTCTGTGTTATCCATAAAACTACTTATTTAGTCAATATATTTTTGTTAAACTTAAAAATACACAAATAACAAATTTTAACACTTCTACTTAAAAAGAAAAATATGAAAAAAATTGAGCTCATGTAATTTGTGGTGCTCTTTACGATGACGATTATATTGATGATTAAAGTCAACAAATCGACATAAGACCACTTATGCTTTTGTTCTTCTCAAGGTACGATATCAATATAAAATATTTTTAATATTGATAAGGTCACTATAAGATGTTGTCACATTAGTTAATTGTGTTATAACTAAAGACAGAAGGACCTTTAAATAGGCACTAAATAAATTGATTGACTTGGTATTACATTGACCTCACAACTGTCTTAGTCCGGTCAATTTAGACCAAAAAATGAGAGTGAAGTTACATAAAGTCCCAACAAGCTGAAAATCAGTGAATTTGTTCAAAACATAATTATAAACAATGTTTAAAAGTTCCCCATCATTCCCGTGTATGGAAAAAATTTAAGATACGCTCAAAGGTCAAAAAAATGAGTTTTTCGCGATTTTCAGCAAAACGGTAAGTTTTATCATGAAAGTACCTCGGAAAAAAATTGTAGATCATAAAATTATCTATAAAAAATGTATCAATACTTTTTTTCTTACGAGCCACTGTTTCTGAGATATAACGATTCAAAAAGTTAATTTTCAGCTTGTTGGGACTTTATGTAACTTCGAATGTCTAAATTGACCGGACTATCTGTTGTGGAGCTTCGTAAGAGCCATGTGTAACGCCAAGGAGTCTTGAGGTGTGTGAGCAGCTCTCTCTCCAGGACTTGCTGTTTTCGTTCTGTGCTGCTCTAAGTGCTGCTGCAACTCTGGCGCTCAATATCTTAATTCCACATGTCCAGAATATGGTACACCTGCAGATACGAGTCAACTATAAATTGTACCCGTGAAGTAATTTAATTCTTCTTAATGAACTTTAAAATTGAAATCCTTTCTTTAGTTTGTATAGGTCTAAGTCTAAATTAATTTGTAAAGTCAAGTTCTAGACTTCCCTCAGTTATTTTCTTTAAAAACTTATTTTCTAAATTAACCTTATTGTTATCTAAATGAATTATCTAATTTAACTCTTTTCTAAATTTAACTTTAAAAATGTATGTTCTAAATTGAACCTAATCTTTTCGAGCCGTAATTCTCAGATATAAATATTTTTTTTATTATAATACGGTTATATTACTTGTAGCAGTTTTACTGCAGGATTCGTGCAGTTGCAGTGCAGTGAAAATAAGTGGAAGACTTCAACTAGCACTGCACTGCAACTGCATGAGTCAAATGACAATAGTAGCAAGCAGTGCAGTTGCAGTTATTTAAGAGTTGCCCTACTGGTCTCAAGAATAACTCAAATCTCAAGAAAATAGTATTAATTGAAGAAGCTCGTTTTACGATCCTTCTAATTCTATTTGTAATACCGTTAACTGTTACTTACATAATATTTTATGCAGTAGTATAGTGTGAGTTGAGTATCCTTGCATTAAAAATAGGTATTTTATTGCACGCCTCGAACGGGAAGCGGTGAGGTTGTGCTTATTTTTTTTTTAACTGCATATTTTTCTTCTATTACTCTAACACATTATAAAAAACATATCAATATAAAGCTGAGACACTAATGACACTAATCCGGATACTTTTTTAAGTTGAATACGTATTAATATAAAAATTTTTCGTGGACGTCCATTAGTCTGTGGTTCAAAAAAACGGCAGGTTTCTTTCGGAAATCACTACTGTAGGCCTTAAAAAAACGCAGGTGATTCGATTTTATTCGAAATTTAAAAAAAAATTGCATGAGCGTTCGAGATGTGCATTTTTGGATTTTCCAATTTGTTTACACTTTAAAGTTATGAATGGATATTTTATGTACCTACATCCTTATTCTAATCCACCTCTATATGTCTCACAATGGCAGCAATAATGAAATATATCACCACTACAATCATTTCTAGACAGAGTGCGCTTGTCGCAAATACAATACCCAAACACGACGATGCAGTACGGTGTTCCGTGGTGTCTATTCTTACCTACGGTTTAAGGAACTAAACAGCAGTGTAACAGTATTTTTTCTACTTTGTTTTCGTATTTTTTCTGCCTCGAGTATTACATTTAAAATTTAAAATGTTTCTGGAAGAGTTTTGTTTTTTTTTTTATTTATTATTTAATATTACTATTTTTAAATTAATTTACTTAAGATTTAATGAAGAAGCCCAGTGCTTTATCAAATGTTTGTGACATTGGGGCTTTTCAAACGACGTCAAAAATAAAAAGGTTTACAAATCGGCTCTATTTTGATTTTCATATGTTTTGTATTTGACGATGTCCTCCTGAATCTGTCCAGTCTCCGACACCCTGTTGTAGACCCGCATGTACCGCTATAGCACCACTCGCTGCGTGGTATCTCCACTAGGCTAGGTTATAGTGGGCTAATCACTCTATTAACCAATCAAATTTTAAGTTGACCTTTACCATGAGAACACGCACACAGGGACTTAGATTAGATAGTCTAATATCAAGTAGACACTCTGCCTCAATTTAACACAATAATCCAACCGTATTACAATATCACTTTGTAATAATCACAATCATTGGTACACGACTCTGCACCGCGGCCAGTGGCTATTAGTTCTCACAGTCGCCATTATAATAAAAACAACGTAAACAATTGAGTTGATTATTCGCGAGGAGACGTCATTGTATCCCACGGCTCGCGAAGTGGCGCGGTAATGTCGTGTGTAATGCGCGCGCGTCGATTGGTTCCGCGCGCACCGCATTCGTCGCGCGACGTGTGCGGTTCGCGCGTGTGAACACACCTTTACTAACTGAGATTGAATATATTACGACGACACGCTATCAGGCTGCGGGCACCGACATAATATGGCATTCACTGTACTATTACGACCTTACAAATGAAATTCGCATAAAGTTATAACTAAGCATAAACCAAGAATATGGCGTAAAATGTTTAGAAATAGACATTTTGCTTACGAATGGTTTAAGAAAATATATTGAATTAGGCGTTGCTTTGCGGAAATCCATAATTATACAAATGATTTAAGTTTTCTTTAGTGTTAATTCCGCCAATATTTGTTTTTAAAACAATTCGACACGTGTTTCACGTTTCATAATTTCCAGATTTTGGCGAGACAACACGTCCTGAGGATGCCTCGTGTAGAGGCGAATGTCGAATTGTTTTAAAAACAAATATTGGCGGAATTAACACTAAAGAAAACTTAAATCATTTGTATAAGAATGGTTTGTTCAGACGTATAACGTTTCCCGCGTTTATTTGCAAGGCAGCTTGTCATTCGGTAAACTTCAGAATTATCATTGTATTGACAGTGTTGTCAACGATATTGTAAACATTTTGCATTTTCTTAGTTTATCATCAGTTATAACTTTATACGAAGTTTATTTGTAAGGCCGTTAAAGTTAATTCAGTCCACATAAAGTTTCACATATCAATTATTTTCAATCCAAAATTAATAAAGTTAAAATATGTATTTATTTAAGACATGCAGCAACACTGGTGATACAAGTAGCCATTTTGATTAATTAGTATAAATATTACGTTCATTAGTTGTATACACGGAACAGAAAAATTGGTCAATCCTCAAATTGGATTTGGTACGACGCAGTATTATATCGTTTCGTTACCTTATTTAGTGGGTCTTTCGGGATTTCTACAAGTCTCGCCAAATTTAAGTTCTGAGTTTTGTGTAGAAATAGAAATATGTTTATTTAACATGGAGTGTGATAATATCATAACATATTGAAACAACACTTAGTAAAGCGAAGCTTAGGGAGAAGAACTGATAAAATACTCCCAACCCACGTTTTATATCATACAAAGCTAACTTAAAATACAATTTTAGGTGACCTGCACAGAATCAAACAAGAACCATGCATCCTCCTCATCCTCCATATAATCTACTGTACTATATCTTTGTCAAAGAAGCTTTAATATGAAGAGTCAGCGGGAGCCTCACTGATTTATCAATTGTTAATATATCTGTCAGTCTAATTGGTCCGTTCTACAACACTACGGTTAACGCAGCTACTTGACTGATACTCCTGTTATTGGCAGCAATTAAGTGCTCAAGAGTCAAGTGTCACTATTATCTATGGTTTGGTTAGATTATGTAGGTCCATCCTTCCAAAATCGGGAAGAGCTATTTGGGACTAGATCTGTCATAAGCACCAAAAACGAAAGTGCCGTACGGCACACTACGCCCTGACCAAGTTCTGGCCCTCATTTTGTTTATAAGATAGTTTATTTTGCATGGTCTTATAGCTTGTTTCAATAGCTTTCTTATACATTCTCTCATATCATCCTACTTATAAGCAATCTATTAATACACGTAAAATAATACGCATTGAACGACCGCTGCGCTTGCGAGATAATCGCGCCGATCTATGGCCTACCGCGGCGTGGGGGTACTTGCCGATTACATCTACATAGGTACGTAGGCATGTATCAAGTAAGCTCTTTTCAGTTAGAAGTGGTCGTGAAGCATTACGTTTTGGGCACGCGGCAGATAACATTATGAATACGTGGAGTTGTCTATGAGAAGGGTGGTCAGCGCCTTGTTCATAGAGCACCTCCAGCCAAGCAGGTAGCAGGCACCTCCTACACCGCGACGAATGCGTAATGCGCGAGCGCGCGCCGCGTGTTATAGCACATTATAACGTCATTAGCGGCGGCCGGTCTGTCTGATGACGCCTCATTCATTATAATGTTACACTTTCATTATTATTCGCGGGTGGGTACTATTATCAATTTAGCGAATTATCTCTTCTTAGTATCGGCGTCGTCGTGGATCCACATTATTACCTATTATATGCTTACAATAAGATTAACTTCAATGTCTACCAGTGGGAGGCTCCTTTGCACAGGATGCCTCTTTTGAGTCTTGATGTTAACCTGACACTGCCTAAATAATTCTGAAGAGAACGATACAGATAGACATCTGAATATGGTGGGCGTATTTCCACCTAACAGCCAAACCATTACCAGTGGGAGGCTCCTTTGCACAGGATGCCGGCTAGATTATGGGTATCCCAATGGCGCCTATATCCGCCGTGAAGCAGTAATGTGTGAATGTAAAAGAAAAGTAACAAACGATAAGACGTGACAGGTCAGTCTATCTTTCAAACATTGAAAACCCATAAACTAAAATCCTCAGCGCGTCTTCTGAAGTTTTCACTGCAAAAAAAGAAAATGGAAATAAAATAATGATCTAAACACTACTTCAAATCATTTATTGTTTCGGAACGCGTTTATTTTTCAAAGTAACAGTGTTGGTGAGATTTTAATTATTCTAAATTTATTAATTAAGGATATGAACAATTTATTTGATTATTTTAACGTTTTTTGTCAAAGGGATTTATAATGATATGTAATAATAATAATAATTCCTTTATTTCAGGCTACATGGCCCATAAAATAAATACTTTATAGTCTAACATACATATGATATATAACTTAAATCTACGTCACATTTTCGCGGCGATATGAGGCGCGGGTTCGGTAGCTTCCGGCGGTCAGCGACGTCCGCGATTTTTGCGGAACAGGACCCCCTTCGGCCAAAGCTGCACGTCCAGGAAGGTCGATATGTTTTCTGTCGGGACGCGAACAACAAAAGAGTTGAAGTCTACTGCATGACGCGTCACCAACTTTTCGACCCCAAACCGGAACCGGAACTTCTCCACCAAGTGCTGAACAACGTCGGAGGCCTTGGTGGTGTGGTGAAAGCGAGAGACGTAGTTAGGTATACGTCGCTGGGATTACGGGACGCAGGAGCTGGTTCTGTCCTATTGGTGCTGTGCCACATTGGTTATGACTAGGAGGCCTCCTTTTCTTCCGCTCCACCTTAATGAAGCCATCCTTGTCGGTCAGACCCTTCGATACAGTTCTACAAACGGGTTCGTTGCGGGCGTGCCCGCTTCCACTTTCTGTCCTCAGCACTGACCGCTTTCTGGATTGCTGGCGGATGGTAGCAGCATAGTTACGTTGAGGTGTTGACGTAACGACAGCAGGCGACACCTCCGAGAGAGGAGTACATTACCGCTTACACGTGCGTACATATACAACCAATGACTCTAATGCTTTGGATTTAGTAACTGATTGGTTATTATAATATCTTAGACTCAACATAAAGTGGATTATAATCTGTTGCTGAACGCAGCGTTACACCAATACTGCGTCCCTGCTCTAGCGTCTACCCCACCTATAACTTTTTTTGACTAAAATATTCTCCTATTAAGTACAATACAACTTTCATTGAGGTTCACAAATACGCCACCAATCATCTGTGTGTACAGCATCGGCTTATCCAAATATTTCAACTGGCTTTCTTCTGCCGCCAATCACCAATTATCCATTCCGTCTATATGAACCAAACACCTTCATGTTAGTGCTATTTAAATGATTGAAACACAAAGATTGTGTGTGAGGCGGTGAAGGACTGGCCGCCCGGCAGCCGGTAGCAGGTCGCAGCTGGGGCGGTCTCAGTTTTTTTTATGACAATAAGGGACGAGACGAGCAGGACGTTCAGCTGATGGTAATTGATACGCCCTGCCCATATTAAATTCAGTGCTTGAATTCTGAGCGGCACTATAACTGCGCTCGTCACCTTGAGTCACAAGATGTTAAGTCTAATTTGCCCAGTAGTTTCACTAGCGCTCTTCAAACCGAAACACAATAATGCTTTCACATTACTGCTTCACGGCAGAAATAGGCGCCGTTGTGGTACCCATAATCTAGCCGGCATCCTGTGCAAAGGAGCCTCCCACTGGTGAAGGTTGAACGCGGCTCGTGCTACACTGCGCCGGCCCACCTCGTTTGTTACAAATACGGGCCGCGGTCTCGATCCTCCGCCAATTCAGTAATCGTAAGTCATCAGAGATAAGCGTGGCATTAGCAGGCGGCCGCTATTATCGCCGGCTCGTCGTGAGCTCATATAATTATCTCGAAGGCTTAGATCGGCGCTCGCCTCCCGAGCGTGCTCGTGTTGATTCGAGTGACGAGGCCGTCGAACCCGCGGAGCCTCTCACCCGCGACGCTCGCGCCAACTTAAATCCGCAACTTTATAGTTGTACAAGTGACGGGCGCACTTTGAGTCACGCGGGCGGCCCGGGAGCATCTTACATACGGCGCGCTGTGGGACGAACGCATAATAATAATAATAATGACATACTTTTACACAAATTATTTACAAGGTACAAGAAAACGATATATTTCATACAATTTACTTACTTAAACATACATAAATACAAATAAACATCAATGACTCGGAAACAAACATTCATATTTATCATATAAATGTTTGTACCTACCGGTATTCGAACCCGGGACCTCCAAGCTCAGTAAGCAGGATCACTTACCACTGGGATATAGGGGTCGTCCCAAACAATCTAATTGCTATGTATTTTATATGTATTACTTGTGAGATACATTGTGTTTTTATGGGTGCTATACCAAGAAATCGCCAAAATAGCACATAATTGAAACCATTTCTTGACGTTTTACAAATATGTAGTTTATATTTATACATAAAATAATTATAAATCTACAGAATATGAGATGAAAATTAATTTTTTCTTTACATTTCTATTTTTTATAATCAGTGCGGAAAAAATCACCAAAATACCCCTAAATTTTACAGTTGGAGCTATACTAATCATTCAATGTAGATAAACTTGTACGTAAATTTATTAATTGTACACCAATACTATTTAACATGACATAGTTTTGAAAGGAAAATTGTATTATGTTTCTAATAAATTGAAAATGCTTCTAATTCCGAATTAAAACAATGGCGATCTTGTACCGGGGATGTACTCGTCAACTAGCTCCACTCGATTCCTCAAGTCTCGGTCCCCAGCCTTAATAAAAAAAAGGTACACTGTGTTATTAATCTATTTATTTAAAACATAAAATATTTTCAATATTGATATGGTCACTGTAAGATGTTATTAGGTTAGTTAACTATGTAATTTAAAGTTAAAATTATTATATATTTTATTTTATGAAATGCTCACATAATGCCTCTGTATGTGTGGATTGATGCATCTACTATACTCAATAACTCTTGTGTATATAAGTATTAATTTACTTTTTTTATTTTTTTGACTTACTCGTGTAAGCCTTTCAGTTTTTGACATTTTGAGTATTTTTGTTGCGACACTTTGCATATATTGTAATTGAAATGATTTGTAAAACAATTAAAATGTACATCTTGACGTAAAAGAGTGGCAATGAGTTTCTTGCTACTTCTTCTCATTAACTCAACCCTTTACGAAGTAGCGGTAAATTCAATAAGAAAGATTTTTTTTTATTTTTTTTTGACATTCATAAGTGTCATTTCCGTGACCTATATGACTAAAGTGTTTTTGAATTTGAATTTGAATAACTTAAGACAGAAAACCCATAAGTAGAGATTAAATAAATTGACCGACTTGGTATTACATGGATCTCACAACTTTATACGGTAGAAGAACTGAGTTGTAAGACTTGGTTTTTTTAAAGTTATGTTTTTGATGCCATTATATATTTTCAATGCATCTACCTACTCAATATCTTTTATTTATTTATTTACATTTTTTTTTACATACTCGTGCAAGTCATGACGTTTGAGTATTTTTGTTGTATCGCTGTAATCAAAATAATTAGTAAAATTGGCAATGAGGTTCTTGCTGCTTCTTCTAGAAGTTCTTCTTCTTCATCTAAAGTTCAACCTTTTCCAAAGTGGTGATAATTGGTAGATCTTTTGGCTAATCATCAGTGCAATTATTTGACTAAATTTTTTTTGAATTTGATTAAATTTGTGGATGATAATCACCGCTTTCGGAGCTCGTTTGGCAAATCACCGGAAAAGCTTGGTGGAACTTTTATAGGATGTTTGTTTTTACACAAGCATAATGAGGATATTTTAAATTGGACAAGACAACGTGTGTCGAGTCCACAAGCGCGATATTTCAAGGACTCCGTGATGTGATGAGTACGTCTGGCGCGCGAGGGTCATCTGGTGTGTTATATAAGGCCTCCCTTATACACACACAGCACTGCGCGCCAACCCGTCGTCACATCCATTCCCTGTGCACACCGACCTTGTGTGATTGTGATCATTAAGTTATTTATTCAATTTGGGAGACACGTGGTCCTCGGTCCGTAATCACCGCCACCGCGGCCTGCCCGATGACGGTGCGGTCTCGCGGCGTTCCCACGAGCCGCGCGCCGCTTTGATGACACATTGATTGCCCGCCAATTATACAATTGCTCACTTTACTGCACTTCACGAGTGGCCGCGAGCCGCCACTTCTCCTCCCCCCCTCTCGCTCTCCACTCCGGCTGCGTCCCGGGTCACCGGGTCACTCTGTTATTAAGAAATGTCGACATTGCGGTCCCAGGTTCGTTAGAGGCCACACTGTTGGCTTATGAGGATCGTACGAATAGGCTTCCTCCACCTGGTTGGCTTCATACCCAAGCGATGTAACCGCAAAGAATAGCAAGCTTCTCAATATCCCTAAAAGAAATAATCCCCCAAGAGGACAAGTACTAACTCTATAAAGTCGAAACGTCCCTCCCCTCTCAAAGTATTCTCGTTGGCGACGCCCGTCGTACTTTGGGAGAACACACTCCGAAAAGGTCACGGCAACCTGCTGTATGCTGAACTTGGGTTTTTGTAACATCTGGAAACTAAGCTCTAACTTACATACTAAACACCATCATCTTAAGGCAGCTGACCTTACCCTGTTGTTCCTGACGGAGACGCAGCTACACACAATAACTTTAGAGACGCCGTATTTTCAATGTAGCTTTTTCAACCTAAGCACTATTTTTGTTTACAAAAAAAACTACTAAAAATAGAATATTACTAGCTGACCTGACAGACGTTGTTCTGTACATAATAAATAATATGTTTCTTATGAATTTGTCAATAATATTTCATAACATCAAGAATTATTTCATAAAATATGCTCCCTGTTATTAAAATGAAATTGTTTCACAGCAGAACCGTCAAGAAATTCTCTCAATGAAAATATGTCCATACAAAACAAATATTGGAAATAAAAATAATTATGAATCCAAATCGAGATAAAAACTATCCTATCTCTCAAGTTGGACTAAACTGCACTCCATGAAGTGATTCCCATTAAAACTCGTTCATTAGATTAAGAGTTCACTGGAAACAAACATCAGGACACTAGATTTATATATATTACTAGCTGACCCGGCAAACGTTGTTTTGCCATTTAAATTATTGTTTGAGTTAGACCGTTTCTTGGATGTTTGCAACATTACCTTATTTTTCTAAAATAAAAGTATTTTTCTAAAATAAACGTAGCCTAAGTTAATCCTTTTTCATTAATTATATCAGCTACCTGCCAATAAAAGTCCCGTTAACATCGGTCCAGCCATTACAGAGATTAGCCGGAACAGACAGACAGACAAAAATTGTAAAAAATGTTATTTTGGTGTATACATATTCATATAGATGTAGTAAACAACGGTTATTTTAATATTGCAAACAGATACTCCAATCTTATTTATCTGTCTGTATAGATGATGTTTTTGGAGTGTAAACCTCAATGGACTAATATTGCGTTCTTTCATTACACCAGCCAGTATGAATAACTGTGGAACTTTAAACACCACGATCCTACAAGAAGGCAGGGTGTAGTCAGGGCCTCCTGCTCGTCACTCGGTGAGCCAGGCCGTGATGCTGATGTCATGAGAGACATTCCTGTTACACATTCCCTTGTACATTGTAATGTTAATATCTCTCATTATTATTAATTAACAACATGTAAGTACTCAAGTGAGTTATTTATATTTAAAAGCATTAGCGTTGTTATTGAATATAATTATTTTAATGTTTAAGCCGGTCAGTAACATAAAAGAAAAAAAAATCAAATTCCAAATTTCTATATTTGATAGTAAAATATATATACAAAATTATTTAAAATCTACTTATTATAGCAATTTACAATTAAGCCTTATGTATGTAGGTATCAGAAAACTTATTCCTACAACCCTATCTACGTGTTGGGGGACAAAACTTTATTATGCTTAAAAACTAATACATATGGTTTGTGGGGGAAAATCCAGGAAACTGGGAAAACCTGGCTATTTGCTATCCTATAGTAACATAAAAGTTTTTAAAAGATTTTTTTATGTTAAAATCATTGTTACCAAATATATACCTACAGATATTAAAAGTCTCTTTTCTACTTACTTAATAATATATGTTGGAATGTTACGGAATGAAGTGTTATGTTATCTACATATTAAGTATTATAATTCAGTGTTATGTTTGACCTCGAAAGAAATTTCAAAATGAGTGTAGGGTGACTGTTAAGATCCCTCTCGCCGGTTCCAGTCCACACTCTTCCTGGTCGAACATCCCTCTGGACTCCGGGCGCCGTCTCACACCGATACCGTGCTCGCTGGGAACTAGAGGGCCGCGGAATCAAAGGTCATAATTTATATTGTAAGCAGTGGGAGGCTCCTTTACACAGGATGCCGGCTAGATTAGGGGTACCAAAACGGCGCCAAACCGTGAAGCACTAATATGTAAGTATTATTGTGTTTCGGTCTGAAGGGCGCCCTAGCTAGTGAAATTTCTGGGCAAATGAGACTTAACATCTTATGTCTCAAGGTGACGAGCGCAATTGTAGTGCCGCTCAGAATTTTTGGGTTTTGCAAGAATCCTGAGCGGCACTGCATTGTAATGGACAGGCCGTATGACCATCGGCTGAACGTCGTGCTCGTCTCGTCTCTTATTTTCATAGAAAAAAAAAACCAATTGGCGGGCGACGGTCACAGTTAAGCGGAGCGGTAATGGGCGCGAGCTTCGAGCTGCGGCCGGAAGTGTGTGATTCATTGTAGGTCGCTCGTATCGCGCCATCGTGGGCGAGCATGTGTGTGTCTTCTGTAGCTGCAGGTCCGGACACGACACTTGCATTCATCGTCAGGACATCCAGTGAGGACCCGAACTGCCCCCACCACCGGCACTGCTTATCCGCATTGCGTGTCGCTTGTCGCCCTCGCAGTTGTTGAGGTGGAGCGCTGGCGATACTCACTCACACTTATGTTGAGCTTACTAGTACACTAGTGATCCATTGTATTAATTTTAATGTATTAAACTGAATGATCTTAAAATAGAAATGTTACAAGTTTAACTTTATATCTTACAGAATTTATATATTTAACATTTTTTACTATATTATATTGTTATTTTCTGGGTAAATAATACTTACCTTATTACTTGCATAAGCTTATTGAAACCCAACAATCGCACATTAATGTATAAACCACTTACAAATAATAATTACAAATGATTAGCCCAATTAATTAACGCATCGCTTGACATCTTGTTTGTTTGTTCTTTCAAAGTCTGAAATTGCTGTTTCGTACTGAAACCACGGACTAGTAAATAAGAAGGACTCCGCACCGTGATATTAGCAAGTGAAGCACCTTTATGCTAGTGTGTGTGCGGTTACGGGGTATACCAGTTACACAATTTTTTCTCCGTTAAATAATCATATATCCACAAATACTTTTATATTATTGTTTTTACACTTTTTCACAACGCACGACGGCATTTTTAAAATATTTTATTGCGACGCAAACTGATCTGTTACAGATGATGGCAAATCTCATAATGGCGGCCGATGGGCTTGTATTAGTGTAAGTGTATGCGTGGGACTATGTATTTACACGTTTACCGGCTTGTTTTGGTGCCTCTCTGTTATGTAAGGTGACACGGAGTCCTTAATTTTTACTCGTCCGTTACTGAAACATGTGAACATGTAAGATAAATTAATTTATCACATCGAGATTATTACCCTCGTTATCTTACCATTGATTAAAATTAAAATTCAAATATTTTTGTTCAAATAGGACTCAAAATCGCATATTGATCGCCAAAAACTACCACCCATTCAAAATATACGGCCTCAGACCTGAGAAGAACAGGCGCAAGAAACTCAGCGGGCTTTTTTTTATAAGAATATGGATTACAATGTGATATTGTACAATAAACATTTATAATTAAAGAGCCTGAGGGTGTTCGTTTCATTACCAGTCTGTGGTATCATTAAGAAAATCGTTTATGCTATAGTAAGCTTTCACACAAAAACGTTTATTATCAATTCTTTTAAATTTTGTAACACTGATTCACAGGAAAGTTATTTATGCCTTAGCGGCACAATTTTGGCCATCTGGATTTTTTAATATAAGAAGCTCAGGTTACTTGTAGAAAGTATTGGATACAGGGATATGATGTGGAGACGCTGTATCTCAGCCGAATGTGATCTATTGGAATTAATTAGTTTTTGCCTGTTGTTCGGACCCCATTTATGTAACTGTAACGTTATTTATGTCAGGAATTATTAAATTATACCGTTTCCTCAGTGGCAATGTACTGTTTGGGGACTTTTTCTAACTTCAACAACTAGTTCAGTTCACTGTTGGAATGTGATATATTTGTGAAGCAATATTTAGAGGAGTTCATTGGCCTCTTGCGGCTGAACTGACAGATTGACAGTAAATGGTGATGGCCTTGTGAGCCGGTGAAGGTTGCACTAGGAGTGACTACCTACCCATGTTGTAGTATACGGTCGGGTGCCAGTGCTCGCGGAATACATTAGAGCAGGCGCGGGCGGACTCGGGTCGGTCGCGACACCCCGCGATACCATCGGCTTGTTAGCGCTATCTGATCCGCTGTAATTGGCACCGCCAGCCGCGGCGCGCGCAACAATCGCCGCCTTCATACGCCACGAATGAACGCTTTTATCAATAACGTTAAGTATTGTGCGACGTACGGTCACGGTAATGGTGGGCCGAGCGGGAGATGCGCAGGCGCACCACGTGTCACAAAATAATGGTTATTTATGCAACTGTTGTGTAATAAGGGGTAGTAAAACTTCGCCTCGTGTGTAATAGTATCACATGAGTGTTATAATGCCTAATAATCAACAGTTGCATACAAGACTTTATCTACACCGATATATGAATTTTGAAGATTCTGAAACAGTTAGCTTACTGCTAACATTAAAAAAGCCAGTCCTAGTAACCATAATATCATCCAAAATCCCCCGCCCCGGTGCGGTGCAAGGCTTGTTAATCGTGAATTCTTTCATCTTGCTATTCCGTGAACTAATGTTGGTCTTCACTCTCCACTGCAACGCTCAATGAGATTATTTAATGAGCTCCTTAATAATAATTTTGACTCAATGGATGTGTTTGGGATGTCGGTGTTACAAGACTAAAGTTTAAAAGACTTTGCAGTGTTATTTATAATAGTGTTTAATTATTTATATGCTTTCTTTTAATCATATTCAACATAAGAAATAATTTGTATTTATAACATTAATTAACCTTTAAAGTACTAGGATTAACTTTTCCACATCGGACGGTGCCAATGGGCACTTGTTTTTACAAACACTGAGAGATCGGTAGTGAAGTTTGGCACTGTTTTACCTCACCCTATTTTAGCGCTTATTACGTGTACAAGATGGTCTTTTTCCCTATGCAATTATGAACGAATGAAATCCGATACAGATTTCGATTCTTTAAAAGCATGGGTGTAGATATATATATATTATCTTGCAAAAAAGTAGTACTTCTGTAATGAATAAATCCATAAAGTGCAGCAAGATATTATGGTACATCAACCCCAATCTCACCTCTATTTTTATTGTAGTATGTAACAAGACTGCTTGGTGCGCGGCTCACGAATGTCGCACGAGTTGAATGGACGATGTCTGTTGGAATAGACGGTTCGTATGTTGATCAGGTGAGCCCTCGCCCACATATATAATGTCCAACGTGCTGGTGCCGGGTCCACCGTGAGACAGAGCGAGCTCCTACGATGTACGGCTCAACTGCTCTGTTCATTATTCAATATAATTCCTACTTTGGTAGACTGCCGGCAATGCGTGTACTCATGTACGAGTATATTAGAGTCTTCTTTCTGCCTCCCGTTCTGATTCCCTATACACCAGACCAGTAGGATCAAGCTAACTTACTCTTTGGGTATCTTGATTACGCTTGATAATACTCAAATTCAGGAGCGAAATAATATCAGGCTTATTGTGTCTCACTCTAGCTCTCAGTTACATTTTTTTTAATGAAAATACGGAACTAGACGAGCAGGACGTTTAGCTGATGGTAATTGATACGCCCTGCCCATTACAATTCAGTGCCGCTCCGGATTCTTGAAAGGCCCAAAATTATGAGTGGCTCTACGATCGCGCTCGTCACCTTGAGACATAAGATGTTAAGTCTCATTTGCCTAAAAATTTCACTAGCTACGGCGCCCTTCACACCGTTGAATCAATGTTTACATATTACTGCTTCACGGTAGCAATAGGCGCCGTTGTGGTACCCATAATCTAGCCGCCATCCTGTGCAAAGGAGCCACTGGTAAAATAATAATAATTTAGTTTAGTCTCAATAATTTAGTGCAACTGTCAAATAACGCCATGTGAACACGCGGAGTCACGAGGCCTCGCGGGCATTGTATGCAAATGTGCGCGACACTGTCCGAGATAGTGTTGCTGTACGAACATGTGCCATTACCACACACAATTACTTCATACCATAAAGGAAGGCCGGGGAAGTCTCCAAGCTGGGACCCGCGACCACTGTGGAGGCATCGCTCAGGTCAACTACCTGCAGCTTTTTTTTTAATGAATATAAGGGACGAGACGAGCAGGACGTTCAGCTGATGATTATTGATACGCCAGCTCATTACAATGCAGTGCCGCGGCCGCTCAGGATTCTTGAAAAAACCTAAATTTTCTGAGCGGCACTACAATTGCGCTCGTCACCTTGAGATATTAGATGTTAAGTCTCATTTGCCCAGTAATTTCACTAGCTATGGCGCTCTTTAGACCGAAATAGTTATGTTTACACATTACTTCTTCACGGCTGAAATAGGCGCCGTTGTGGTACCCATAATCTACCCGGCTTCCGGCATTGGAGCCTCCGTTTGTTAAAAAACCTACGGAAACACCTTCAAATATACTTTTATGTTAAAATTTTTTTTTTCAAATTTTATTTGTGTATTTATACTAGAGGTGAGGATTATCACTTTAAAAATATAACAAATTGCTTAGACTTACAAGAGCGACATCTCAAGTCAATTTCCTGATATGCAAATATTGGGATTGAGCAGGTTACTGTAATGTAGATCCTGTAGATGAAGCCCCAACCTCAGAGTTGCACAAAACATACAAGATTTTATGACGATACGTCAGTCGAATGGTTATATCAGTTGGCAGAGCACTCGCACGGAACACGAGAGGTCGTGGGTTGGAGTTCCGCATCTATCATAAAATTTTGTTTTCAAATTTTATTTGTGTATTAATCTTAGAAGTGAGGGTTATCACTTTAAAAATATAACAAATTGTATACTTTCATATTGTATTGAGCTCGAGAAAGTTTTGTTCCTGCTGGAGACAGAACACATCAGATATTAAGACGTGCGTGCCGACAATTGCTAGCCATAACTAAGGAGTCCTTGATACTTGCGATGTTATACTCGTATACAGTACTTTTGCGTCGGTACTCCAGATTTTATACTGATATATAAAGCAATTCATAAACAATATGTCATGTTTTTTTTTTAAGTGGAAAAAAAACATAACATATTGTTTAGATTTACAAGAGCGACATCTCAAGTCAATTTCCTAATATGCAAGTATTGGGGTTGAGCAGGTTATCAACTGTAAAGTAGATCCTGTAGATGAAGCCACAACCTGAGAGTTGAACAAAGCAAACAGAATTTTATAAAGAGGCGGTACTCCAACGGTTAGCTCAGTTGGTTAGAGCACCGGCACGGAACGCCGGAGGTCGTGGGTTCGATTCCCGCATCGTTCATAAAATATTGTTTTTAAAATTTTATTTGTGTAAAGCAATTCATATTCAAAAATGCACAACGATAATGTTCAATGTTTCACTTCTGCCGGCACTCCCGGAGTGCAACCCGTTATTTTTTGTATTACATTTCACGATATATTTAGCCTGAGATACCGATCATACAAATAGTGGTTAGCGACGCTCTTCTGGTGTTCGGGAGAATATTGGCGTCGGTGATCACTTAATATCAAGTGACTCGTAGGCACGTTTGCCTCCTCTTTCATAAAACCCAGAACCAACTAGTCATATAATGTTTATTGATTTGGACAACTCACATTGAATTTTTTTTTATGGAATAGGAGGACAAACGAGCGTACGAGCGTACGGTATCTGGTGTTAAGTGATCACCGCCGCCCACATTCTCTTGCAACACCAGAGGAATCACAAGAGCGTTGCCAGCCTTTAAGGAAGGGGTACGCGCTTTTTTTGAAGGTACCCATGTCGTATCGTCCCGGAAACACCGCACAAGGAAGCTCATTCCACAGCTTTGTAGTACGAGGAAGAAAGCTCCTTAAAACCGCACTGTGGAGGACCGCCACACATCCAGATGGTGGGGATGATATCCTAACTTATGGCGTGTCGTGCGAAGGTGGAAATATCGATAATATCTAGAAAAAAAAAGTATTTTTTTAATAAATTACAAGTGTGAAGTGTGTACGAGTTGTTACTCGCTCAACATCGATTATCAATCATGTCCCAATTCTACCTCACTCTAGAACTGACGCAGTAGTGACTTAACAGATTCTCTGTAGAATCTAAGACACATTAGTTATGTAGAACAGTTACGTGACAGACGTGGAATGGAGTCGGCCGCCAGCGCGAACTCTTTTATTAATTAAGGTCCTCGCTTTGTTTATTACCGTCATCTGGAGTGACGACGCAAATGTACTGATTACGAGTATAACATAGCGAGTGTCAAGGACTCCTCAATTATGGCTAGCAATTGTCGGCACGCACATCCTTATATCTGATGTGTTCTGTCTCCAGCAGGAACAAAGCTTTCTCGAACTCAATACAATATCTAAGTATATTAAAAGCTGTTCCCGCAGGTAGGTGGTGGTGGCTGGATGATCTTGTTACAGGGAGGTCTGCTTGATGTGTTTTTTATTATTATTATTTCCTTTAAACTTAAAGTTATTATATATTTTATTTTATGAAATGCTCACATAATGCCTCTATTTATTTACGGTATGTGTGGATTGACGCATTCACTGTACTCAGTAACTCTGACATTTGAGTATTTTTGTTGCGTCACTTTGCATATATTGTAATTGAAAGGATTTGTAAAACAATTAAAATGTAAATCTTGACTTAAAAGAGTGGCAATGAGTTTCTTGCTACTTCTTCTCATTAGCTCAACCCTTTACGAAGTAGCGGTAAATTCAATAAGTAATAATATTTTTTTTTGACATTCATAAGTGTCATTTCCGTGACCTACATAAATAAAGTGTTTTTGAATTTGAATTTAGTCAGGTTGGTATCAGTGGGAGGCTCTTTTGCACAGGATGCCGGCTAGATTATGGGTACCACAACGGCGCCTATTTCAGCCGTGAAGCAGTAATGTGTACGGCCGATCAGAGTCCGATCCGTATCCGTGAAAACACGGTCCGAAGTAGTCGTAGAACTATTTCTACGGTTGACGGAAAGAAATCGGATGACGGAAGCCGGATCTAGTGCGTAAACTACCATAGAAATAGTCATAGAGTAGAATAGAAATAGTAAATCAGACGTAGTGAGGAAGCGCTCTGACGTTGGCTAGTCAACTTTTTTTTATGGAATAGGAGAACAAATGCGCCTACGGGTCCTGCTGTTAACTGATCACCGCCGCCCACACTCTCTTGAAACACCAGAGGAATCACAGCAGCGCTGCTGGCCTTTAACGAAGGTGTGAGTGCTCAACAATACCATTTGCATCATAAATCTACTGAACCAATGGAAGATCTACAAATTAAATTTGTAACCAAAATTTATGAACGATTCGGAACTCAAGCTTGCGATCACTCGGGTTCCATCCGAGCGGTCTTATAACCTGAACCAACTGCCTATGGCGCCTATTGGCTGCCTGAGCCAACCAATGGTTCGTAAATTTTAGTATTTCTTGTTTATCTTTTTAATTGTTATTATGTCTACCTCCAGTCAGCTGTTCTTGTGTCCTCATTCAAAGCATGTCATCATTAACATAGGTGTCCATATTACTTATACAGATTGAGATTCACTCTCACATAAGATGTTAATCTATTAAAAGAATGTGCGGAGAGTTGCGTGTTGTGGTTATTGTCACACACGCGCGACGTGGCGTGCACGCGGTGTGCGTGCACGGACCACAGCTCGCTATCGGCGTGCCTCACCTGTATGGAAGGTAATGTTATGCTTCCAATAGTTCTCCGGTCTTAAATAGAGGCACGCTACAAAATGACTGACACAGTTGCGCGTACAAACGCAGTCACTACCGTCCATCACTGCGCCGAGAAAGGATACTTGCTTGTCGGCCGAAGTCTCGTCTCCAATGCCATCTGACAAAAACCATCTGTTTTTGTGCCATAAATGCCATCTGGAGGGCAAAGCCAAAGAAAATGGGCGTCATTGATAGAGCACGGCAATACTTCAAGCCGGTCCACAGACTAGCACTGTACAAAACGCAGGTCCAGCTACACATGGAGTATTGCTGTCATCTCTGGTCTGGCGCACCCCAGTATCAGCTCGATCCATTTGACCACGTGCAACGCAGAGCAGCTCGAATTGTCGGGGACCCAGTGCTCTGTGAACGGCTGGATCGCTTGGCGTTGCGTAGAGGCGTCGCTTCATTGTGTGTATTCTACAAAGCTGTGGAATGAGCTGCCTTGTGCGGTGTTTCCGGGACGATACGACATGGGTACCTTCAAAAAAAGCGCGTACACCTTCCTTAAAGGCCGGCAACGCCCCTGTGATTCCTCTGGTGTTGCAAGAGATTGTGGGCGGCGGTGATCACTTAACAACAGGTGACCCGTACGCTCGTTTGTCCTCCTATTCCATAAAAAAAACCAAGTCCAGTGTTGGATTCAGCGCGTGTCTTGTGAGACCTTCTCGACGTAATGATCAACGACACTGAACTGATGAGACCGTTTATCTGACAGCACAGTACCTTATAGGAGTCGTTCAGAGTGGTAATAGTCACCGAGAAACATGCAACGTACTCTCCGTGACCAAAAAAGCCCTGCGCTACAAATAACATTGAATAATTAACTCCATTTTCGGTAATTTGATCCAACAGCCGGTAGAGTTTTGACAGAGGTATCTGAAGAACAATATTCTGCTTCATATCAAAAAAGATGTAGCACAAAATAAGGGTCTTCGACGCATCTATAAGTGCGTCTATAAGTAATAATAAAAATATTTGAATTTAAATCGCTGGTGCCCTAATGTGCCGGATGTTCACCTCGTCGTCTCGCCGCCCATATAATTGCTCTCGGGGCTCAAAATCTTGACTAAGGAGGACCCAGCCTAGAAATAAACACCACAGGATAATAGTATGCGGCGGTTGCCTCGCATACTACTCTGTTGGCACACTTAATGCTCCCTCAGATCGTCCAAGGTCAACGTTCTGCTGTCCGGTGCATATTACGTTGAAACTTCACGCACAAACTATGTATATTTAAATATAGTTTTATGTGAGCAGTTCGTGGTCTCTAAATACTTTGCCTTCAGCGGCGAGTGTTTCGAGCTCGTTGGTCACTCTCATGAGTGACAGTGGCCACGGTTGAACAACTACTAAATACACAAATAAAGTTTGGAAACAAAATTTTATGAACAATGCGGGACTGGAACCCACGACCTCTTGCGTTCTGTGCGAGTGCTCTTCCAACTGAGCTAACCGCTCGAGTGACGTATCATCATAAAATCTTGTATACTTTGTTCAACTCCTACGTTGTGGCTTCTATTTACTATTAACAAACGATAACTTAATATTATGATGTAGCGCCTCTGCGGGCGAATTACTAACGAGTTTTGAGAATTATGTACGACTCTCTGTATCAGAATAATTTAATGCACGAACATTTAAAACAATGTTAATGCATTAGTATTGACTGTAATATACTTGTTAACGATGTAATTAAATTATAAACAATGGGAGTGAATGGCGGCGCGACGGAGATGCGACGTAAACGGGACGAGGACGCAACGGGGACTCGACGGCCGGGACCAAATTACTTTATGATCACCCGTTATCTGCATATCTAATGTAGTTTTTATTGTAAATGCATGTTCATATTAAAAGATATTAAAATGTCTGTCGTGCTTCGCTAATTTTGATTACTTGAATGCATCAATTCGGCGCCTCTCTTGATACAGAGCACTTATATATTTTATTTGATGTTTAATTCACAAGAACATTAATTTATATTTGGAATAATACAGTTTCGCAAGTCCTGAGACATAAAATGTTATGTAGACAATTAATTAAAAATTTAGACATGTCTGTCAGTGCGTCTTGTCTCATATCTAAATAATAATATAATAATATAGACATTCTTCTTCGTCGGATTACTCTTGACAGAGCAGTCGTGGTCACGTCGAACGACGAACGATTCTACGCCAGTTATCTGCCCCGGACGCAGTGCAGCGCCGGGTGCTATTCGGGTCGCATGGCTTCCTGATTCGTCTCTTTGGTTGTCTATTCATATTCATACGTGACTATCATGGGAAAAATAGTGCAGTGGATTCCCCTTGCCTTCTGCACCAGTCATTTCAGAAGTTATTTAGTCTTCAAGGCCGCTGTAGCCTCTTCCAACCGGTTTCCCAGTCAGGTGTATGGTTATACCGCAATATAGACATACTTTTACACAAATTATCTTGCCCCAAACTAGGCATAGACTCTGCTATGGGTACAAGACTACGATATATTATTTAATACAATATACTACTTTAAACATACTTTAATACATATCCATGACTTGGGAATAAGCATCCATATTATTATTTCAAATGTTTGCACCTACCGGTATTCGAACCCGGGAACTCTAGCTCAGTAGGCAGTACACACTACGCACTATGCACTAAGTACTGGGCTATGTGGGGCGTAATAATCACTTATAATCATATAACTGATTGCAAAATTTATAATATGAACCTGTAAGACTGTAACCAGTCATAAAAATTGCTTGAAAGCTCCTAAATGGCAACGACCTGGTAAACTTGGACGACACCTGGGTTGATGGTGTTATATGATGGTGCCTCCCAGTGAGAAGCTCCTTTGCACAGGATGGCAAGATTTTGGGTACCACAACGGCGCCTATTTCTGCCGTGAATCAGAAATGTGTAAGCATCATTGTGTTTCGGTCTGAAAGGCGCCGTAGGTAGTGAAATTACTGGGCAAATAAGACTCAACATCTTATGTCTCAAAGTGACGAGCCCAATTTTAGTGCCGCTCAGAAATTTTGGGATTTTCAAGAATCCTGAGCAGCACTGCATTGTAATACGCAGGGTGTATCAATGACCATCATTTGAACGTCCTGCTCGTTTCGTCGATTTTTTTTTCATAAAAAAAACGAAGACAAATGATGGAATCACAGAAGCAGCAGAATCGAAACTGTCACTCATATCAGTGCCTCTAGCGCTGATTTAAGAAAACGTTAATATGAATTGAAGATCATGTCTCACGGACGTGGGAACGGCGACCGTATCTCTGGCCTCGTGTGATCGTCGCCGGCAGCGGAGAGCGGAGTTCTTGCACGTCCCACAGATTGACTGCTCTGCATCAACACAACCAAACCGATGTAGCGTGCGCAACTCACAAGCAATTGGAACTGCATCATAGGTCATGCATTATTCTATGTATAAATATATATACCTAGAGAGAGGTACAGACGTCATCGCGGGCAGCAACTAGTTATGTAAATAGCGTACATTATTTAGTAAGGGTAGGGAAAAATATTGTGTCAAGATTAAGCACAATTTATTTTACACTAGCTCACCCGACAGATGTTGTTCTGTCATTAAACGGTTCGAGAGATATGGTAAATGCGTGGGTGAGTGTTTGGGTCGGATCGTGACACGACAAAATATATTTGTAAGCCTCCATTGATCCCATCCCAAAAGATTTCATTGAGATCGGTCGAATAGTTTAGGAGTTATTACGGAACATACATTCTCTTTTATATATATATCTTTCTTTCTTCTTATAGTTCTTTCATGTTAATTTCAATATGTTTTTGTTCTTTCAAAGTATTTAAAAAAATCAATAATTAAAATTTTTGGGTTATAAGAATAAAGATGACGACCGATTCTTAGACCTACCAATTATTCCATTGCCATCTTGCAACTCTATTGCGTATCTGTGGATGGAATAGAATTATATTACATCGCGATACAAAAATAGGTGTTGATCGAAGACGGGTGTATGTATTTTTTAAAGCTCAATCATAATAAAATAAAACGAATATAATTTTTCAAAAAAAATATAAAAAATATTTTTGGAGGACCCTTAAAATTTAGGGGTATGAAAAATAGATGTTGGCAGATTCTCAGTACCACTGGATATACACACAAATTTTCAAACAAATTAGTTTAGCCGTTTCGGAGGAGTTTGGTAACAAACACCGGGACACGAGAATTTTATATATCACATTTAGTACCTGCGATATATCCCAATATACATTTTGAACCTATTCGGCAGCAAGTAATATTCTCATCCAGTTTTTTTTACGAAATTGGTCTCATTTCGTAATAACAACTATATTAAATTTCAACTATATGAATATATGAAGTAAAATACTTTGTATTGTATAGTGAAGGTATAGGCAAAGGTGCAAATGCTTGTTAAAACGGCCGTGACCCGTTATCAAATTCAAGTATTTTTATTCAAAATATGAAATCACTTATTAAAGTCAAAAACTCGAATACCATCGAAAAAGTATGCCTCAGACCTGAGAAGAACGGGCGCAAGAAACTCAGTGGGCTTCTTTTTTTTGTCATTAAAATATCGTTACAATACAATAGCCCGAGGTCGGTCGCTCCATTCCCAATCTATGGTTTTTTTATTCTTTATTATTGACCTAACATCACATGAAAAGTAACCTAATTACTATACATATTATGCGATGGCTAACTGCCAGTAACAGATTCACACTATTTTAGGTACAACATATAACACTCTAAATACACCATAATACTTATAAAAGTTTTGTATGTAGTATGTAATTATCAACTACTCGATTACAAAATATTTAAAATAATTTATTGCTCCTGCTATCCTACGTTTGTAGAAAGTTGATATTGTAAAAATCTTGCAAAAATGGCTTTGACAATTAATTATTAAATAACGATTGCGGATGTATGGGTTTGAACCCTATTCCTGTACTATTAATGGACGAAGAGACCAAAAAAAAAATGAATATCGCAAATGTCAGAAAATTTTAGGAACCAACTTCAACCTGTTACTTTTGTGTTACATTGAGTGATGTGCGCGCATCTTAAAATTTCACTCTCATATTTTTTTCAAAACGCGCCTAAAGAAGTAACTTCAATAATTTGCTTTTTGAAAGAATTTTTAGTATGGACGAATACATCTGTAGGTAAGAAAGACCACCGTATTCTGGCCATAGATAAAGTGAGTAGTGAAAAATAGTGAGAGAGTTGGGACATTAAAAAGGGTAGTATGCCTTGTACGCTTATTGGGGACTCTACGTTGCATGCATAATGATGTTAGTTCTAGACAGTCAATTTTGTTGATGCAGAGTATCATGCAGAAAATAATTTATGTTATAGTAACCTTTACCACACAAATGTTTTTTAACAAAAGTTTGAATATCGTAATGTATTTGTTTTGTACATTTTCTGGGGTCTTGTTGTAAAAGCATATACATCGCCGCACAAAAGGGTTACTAACTCTACTTAGCCGAGGAGTAAGTATAATAAGTTTATGTTCGTTCCTGGTGTTAAAATTGTGGTTATGACAGTTTCTAGTAATTTTAATTACGTGCCTATGTACATACATTACATTATCAATAATGTATTGGAAAGCAACAGTTAAGATATTTATTTCTTTTTAACCGACTTCAAAAAAGGAGGAGGTTCTCAATTATTCAGTATTTTTTTTCCTTTTTATGTTTTGTGTTCTCAAAACTTTCTACTGGGTGAACCGATTTTGATAATTTTTTTTTTATTTGAAAGCTGGTGCTGGTCCCATTATAATTTGGTCCAGTACTGACAATGACAATCCATGAGAAAACCATAGAAGTCTTAAATTTGCTATACATACGTATAGCAAAGTGGATGATAAATTTAGGCATAACTCAATATCGCGCCAACCGATTTCGATGATTGTTTTTTGATTGGAAAGGATATACTTCAAAGATAGTTTGGTGAGAGTTTGGTTAGGTTCTGATTACGGAATCCATGGCAGAGTAACTGAACTCTTCAATTGTTACGTTACGTTCCGTTCCTTACGTTCATTGCTGCATTGAATAATTTAGTATATCTACGCATATTTAGATAAATTCTTAGTTAGTGTACGTCAAATTCACTATAAATCCAAAAAAAATTTGCAATCTAATTAAGAAATCTAATTCTAGTTACGATTATTGTAATTTTTGGAGTCAGTGTCACCCAAGATAGGTTTGTGACTACACACATAGTTATAGGTGAGATGTGCTTGAGTCGTGAGGAGGCGAGAGGCGAGAGGCGAGAGCGGGTCGCGGCGGAAGGACACCGATTCTAAAAATAACAATAATCGTAACTAGAATTACATTTATTTATTAGATTGTTATAAATAGTGCGAATAGCTCTCTTCTGCAGATTCTATCACGTGAGTTATTTTGAGTAGCCGAGAGAGCTTGAAGTCTATGGACTGTAGAGCTTCTCTTCTTTTCTGCACCCACTCACCTTGGTCTTGTGTTTACCATGCAGCTCCTTGATATGTTTCCTTATGACTGATGCAAGCCATCATCCTATTTCAGTCATATTCAAGCCCCTCCGGCCAGCGGCATCAATACGTCTTGAATCACTATAAATCTTGATAGAAAGTAGTAATCTATATGAGCTTTGTGGTAATAGTTGGTTTGTAGAGCTTGTAGTACTGATTTGTATGTGAAAAGATGCGGATGGAATTTTACCTTTCGTGTTTGCTGCTTCTATGATATGCATTCTGCTTGGTAGACAGTTTTCACAGTGTAAGCTCCTAGTGATTCGGCTATGTTTATATTTATGGAGCTATAATATTAACAATATGTAGTTCATCGGATTGATGCCTTTGAGATGTGGTGCTGGAGGAAGATGCTTCAAATCCCTTGGACATTCCACACCAACCAATCCATTCTTCACACGCTAGGTGTAAAAACCAGACTCTCATCCATCTGCCTCCGTAGAGTCATAGAGTTCAAATTCAAATTAAAATATTTTTATTCAAAATAGGATGTGACATCACTAATTGAAAGTCAAAAAAATGGGCGCAATAAACTCAGCGGGCTTTTTTATTCATCAAAAATATCTTTACAAAATAATATTGTACAATTATTTAATTGCCTGAGAGTCTGCGCCTGAGCCTGAGTTCTTTGGACATATCGCCAGAAAAGATGGCCACAACTTTGAACAACTGATCGTCACTGGGAAGGTAGACGGACGACGCCCCAGAGATCACAGCCCTATAAGATCGTCTGACCAAATCCGCACATCTCTGGATACCCGACTTCATGACGCACTGCACGTAGCCAAAGACACAGATAATATAATATAATAATATAATATTGACACACTTTTTACACAAATTATCTTGCCCCAAATTAGGCATATATATAGCCTGTGTTATGGGTTGCAAGAGAACGATATATTTAATACAATACTTACTTAAACATAGATAAATACATATAAATATACATAAATACATATAAACATCCGTGACTCGGAAACAAACATCCATATTCATCATATAAATGCTTGCACCTACCGGGATTCGAACCCGGGACCACTAGCTTAGTAGATAGGATCGCTTACCACTCGGCTATACAGATGGCGAACTATTGTTAAGAAGTTGAATCCTCAGCAAAATCATGACCCTCAGAAATGAGGCATACGACGCGAGGAGGAGGAGGAGGTGTAGTTCTTCACGGATAGCAATCGAATGCTGGCTATCAAGATGCTGGACAAAGAAGTAATTCTCCACTGAGCTACTGCTGCAGGTTGCTCCAGCCGCCAGCACACCTCGCGGGCGCCTGTGTGTCAGTGTCAGCGCATGTCGTGGGAACATGTAGATCACGAGACAGTCCGCCGCGCTATCTGCCGTCTGCTATCAGCGATCGCGCGAGATCCGCCGCTGATACCCGCCGGCTGGAGCGCGTTAACGTTAATATCATCGAGATATAATGAGACGTAATGTACACGATGGCCGCGCGATAAACACACACACGCTGCAACTGTCACTTCTTTATTTTTATTTAAATGTCGCTTACCCTGGTCACAGTAAAGATATGTAACGGTATGGAAACTGAGCCTTGTTGATAGAATACTTACCTACACGTGCGTACACTCCATTGAGGCAATAGGGTTGTCAGGTTATTTTTCTAGCCGACTTTAAAAAAGGAGGAGATCCTCATAAATTATAAACATAACAATAAATCGTGCTTAATACACTATACTACTTAATAGTTTAAAAAACGTTAGCTCCGGTTGATGGAGCCGAGTTCAAACAGCCATATACCACGCAATACGCTGGCATTTTTAAAAATATCGCGTTAACAAATAACCTGACACTCGCTACTGCAAGACCGCGAAAACTGCTTTGGGGCCTCGTCGATGCGCATATTTGCATGAGTGTGTCTGTTTCCACACTGTTACATCTGTCTACTGTGACCTGGTTTTGTAAAGTAATAAGCTAGCAATAATAATAATTATATTTTAACACACTTTTACACAAATTAGGCATAGCCTGTGCTATGGCTTGCAAAACAATGATATATTTAATACAATATAAATACTTAAACATACATAAATACAAATACGAATCAAACCCGGGACCTCTAGATTAGCAGACAGGATCACTAACCACTGGGCTATATGGGTCGTCAAGGGTAATCGTTGGTAATACTTAGGTAATTGATTGCATTATAGTTACTCGTATAATGACACAAACATTGATTGTTTGGTGACTAGTTTATATTCATTTATTTATTAGCTAAAAAAACCTAAATAAAAATGATTTGATTTGAGTTTTTTTAGGAAAACGAACAGTACAATGAATAATTACTATAAAACATATAAAACCTTTACCAGTGGGAGGCTCATTTGCACAGGATACCGGCTAGATTATGGGTACCACAACGGCGCCTATTTCTGCCGTGAAGTAGTAATGAAAGGCGCCGTAGCTAGTGAAATTACTGGGCAAATGAGACTTAACTTAATCTTATGACTCATCGTGACGAGCGCAATTATTGTAGTGTCGCTCAGAGATTTTGTGTTTTTCAAGAATCCTGAGCAGCACTGCATTGTAATGAGCAGGGCGTTTCAAATACCATCCAATGAACGTCCTGCTCGTCTCGTCTCTTAATAATTTCTTAAAAAAAAAAGTTCTAAAACAAACCAAGTTTCCACACATATCCCATACCTACATTATTAAATTTTTAAAATTTTATATATAAAATAACTGAAAGTATTACCATAACCACCAATACCATTACCATAGTACCTACCACCAGTACTATAATAAAACTTTATGTACTAATGCATATATGAGTAAGTAAATATACATACAACCTATCAACACTACCTATTATAAATTAAGTCTTACAATATTTTATTTATAATATAATATATATATAAAAATATTTTAATGATATATTTTTTTAAGCTATAATATTTATGGATATTTTTATAACTATTATTTTATAACTTTCTGTAAAAATCAACTATCGGTCGAATTCTTAGCGGTAGCGGACTGGTCAGGTTTAACGAAGCACTTAGCTGGTACTCAATCGGTATAGTCAAATAAGTAGTTTTTTTTCTCTCTTTTATTTCAATTAATAGGTTAGATTTATCATTTCTACTTTTATTTCTTGTTTTGTTTTTTTTTTAATGTAGCAATATTATTAGTTTTATTTTTTTAAAGTTAAAAAATTAGGGAGTATTTTTTGTAATTTTTATGTTTACCATTGTTATCCTATACTTTAGAACAACAAATTGTAACAAGACCTTCAAAATTGTATAGTAAGTGATGTGGTGTACTAAAATAAATAACACCTTCCCCTTCGTAATTGACTTTGTACAAACATATATTTTTGAGCGATCACTGGCCACTTTCAGCGGGCTTAAGGACAAACGAATTCGGCGGTAGGAATCGAGTGAAGTAGCTCTACGGAACACTCCCAGTGACAAATGCGGTAGAAGACACATAATGAAGCGACGTTTCTACGCAACGCCAAGTGATCTAGCCCTTCACAGAGCAATGGGAATTCGAGCAGCTTTGCGTTGCACGCGGTCAAATGGTTCAAGCTGCTACTGGGGTGCGCCAGACCAGAGATACAGCAATACTCCTATGTGGCCGGACCTGCGCTTTGTAGAGCGCTAGAATGTGGGTTGGCTGGAATATTGCCGTGCTCTATTTATGACGCGTAGCTTTTTTGAAGCCTATTTGGCTCTGCCCTCCAGATGACCGTGGAATCGGCAATCGCTCGAGATTTGGAGACCCAGTATTCCAATACTAGGCGAGGCGGTAAGGCTGAAGTGTTGTCAAGGAGCGCTGATACGATAAATGAGATTTTTTTATTGGTAAACGTGCAAATGGTAGAGTCTTTTGGGGGTTACTTTACCACATTTCGCGAACTTCTCAATAGAGGACTCGATAGAAGACACAAGTTTCGTCGATTTCCCGAGAGAGACCTGCATGGCCCGTGTATACGACATCACAGCATTGAAGGTGTCCATCATATCATTGATATTGAGAAAGACAGAGTAGGAGATAGCACACAGCTTTGAAAAGATGTTACTCTGTGGCCAGAACTGAGTATTGCCATAAATGACTGCTAAATTAATAATAAAATAAATAATATATATTTCATCATTAACATTATAAATTAATATTTCCAGTTTAATAATCAATTAAAAAAAATATCAACTAAACCTTAGCACTTATAACGATAACAATTAATTTTAGACCAATTTATGACAAAGGCATTTGATACAAATTCCCAAATGACGTCATTATTAAGAATAGAGTTGACGAATATTCTGATTATTACTAAAATAAAAAAATTTAAATATTACCAATAAACGGTATCAATCGGAGCGCAGTGGGCAGCGGACAGCGGACAGCTAATATTGCAGATAACATTGAAACAAATCGCAAAAGCAAAGCCATTCATATTCATAGCGCGCGTTTGTTAATCTTTGCCCGGACAATGAATTCGTTTGGAAAAAATATACTTAGTTACTTTCAATATTGTTTAACAATATCTGTGCACCTTATTAGTCAGTAATAAGGTTCGTTTTATGTTCGCTGAAGGTTACGTGTATTGTAATGCTGGTCGCGGGCCGCGAACTGAACACCTGCGTCCGCGACGTTCGTGAGAAGAATTACCATCGAGCTGTCCAGCGCGATGAGGCTCCACACACACACCACTGTGGGAGATTATAGTATTATTTATTTTGATTTACTTTAAATACTACGGATACTTTAACATGCTTTATTTTTACAAAAACGACAAACAATTATTACTCCATATAATATCTTCAAACAAATTGCAGTTAGGATTGGTGACGCATTGGACATGAAATTTAATTAACTAACCCAACTTATAATATAAGAATAAAGAAAAATATAGTCATTGTAAATCTTTTGAAACAAATACTATGACTAAGTTATGCTGATTTTTTTGCTAATGAATGTTATTTTGCTTTTTAAAATCTATCTATGGTTTGGTTGTACGTGGAGGAAAGCTATAATAATCGCCCTGTAGTTGACCGCCAAACATTTGTAACGGTCAGTAGACGAGGCAATACGAGGAGTGTTGGCGATGAACAGTGATACCATCAGCAGTGGGAGGCTCCTAAGCACTCGATGCCAGCTAGATTTTGGGTACCACAACGTAATTATCTAAAAACAATATATAAATGAAACGATGATCGTCGACTCTACGTGACGGCACTTTTATAAATGAGAGCGGATATTAATGAAAAATAATAACAAAAATTGTTGTCTATTTCATTTTGAATATCTTTTGTAAGCTGATCGGCCTTGGAGTGTTACGCTTTTTTTTGAGGTATTCTCCAAAATATGGTCAAGTTAGGTCTAGTTTGGGAGAAGTATCACCTCAAAAGTTAGAAAATATATAATTTAAAAGAGTTAAACAAATACATGTCAAGATTTATGAACTTTGTGGCACTCGAACGGTTGGCTCAGTGGAAGACCGCCCGCACGGAACGCGAGTTAGAGTCCCGCATCGCTCATAAATTTTGTTTTCAAATTTAATTTGTTTAATTAATCCCAGAAGTGAGGGTTATGACTTTAAAAAATAACAAATTGTTTAGATTTGAAAAAGCGGCATCTTAAGTCAATTTCCTAATATGCAAATATTGAAGTTGAGCAGGTTATCAACTATAAACGTGTAATGTGTAAGCATTATTATGTTTCGGTCTGAAGGGCGCCGTAGCTAGTGAAATAACTGGGAAAATGAGAAATAACATCTTATGTCTCATGGGTAACGAGCGCAATTATTGTAGTGCCGCTCAGAGTTTTTGGGTTTTTCAAGAATCCTGAGGGGCACTGCATTGTAATGGGCAGGGCGTATCAATTACCACCACATGAACGTCCTGCTCGTCTCGTCTCTTACTGTTCGCCCTATTGCTTAACCAAGCTTTTTTAGGCTATGTTGGACTTATCTGGTGACGTGATTTCGAATCGAGAGTTGGAGTATCTTACGACAAAGGGAGACTTTTTAGCAGTAAGCCTATTGATAGTGAGGAATAAATGTTAAGCAGTAAAGATCACTACACTGAGAGGTCGTTAGTCATCTTTACTGATGGCTGCAGATATAAGTTATTTGAGAAAAACTGTGCTCAGATCAGTTTACCAACGTAATGGATTCTAGCCCAATCCATCTGTTTATCACAAAATGATGAAATTAATCATTAATTTAGTTTAGTTAGTACTCAATAAAATATTCTTGTATGTTTATGGGAAATTTAGAAGTAGTATTATTCCAACCAGTTCAAAAATAAAAAACCCATAAATAAACTACTGAAAACAAAATAACATTCACCAGGTATGTGAGGTGTGCCGAGGAGATCATGTAACACATGGTATCTCAGTACATACTCCGTGATCAAGTGAAGTTTTGCCTCTTTTATGCTCAGTTATGTAAAAAGTATACCGACTCCTATAGCCTAGTGGTTATTGACACTGCCCACTGAGCTAGAGGTCCTGGGTTCGAATCCCGGTAAGTGCAATCATATTTTATGTGATGAATATGAATGTTTGTATCCGAGTCATGGATGTTTATATGTATTTATGTATGTTTAAGTAAGTATATTGTATTAAATATATCGTTGTCTTGTACCCATAGTACAGGCTATGCCTAGTTTGGGGCAAGATAGTTTGTGTAAGAGTTGTCAATATTATAAAAAAAGAATTGTCACTGAATCTGGACTCGAATCTGGTGGTAGTAGACCGCCTTCATCACAACCGACGACTATTAGAGCCGAACATCATAAACATGATGAATTATTTTGTTTTGTTTATTTGAACAATGAGGTTTCTTTGCCCCCCCCCCGCACCACTACTCACCGGCCCGACCAGGTGTTCGCTTCCGAGAGACGCTTCCTTCCCTGAATTATCGCGACTCTACCGGTCTTGCGCTCGACCCGCGCTAGGGTTGCCACTCGTTCTCAGCTGTCACTTCAAGATTATTAATTTATGATGTTCTACGACAAGTTTATCAAGATAATAACGTGACAAAGTGTTGGTGGGGAGCTTAATATCAATGTTGTGATCATCGCAACAGTTTCCAATATGAAAATTTTGTGGAAATCTTCATCATTACCTACCTTCCGTAATCGGCAAGTGCCCCCGCGGTAATCCATAGATCGGCGCGATTTTGGCGCACGCGCAGCGGCCTGTTAATGCAAGAGGCATTTTACGTGTTTTAATAGATTGCTTCTAATTAGGAAGATATGAGAGAATATATAAGAAAACTATTGAAACAAGCTATAAGACCATGCAAAATAAACTATTTTATAAACGAAATGAGGGTCAGAAGTTGATCAGGGCGTATTGTGCCTAACGGCACTTTTAATTTTGGTGTATATGAAAGATCGAGTGCCATACGGCACTTCCCGATTTTGGAGGCTTAGTGAAGTGAAATTTGAAGAGTTCTCTGTGAGAGTGTATCCAGGAAAGTGGAGCACTATTGACGTCTTTTGCCCCATCTAGGCAGACCTTAGTCTCGAATACCCTACCAGCATACCATATGCAGTGGAAGATAGAGAAACGTAGAGCACAGCCCTGGGCAGCCGGCACTCCGCTATCGCAGTCGGAGCACGCGCTTCTCCAACAAACGAACATTATGTCCACGTTTGATTTATAATGGGAGCCATTCGAGCCCACTATCAGTGGACGACATCTCGCATACGACACAAATATAATGAAACAGCAAGTACGAAGTAGTACCTACTCGTAGTAACATGATATTGACTTCAGGAGATACTGGTGCATGCAGATTAGTTTGAGATGAGATGATGGTGATGATGGAAAGTAAATGTAAATGAGATGAAAGTATTTTTTATAAAAATAAGGGACGCTACGAGCAGGACGTTCAGCTGCTCAATATTATTGAAAAACCTTAATATTCTAAGTCGCACTTCAACTGCGCTCGTCACCTTGAGACATAAGATGACAAGTCTCATTTGCCCAGTAATTTCACTAGCTACAGCTCCGTTCAGACCGAAACACAGTAATCCTTACACATTACTGCTTCACGGCAGAAATAGGCGTCGTTGTGGTACCCATAATCTAGCCGGCATCCGGTGCAAAGGAGGCTCCCACTGGTAAAGCAGTTTGGAATGAGAAGATGGAAGTAAATGTAAATGATATGAAAGTATGATGGAATGTGATATTTTGAATCATTAACTCATTCATAATTTTTAACTAAGACCTAGAATCTTGCAAACTTTGTTTCTAAGTCGTATCCTTGAGTTACGCGCTTCAGAATGTGACTCATCCATATGGAGAGATATGTGACGCCCTTCCATATTTACCACCCTTGTCATCCCTACCATCTGATTCAATTATGATTTAAAATCACTAATTGCTCGTCACCACCTACCACTCTTCGTAATAAATGCAGTAAAAGAAAAACAGTAATGGCTTCTCATTGGACAATTCTGTCAATGCTGGAGTAGGTCTGCGATGCGCGCGGTACATATTTATTTATTAAAATTCAATGTAACATTACAGATTAAATCTAAAACGTTACAAAGATACTAAAGTAAAGAAAGAAAACAATCAAAATTATAAAACTAGGTATCTTATTTTATATAACTTACAAGCATCAGGTTTGACCAAACATCCCATCGAGCTGGCAAATAAATCACACTGTGGTGCTACCTCAAGTACAGAGTTTAGAAGGCAGATTATATATTGTTTGAGCTGATACTGGGGTGTACCAGACCAAAGGTATCAGTACTTACCTATATACGTACATGGTATCGAAGAGCTCTGATACGGCCAAAGGGTTACTTAGACTCATTACCGTTAAAAGTTAGAGACTAAAGTCTTGTGGGGTTCAGCTGTACAACGATCGTTTTATTCCATTACGCAGCCTTCACACGAAAAGATATGAATTTTTTACAGCATCGGTCGACGATTCCGACGGGAGAATCTCTAGTACAGTACTAGCATTAGATTGCGTTTTGGTGGAATCCTTCGCAAATAGTATCGTGTCATGTTTTGATATGAATTAAAAAGTTATGAGACAGTACACACCATCTGAGGATTAACACGAGTAACCGTCTAATTCATTGCAGCCCATTATAGACTTAGTCATACACTAGGAAACTCTCAGGAGGCACGTATGATGAAAATTAAGAGATGCGATGCTCGATCAAAGTACAAACAATCATTCAAAGCTGTGCATATATTTTTACCGACGCTCTCTAAAACCAGTATTTTTTTATGTTTTCTTTATGGAAAAGGAGAAAAACGGGCGTCCGGGTCACCTGGTGTTAATTGATCACCGCCAGCCATATTCTTTTCCAACACCAGAGGAATCACAGGAGCGTTGCCGGCCTTTAAGGAACGTGTAGAGTTACATTGAAGTAAGTTCATTTTCCCCCATTCCGCGACCTTCTCTAACATTAATATTATAGTTTTTGCACTATGGAAGAGAGCTGTTCTTGCTATACATCAGCTTTGCTTTTGATAGTCTTTTAAAGAAATTTATTTCTATGAATAATAATGTCTAATAGAATAATGATTGTTGATAGTCAGTATATTTATGGAAATCGTATAAACGTTCACAACGATCGTCTCATTTTGCTCTAAATAGTAATATTCTTTGTTCATACCATTACAAATAACGATTTGCTTATATCTAATTCCAGAAGGCTTCGTCCGCATAGATGCTATGAAGCAGCACAAATATATATTATGCCTGCATCTGGCGTGACAATATGTAGCCTATTCTAGTCCCGACATCTTGATAATATTGCAAATTTGTATTAAATCTATTCAGTATTTCACCCGCTACCGGACCGCACCATAATATCGCGCAATTGGTTGGTCAGCGTTAGAACTATTAAAAATATTTGTCCAGATGATGTAGAGTAAAAGTGAAGATTATCTATTTTAAATAGCAGAAGCGATAAAAGTGTTTATTTTGATATAATAATCAACTTTAAACTACCAAATGTGCATTAAATAAAAATTATCGATTTGTATTGTATTTTATGGTTCATTATATGGCAATAATGGCTTACATATAAAAGATAGATAATATATGCTGTCCCGGGCTTTTTCGTAGCTCGCAGACGGCGGATTTTCCTGCTTACTTGACACTTATCATTATATTTTGGACAATTCACACTATATATTTATAAATTATAGCCTTTGTGTTATTGTGATGTGTAAGTTCTATTACTGTAAAGTTTAATCGAAATCCGTTCAGTAGTTTTTGCGTGAAAGACAAACATCCATATATTCTTATGTTCAGGCGTTCTTTTTAAAGAAATTTAAATATCTTATTTCGTTTTTATATCAACAATCTGTACCTTCATTTAATGATTGGGTATTTTTAGTAATACCAATGACACAGCACAATATAGTAAAAATTGTAATTTTTATAAGTGCGCAATAAGAATATTGTGAGAGTTTCTTGTACCTCTTCTTCTCTCACAGAGCGCCTTTTGATTCCTAAGATCTTAAGCCATTATAAAGGAATCAATTTATGTATTTAATATTGTTAAAAACACGTTTTGTTACAATTTATAGAATCATTTAGATCATCGGCAGTGATTGTAACAATATATTGTTCAATATTCAAGTTCCCGGAACAAAGGACGTGAGCGGCATACGTGGTCAGTTCCAGCTCTGGTGACAAGTGGTCACTTTGTATGGTAATAACGTCGGCTGTAATATTATATCACATTAACACAACAATGACGCGGCCGCTGTTCCAGCGAACTCGACAGTTCCTTACATTAACTTAACGTCGAATACGAAACGATGTTTAATTACATCATGAGTAGTTCGCGGGGGCTTCACACGCCAGCTCGGGTCGGGTGTGTGACCTTCCTCATCAGACAGGATGGACAGGCAGGACGCTTGCGATGGACTCATGGACCCAGGAGCCGACCTACAACATTATCATCGAGATAACTAGCTTACCTCGATACTGAACTCCGCAACCTCTCTGATCCTTAAGTGCGGTCAATTAATTTTTAAATTTCATCAACAGCCGAAATGGCCTCTCTCAAAATCTCCACGAATCCTGCGCTGCCCTCACCCAACGTATTCCGGCGATCTTGATCATATCGTCGGTCCATCTTGTGGGAACCAACACTGCGTCTTCCGTTCGTCTATTCCGTAATTTTTTAAATTTGCCGCCAAATAACGCAAAACTGAAAACACATTTTTATTAATATTTAATATTTTAAAGCTTACAGATGTCCTTAAACATGCATTAAAAATGAAATGACAATGGGCAGGTCATGTGGCTAGGGTCCCAGACCAAAGATGGACTTCAAAAGCGATAAGATGGTGTTACAAGAGAATATGGACGGCGGTGATCACTTGACTCCAGGTGACGCGTACCTACGCTCGTTTATCCTCTTTTTCCATAAAAAACATGAATTTACAAAATTTGACATTTTCATAAAGACATCCTTTAGTAAAGAGAGCGGAGACTGATGAGAGATCATTATCATTGTCCTGGAACCAGGAATATATTTCTGTATAAAAGTTTCCAAAAACTGATGCAAGTTCATGATCCGATATAATAATGGGTTACCAGTCCTTGTAATGGTAGCTTTTAAACCATTAAACCATTTTGGTACCATAAAATTTCATTTATTTTAGTGTGTTTGTAAGACAGGTCTAAAGTTCTTCACAATATTGTTACATAGAATAAATGTGCGATAAGCTTTTATGTAATAATTAATATTATAATTAATATTAATGTATTAAGGATATTTCTCTCTCATTAAACTTAACATCACTAACGTGAGAACATATTAATTGATAAATAACAGCAGATAATAATTTATTTCACCGTTCGTTACGTATCTATAAGGTTGTAATACATACCAACTTAAAATATATTTTTTCACATTTATGTGTTAACTTAAGTGGTAAAGGTTTAAGGTTCAAATATTCGATACCTTAGCGTGATTACAGTTGTACATATTCTTTTAAGGATATTAAAACATTTTTTAATTATTTATTCAAATAATATGGTCGCGTGCAAAACTATTAAATATGCATAATGTTAGCATAAGAATTGAGCAACAATTTTATTAAACTTCGATTTATATTCGTAAAAGTGAATGAATTTAAATGAGGAATTGCGTGTGATTTTAACATGAAATTCTTCACGACATGATATGTGTTATATAAAAATCGTATTTAGAGGCTAAGCAAATGTAGTAAGCTTATGTCATTTAGATACAGAAAGGCTGATCTTAACATAATCTTCTTTGCTCTAATAGTGATTTTCATTATTATAACACTAGAAATAAGGGATTGCTTGTAACTAATTCTAGTAGGCTTCATAAGATACATAATAGCTTTAAGGGTAAATGTATACACTTCTATAATAAAGTCCCGGCCACTGTTCAGGCATTATCTGTAAATAAATTAAAATGTTTTATAAAAAAAATGGCTCCGTCGTAAATCCTATTACTCCACTACTGAATATCTAAATGATCGGACAGCCTGGGACTAGATTGTGATTATTTTATAGCGATAGAAATGACTGTTCAATATTGTATATTTTTATTGAAAAGAGCGCAAAAAAAGATGCTGGGAGAGTTTCTTGCGCCGCTTCTTCTCTCTCACAGCGCCATTTGTTTCCGAAGCGGTAGTAGTATCTAGTAGTTATTAGAAATGACATCAAAAAGAATTCTAAAGGAATCAATTCTGAGAAATTTTGAGAAATAAATGCCTTCTATAACACACTTACTCGTAAAGTGATCTTTAATACATTGTACTTAGGGTCATAAACCGAACTATAACACACGTGCATAATATTATTACACACTAGTGCATAATAGAATTAACCCTGCAAAGTTAAGTTAGTAGGTACCTAACTGCAAATTATATTAGAGTAAAGGAGTTAACAGAGCATTTTCAATTTAACCGGGTAATACAGTTTTATGTCGCTTTTGTAACAAGAAAGAGGTTTTATGCCGCTGAAAATCCATTTACTTTTTGGGAATAAATCAATTCGTACCTAATTAAGACAAAAAATGTTTATAATCATCAAATTATTTATAGTTCACAATAATTTGTTATAAAATATATGCATTTTACCACTGAAATTATAATTTTGAAGTAGAAATGGCTATATGTAATCAATTACCTTACATTTGGCGCGTGCAAAAAAACATTATTATCTTGATAATGTTCTGTATGTTCATAAGCATATTTACGAATTTGTTATGCCTACTACTTGGTTAAGTCGAATTAGTGAGTCTTTTATTGGGCAATGGATATGCTTTTACAACGGATCCCAGAAAATGTACACAAATATATGACAAAATTCGAAAGAATTATTAAAAATATTTGTGTGGTAAAGGTTACTATAACATTAAAGATTTTCTTAATGATACCACAGATTGGGAATGGAGCAACCGCTTACTTACTTATTGTAATTAATACTGTTACAACTTACAATATTAATTACAATAAGATTGATATTGTAACTCAATTAAAAAAAAAACCCACTGAGTTTCATGTGTCACTTGTCACGTCTGAGAAATACTATTTCGAATGGGTGGTAATTTTTGACGTTCAATAAGTGATTTTGAATATTATTTAGAATAAAAATATTTGAATTTGAATGTCCAATTGTTACCGAATGCTGTTGGTAGACTACTGAAACCTTGACAACTCTTCTTACTGGTGATTCTTACTTTGACAAATCTTTCTCTATTAGTGTCTGTTCTATAAATATAATAATTTTAAAGAAGATTCAAGTTTACGCGGTAACCATTACAAGAACCCCATTTGTCGTACCACTGCCATCCGACAACACTAATGCCTCATCTAGTATTTGAATACTGGGTTTAGATAACTCGAGTGATTGCTAACTTTCGGTCATCTGAAAGGCAAAGACAAGTTGGCTTCAAAGAAACTGGGGGTCACAAAAAGATCTCTATTTTTGTGACCCCCAGTTTCAGTGCTCTCGCACAGCAATACTTCACGCCGGCCCATGTTCTGGTGAAATGAAAACATAGTGTATGTTTTTTTTACACAAATAAAATTTTGTTTGTCAAATTTTATTTGTGTATTAATCCTAGAAGGGAGGGTTATCACTTCAAAAAAAATAACATGTTGTTTATGTTTTTTTTTATTAAAAACACAATTTTACAAGTAACACATATTCTTTATAATAACATTGTTTCGTGCGATAGCCAAGTCAATGTATTCATTTAAAACATAATATATTTTCAATATTGATATGCTCACCGAATACGATGTTGTAAGGTTAGCTAATTATAAAAGAGAAGGACCCTCAAGTAGGGACTAAATAAACTGACGGGCAAATTATTATCAAAGTAATACCAAATTACATGAATCTCACAACTTTTTATGGTTTGTGGTGAACTGTGGTGCAAGACTTTTTTTAAAAGTTATGTTTTTGATGGCATAATTATAGTATTACAATGGATTTTGGATATTTACGCATTTACGAAAACCTTATAGATGATTCTCGTTCCTTCCATATTTTTCGCTTTCGTCGTTTTTTTTTACTAATATTATAATTGCGAAAGTTTGTAAGATATAAAAAAAAGGTAGAGTTTTCTTGGTGGACCCTAAGAAAACGGATATGGATAACAAAAATATGTCCTAAGGAATTAAGGAACTTTGAAAGTTCTACAAATAAATCCGCGACAACACAACAAAAACACGGCTTTTATGTTTTAAAATTTAGTAAAATTCTAGGGTATTTTCAGTTCATTTTATTGGCAGTATGTTTTACAGACAAAAAAACTATCACCCATTCCAAAATTAATGCCCCAGGCTTGAGAAGAACGGGTGCAACAAACTCAATCCAAACACAACACAAACTCAAAACACAATCATATGTAATGTACCAATGTTGCGTGAAACGGGCTGCTGATTAGTCGACGTATGCGGAAAAGTCCAAGTGTTTCTCAAAACAGTAGAACTCCTGTAAATTCGATCATTTTAATTCTACTTCCCGTTATTCGAATTCTGCCTAAGAAATATTTTACGTGCAGATTTGACAAACGTTGTAAATTCAAATCCTCCGAGAAAAACCAGCGACAGGCAGTGTGCTTTGAGTAAAACTGTAGCTAAAGCTCAAGAAATAGTAACGGAAAAGATAAAGAGGAAAACTACCTACAAAAAAAGGAAAATCTCATAAGACTGGGCATTAAGAAACACCCTGCCCATTACAATGCAGTGCCGCTCAGGATTCTTGAAAAATCACAAAAATTCTGAGTGGCACTAAAACAGCGCTCGTCACCTTGAGACTTAAGATATTAAAGAATCATTTGTCTAGTAATTTCACTAGCTACGGCGCTCTTCCTACCGAAACACAGTAATGCATACACATGACTGCTTCACGGCAGAAATAGGCATCGTTGTGGTACCCATAATCTAGCCGGCATCCTGTGAAAAGGAGCCTACCAATTGAGTACCAAGTACCTTAGTAATTGGTACCCAATTGTTACCAAATAAGTAGATGGTGCCAGAGAGAAATGAAAAAAGAAATGAGATACCATAAAAAACATAACTTGTAAAGACTTGGTTTGGATTCTACATCCTTTTCTGTACTCAAGACAAAATTTCATAATGATCAGTTAACCTTAAGGCGTGAAACCGTAACAAATAAACAAACATAGATAAATAAATAGGATCATTTTAAGATGCAGGCCGATGCGAATATCATCCAGCTAAAAGTACCGCCTGTTCACGAGCATGACGCACGGACCAGCCATCGCGTCCCTCGACCTTAGTTTATGGAAGAGAATGATCCACCTCACGACGCCGCTACACGTAACAGAAATATAAAAAATGAAAAAAAATGCTATTGAGAAGTTTTTTACTGATATACCAGTGTCTACTACAAAATATCTACTTATATATACATCTGTATCTGCTGTTATTACACTGCTGCAGAAAAATGTATCTTTATATTGTGATGTAAACTTGAATCTTCGGCATTGGTGACTCAGAGATTATTGTATGTAGCTATTTATTGCTAGTAGTATATCGGTACGACAAACATATCGACACATTTTTGAAAAAATATTTTATGCAACTAGTGAAACCTTTTTTACAATAAAGCCTTACCCTTAGTCAAATAAACTTTATTCATTTAGGCTTTAACGTGCTTTAAGTAAGCACTTTTCAAGACGGTTCAAACCGTCACTACAAATATTTCTTTTAAATTTCTGAATTTACTATAATATTATGTTTGCAAAAAGTTGAGCTCGTGAGAGCTTGATTGTTTGTGTAAGGATGCTTCGTAAACATTTAATTGATGGTCGTGATTCAAACCAATCAAATCAAATCAGAATATATTTATTTTCTCTCACAATAAAAACTTACAATACACAGTTTATTAAAATCTATATTGCTACATTGTTATAATTGTGAAAGACCGACGCTTGAAATTGGTAATGAATACCTGTGCTACAAGTCACCGGGCCCCCAAAGCACATGGTTAAAATGATGGAGCGAATATAAAAAAAAATAAATATATTATAATGAAACTTAATTAGATACAGAAAGTAATTGGTGTTAGTGTAGATGATGGTTATGTGAAGGTGTGTGTGTGTGTGTGTGTAGTGACTTGGTGTATGTGTTGTAGAAGATTTTTACCTTATAATATTAAGTAAATTTTCAGTTTCAGTGTAGTCCAAGTGTTTCAGCCATTCAAATAGAAGTTTTTTGTTTATTACTGTCAAGTATCAAAATACTGTCAAGAATTATACAAATTTGTTTACTAAAATTTGATTTGAACACATAACAAGCGGTATATCGCTTGTATAGTTTAATTAATCCGAATATTGCAAGAGTGCAGTGAGCTACCGGCCGACCCGGGGGCCTACCGAGGGGGTCTGGGGGGAGGCTGGTGGCAGGAGCCCGGGGACGCTGGGAGGGTTTGTTTGCGGACGCGAGGCCTTTTGTTTACTGTCGAATGAAATGTTATTAGTTGTTAACAAATACCTCCCCCCACCCGGATTCTAGTCCCCGAATTAAATAAAAATTCCTTACGTTTGTGAAGCGAGATACTGTTGGGTTTTATTTGAACCGACTATTGTTGTTGCTATCGACTCTTGATACAATTCAATGATTACAATTTCGTGTGTCAGTCATTATACTTCATTACTATGCACAAAATGGCTTCATTCTTCATTCTTGTTTATTATAAAACATAGAATACTGTTCAATTGATTATTTTTCAGGTTCGTTACAAAAGTTGATTGAACAAATTAAGAAAATTTCTTAGTTTTAATTATTCTTATTTGTATTAAATATTGTTGCATCTCTTTATTGGCTTAAAAATGTATGTTATTATTACTAAAATCATTAATAATTTTCTATTAATATTTTATTATTTTCAATTCAATATATACATTATGTTAAATTGTAATCAATTTGCTCTAAAAAATAAAATAAAATAAAACAAATAAAATTACTAGACAGCTATGAGGTGCATCTTATATATCGTTTTCTGGTTAAGTCTTTGCTATTGAAGGTAATACCAGTTACAAAGTACGGGTCACCCGTAGGTACCAGTCCCTGAAATGGTATGTTATATTTGTCAATGAAGGAATAATGTAACGAAAATATAAATTTATTATGGACATGTTTATAGTAAAGTCGAAAACTGTGATCTTATAACCGTTACTTTTGTTAAATTTTATCACAAACTAATATAAAATAAATCACAAACATCCTGTGTGCCTCCTGATTATATAAATATTATATATACATATAAGCTTATAAAATATTTACACTTATTGTAATTTAACGACAATGCATATGTGAAAAGATCGATTTGAATAAATTTATTCTATTCTAATCTAGTTATAAGCCAAAGCATAGAATGGCATAATGGATTGGATGTTGTTGTGGTTCGGTGTCGTTCATATTAAATGACGGTAGATGTAAATTGTTTTAATTAACTTTATTTCGTCATATTTTCTTTATCGGTTGGGTTGCAGATCGTGGTCGGGACCTCTGTTGATGTGCACCGCGGCTCAGAGGTCCGGTGCGGTGGTGGGCAGCGGTCGAGCGGAAGTCGTTCAAGCCTTATCGAGCCGCACACTCGCGCCCCTCTCCCCCCTCACCCCTCTCCCTCGCGACCGACGCCCCCCGCGAATTTACAATGTACGGCTCTGAAGCGACGCTCACATCGAGCCGCCGCCCGCCCTACGGGGGCTCCAGCGACTACGGCCCCTAATGCGCGGCGACAGAGTCGGTTTTGCGACAACGGAAAAGCGTGAAAATTTCTCGCCTGGAAATTCTAATGCGAAGCGCGACTGCGATAAAAAATGAGTGGCTCCAGGAACGTGAATACATTAGTGTGAGAGAGAGAGGGGATGTGGCGCCGCCCTCGGGCACTCTATATGTATCGCGCCCTCTCTGCCCGAACTGCCTCCAATTGAATCCTGAAAATGGTAATTCGATCCTTTGTCGGAGTCCATAAAATCCCCTTTGCATGTACAATCAGAAGTAAATAGCCTCACGTCGTTTTCATTCCCGCCCGCCCTGCCGTGGTGGTGACGCGAGCTACTAGTGACCCTGGCTAGTGGAGACTGGGGTTCCCGTTCTCAGCTCTACTAGAGGTCATTAGCGCGTATTAATCAAGGCAAAACCAGAAATAACATTATTTTATACACTCTTTCGCGTCAAGTGCACTCTGTTACATCGCTCTTACACTCATAATCCAAGATATTAAACCTACACGTGCAAATTACTTTAAGATGTAGGCTCTTGGCCAAATAGGATAATTTTAATAAATTTATTTTGCTATTTTCACGTTGAACTTGACTATCATATATTCCTCGCAATTGTACTGCACAGGTCATGACACTCTCGGCTCACTTATTATAATACCATAATAGGGTAGGACCATATAACATGATATCATCATAATATACTATTTTAGTAGATTGATTATTTATTTATTATGTTATCAGTAAACGTCAGACCATACGACATCGACTCGCGACCCTCGTCTGTACGTACCTTCAGGACGGTCTACAACACCTGTATCCCTCGTGGCTATCTGGCAGGGTCGGGAGTGGTTCTAATTCGACTGAAGTTCCAAAAGGGGATATACTGATTTTTGTCATGGATATGCCTCGCATGGTAACACCACACGTACTATACGTTACTCCTGTCACCGTACCTACATCATTGCCCATATTTTTTTATGGAAAAGGAGGACAAACGAGGTCACCTGGTGTTAAGTGATCACCACTGCCCACAGTCTCTTGCAACACCAGAGGAATCACTGGAGTTTTGTCGGGATTTGTGGAAGGTGTACGCGCTTGTTTTGAAGATACCCATTTCGTATCTACATAGTTAATGTCGGTCGTGTCTGCAGCGCTCGGGTCTTCACTACCCCGAGGAGCGGCTCCTGCGTGTGCTGCGAGCGGCCTGCCCCCGCCTCCCCCGGCCACCGTCCCCGCTGACCCGCTCTGCCGCCACAGGTACGTCTGCCATTGACCCCAATACACACTCTACACCGTCTACCACCAATATGATTTGAGGAACCTACCGGTTGCGAGGGGTTAGGGCATCCGTTGGTCCGGTGATCAATCAATCAATCAATCAAATTCTTTATTTGCGTATAAACATACATCGCCAAGGTTGAACTCTATATATTATATCGAATGAAACACGTTGTGAATATATGTATTACTGTGTTTCGGTCTGAAGGGTGCCGTAGCCAGTGAAATTACTGGGCAAATGAGACATAACATTTTATGTCTCAAGGCGACGAGCGCAATTGTAGTGCCGCTCAGAATTTTTGGGTTTTTCAATAATCCTGAACGGCACTGCGTTTTAATGGGCAGAGCGTATCAATTACCTTCAACTGAAAGTCCTGTTCGTCTCGTCTCTTATTGTAATAAAAAAAAGATTATAGTGACTTTGTCACACATATACAAATATAATTTGTCCCAAAATTTATGGACGAACCCGCACCTCTTGGGATACGCTCCAGCGCTCTTACCATAGCAGATATATTTATTTTTATGTAATGATATATAAAACTATAGTAATATGCATATTATTATAATCGATCAACACATTGAATATAATATGGAGTCACAAAGGTACTTCAATCATTGGGCCTTATCCTAACATCTTTCAAAAGATTTAAATTAAGTCAATTTAAATATTACATTGTTTTTTTGTTTGAAGTATCTTAGAATACGCGTCCCAAGTATGCAATCCGCGGGATGCCATCTATGTTGATAGATTCGAAGATATCCAAAAATGTTTCTACGATACTTTTGTTTACGCACTAAACATATATCCAGCGAGGATGCCGGCTGGATTATGCGTACCACAACGGCGCCTTTTTCTGCCATGGAGCAGTAATATGTAAACATTATTGTGTTTCGGTCTGAAGGTCGCCGTAGCAAGTGAAATTACTGGGCAAATGGCTATTTTTGGAGTCAGTGTCAGCCAATGTAGGTTTGTAAATACATACATAGTAATATGTGAGATGTGCGTAAGTCGCACGTGCGACGTGAGGATGCGAGAGGCAAGAGCGGGGCTGCGGCGAGGACACCGATTCCAAAAATAACAATAATCGTTACTCGAATTAGTTTAATTAATTAGATTGTATAAACATACGCAATTAAATACAATAAATTTTTTATACTTTTTAGTGCATATTATATCTATTGTTTTGGAAAAGTGTTTTTAAAGTCGGTTGTTTTTTTGTTATTTTTTTATAGTAGATATGAAGCCATTATATTAAATTAGTAATTATTAATAATAATCTAAGTTTATAAAACACCGATGTTTGACATCTGCAAGTCGTCCCGCGACCAAAACCTGTGTCCAGCCGGTTTGTTTGTAACATATTCATTAACACTTTAATAATTAAACTCATAGCTGATTTACAATTAACATATATGATATAGTTAAATACTACTTACAACTAGCTTCACCCGACTTAACAATATTCATAGTCCTGCAATCGGCGGGCACGGCAAAAGTTAATGGCCGAGGTAATCTATTTTTTTAAACATAAAATATTTTACGTATTAATATGGTCACTATTAGATGTTGTTAGTTTATATAATTATGTAATAATTTAAGACAGAAGGACCCTTAAGTAGCGACTAAATACATTGCCAGACTTTTTATTACATGGATCTCACATTTTTTTACAAGTTATGTTTTCATGGCATATTATTAAAATAAAACAAAATTTCTCCAGAATATTCTTCAGTATTATCTGTCACCATACTTTCAAATATGTAGATAAACTTATACATCTCTCTATCGAGTTAAATTACAGCTTTTTAGCACTAACCGCTCTCAAAGCATGGCCGAGCATAGACAGACAGGCGTGGCGATGTCTTACTGTAATTGTTCAATTAACTATCACACAAAATTTATTTTTTACATTGCAATTGTTTTGTCCATAAAGTATTGACTTAAATATGATAACGAGTTTTAAACTGGCTTCGATTGTAACGAGTCCAACGCCCGGAACTTGCTCCGACAGATCGCGACCTCTTCCGGAACTCTTACAACTTCTTGCAATGAAAACATTTTGGACTCTGATGAGCCGGCCTCCAGTCCCCAGTCCCCACTGCTTTTACGGTTTACTTGGTTTTCCCTGCCACGAGTCCTTGTGCAATACTGTCTGAGAGGTACTTTTAAAATTGCAAGAGTACTTTGAATAATAATTACCTACGATTAGACGAAAGATGATTAGATTAGATGTTCGGAATGTTGTATGGATCTTTTTTTTCAATACAATGGCAGTATTAGATATGGAGCCAATATTATGAACTAACAAATTGTTTCATCACAAGGTATGAAGTGAGTGGTGCCGTGCACAGCAGTTATGTCGTATCACGCGCGCTCGAAGGGCACGTGGGGGATGATTTTCAGGGCTTATTTGAATCAGGTTTCTAACGCTGGGCATAAATATGTCTAGGTCATCGGGTGCGAGTGCGGACGCTCCCTTTTGTGTTCATCTTCTTGTTTGAGATAGTGGGGCAGCAGATGCCGTGGTGAGTGGATCGCGGGTCTTGGTCAGCTGTGTGGTGCTGTCAGTTGTGGTGGGTCGTGTTGGACGCTCGGACTGGCAGGCGACTGTTAGTTGTTACAACAGTGCGGTGTCACGTGTTCCCGTATGTGTGTGTGTGTGAGCAGCCGGCCGGTACAGCGACAGATTGACACCCACGCACGCGCAAGCCGCGCCACAGAGTGTGATGTCTAGATGTGGCTCAACACTTACAGACCGCGAATCACACAATTGGAACAAAAAGTTAACGTCTGTCAAAATGTATTCGAACATTTTGCACATTTTTTTTTAATTTCACCATACTTTTATACTCGAAAATTGGTATCTAAATATAAAATACGTTTTATCATAATTGATATTAAATATTTTAGGCAAAACAATCATTTGAGTTACCTTTTGGCATCATGATTTCAAAGATGAAATACTATTTATTCTTTATCTTTTTACTGAATGTGTAATAATATGTTCCAGAACAACCATTAAATATTCTTATACATTGTTCACATGTGTTCCAAAATATTCAAAACTTGGAAAGGAGCCGTTACAGTGAGCACATCGGATGTGATGATATAATCTAATATGTTCATCATCAATATACAAGATGGCCGCCTGCGAGTTATTGATTCTGATAATTCTTGAAAGATTTGTAGCTTGTTTTATTTTCCGGCGAACAAAAACTAACATAATATTATAATTACGAATGACAATGTTCTTCGTATTTTATTGTTACAATTGTTGTCAAGTAGCCTTTTGTCTCCCCTTTTTTACCGTCCGCCATTATACGTACATTTTTTTTTTATGATAATGAGGGACGAGACGAGCAGGACGTTCAGCTGATGGTAATTGATACGCCATGCCCATTACAACGCAGTGCCGCTCAGGATTCCCGAAAAACCCAAAAATTCTGAGCGGCACTACAATTGCGCTCGTCACCTTAAGACATAAGATGTTAAGCCTCATTTGCCCAGTAATTTCACTAGCTACGGCGCCCTTCAGACCGAAACACAGTAATGCTTACACATTACTGCTTCACGGCAGAAATAGGCGCCGTTGTGGTACCCATAATCTAGCCGGCTTCCTGTGCGAAGGAGCCTCCCATAAATATTATATATACAATAACATGACCGCGAGTTTATATCCCGCAACACTGAGGTTAGGTTCCAAATGAGCAATAGGTATAACGTTTATCAACTGTAAAGTAGATCCTGTAGATGAAGCCACAACCTGAGAGTTGAACAAAGCATACAAGATTTTATGACGATACGTCACTCGAACGGTTAGCTCAGTTGGGAGAGCATCGTTCATACAATTTTCTTTTCAAATTTTATTTAGGTTGTAATTCGTAACAGTTTCGGATAATCCAGTATCTCTATATCCGCAACATAATTTTGGTGTTGCAATAAATCTGCATGCGCTCCGGGGCGCTTCAGGTCTCTGGGGGTCCATAAAGGGAACCCGGGGTAGAGCGGGGCGCGGGGGCGGGGTGCCAGTGTCCAGGTGCGGATTCGGCCGGCGGAGGCGGCGGGGGAGTCGGGCAGATGTCACCTTACTGCCGCCACCGGTCGCACGAGATGCAACCGTATCTGGACGGCGGAAGGAGTATCGGACTGTCTGAACAGTTGCTAATGAAGGAATATGACGCGGGCTCGGCGAGGACCAGCGGCCGGCCGCTGTCGCTCTCTGGATCGCGATATTTATTGCTGAGATATTATCAGTATCCTTAATCGAGCTCCACAAGTATTTCTCTTTACAAGTAAAGTAATTCCTCCGGGAGCACGAAACATACAGTCTACTAGACACGGAGGCCACTGCATATGACGTATATGTACCTATGTCTGCACTCGTAATAATAATCCTGTACAGTTATTACAAAAAAATACCAATCCTTTTTGAAGTCGGTTAAAAAAGGGTAGTTTGACATCTCAACTTGTAAACACTCATTTCAGTATTTAAAGATCAACAAGAGGCACTCTCCGAATGAATATGTAAAAAAAAATAAAAGCTGGTGAAATTACATTGATGGACGTGCAAGATAATAGATTGACATTTATACAATATGGAGACAAACTGGATTTATTAGAAATAAAAGATTGTGCTGCTCAGAACAATATATTCATGGACATACGAATGGTCCAGTACTGTTTAGAGCACTGGTAGTTAAAATTAATTTGTTTTCATTTATATTTTAATTGGTCGCCTTGATCGACCTTGCCCTACACTTCTGGGCACCCGGAGATTTGCTTCGGTTTAAGCGGATAGCGGCAGCAAAAAAGTTATGGCTCAAACTTTTATGTAAAGAAGTGATATTTTAAAGAATAGACCGGACCATGATTCATCCTCTGCTCATCATGTCTATCGGTTAACTTCTGTAGACTGTCAAAGTTTAAGGTGTGCTTGAATCTCCCTTCAATAAATTTTTTCAACAACGCTTAACTACTTTGAAACAGCCCCAAAGGGTAACATATTGGGCGATATAAGAGAGCCGTTATTGAGTTCAGCTGTGTAGCTTAGACAACTTGGGGTCAGTTCTGATTTATGACTTCAATGGTACGGACGTGTTAATCAGTACCTAGATAAAGTAAGGAAGCCTATTTATTGGTACCAACAATAGCAGCTCTGTTTGGATAAGGGGTTCTTCTAGCGGGTACTAAACACCTCCTCCGACTTGTGACAAGTTTCACACAATTTGGTCAGCTTCAGCCATTTCTGGCGTCACAGTCGCTTACCTCATCATCCCATATTTCTTATTTATCTTCATATACGTTGTGCATACGTTGGTTGCCCCCTGTGAGACACACAACCCGACCTCGATACGTGCATGTCGATATACCGATGACGAGCTTATTACTACACACACGACACCCAAACAGCTAGGTCACCACAAAGTCTTCGACGACAAAGGCAAGCTCCCGTCGCTTACACGTGGCCAGCGGTTCTTCAGTTAATCCTCGCATCTGATCCTCATTTCCACTCAGTAGAACAGCTGGTTAGCGTAGATAGATGGTAATACCTAAGTACGTACGTCAGTTATATAGTTATAATAAGTTACTAATCATATTACTAATCTTATTCATATTTATCGTTTAAGGATAACTATAAGATGAACGGGTCTTCTTACCTAGGTATATATTGATATAATAAAGTGGCAATAAGTTACTATCCACCTCTATTCTTTTCTCTTTAAGGTTCAGTTTTTCCGAGTGCTGGTAAATGGTACAATGTATAACTCTCACACCTGCAAGTGTCTTGGATCCCGCCTGCTGTACGTGCGCCGTCACCCGTCAGGTGTCGCTCCCGGTCACACACTACTTACTTGTTGTGTTTGGGGTTCAAGTTCATTGAGTGTCTCGGGACGTTGACCCGGCGCCTACTTGCTCTGATGACGTCACACGGCCGCGCCTCCTCGCTAATCTGTACAACACACACACACGGCCATGCCACCTGCCTTCAATCTCATCAGCTTCCACTGCACAACACTTCAACTTCCAAGCTTCTCATTTCACTCATACACACATGATATCTATTAAAATACCAATTATTATATTATCAGACAAATAAATATAGAGACACATTTAGAACATCAAAACTACACTTATTCCTATTTATGTTAAATCATTATTATATATTACCGTTTCTAATTTACTCGAGTCAAAGTATTTTTTTTAATTTGTCGCAATTACTAAGACCGGAACAATACCGAGAGTACCTACAGCTGCGGAGGTGGCGAGTGACAGGTGGCAAGTGACAGGTGGTGGGGTGCGGGCGTATGTAAATCACCGGGAAATCCACAACACGGCGCGGAAAACCCTTTCAATATGCGGCACGTAAATTATCGTGTCGGCGGGTGTCTGCGGGTGTCGGCGGGTGTCGGCGGGAGTCAGCGGGTTGCGGGGCGGAGCGAGGTTCGCGGGCGGCAGA
>CATIXQ010000025.1:5387419-5465772 GCA_949711755.1 Leptidea juvernica
ACCTGCCACCTGCACCTACACCCGCAACTCCGGCGTGTGGCTCTCCGTAAAGCTCCATAGTTCGGTTTCCTTTCGGATGTTGCGGGCTAAGTAATGGTCAATTTACTCTCATATTAATAACATCTGCCTCAGTAAGTAGATATCATTATAGACTAAATCTCTCCACGTGTGCATATTCGTAAAGGTTCAATTCCATTGTTAATCAAGTTAAAGATAAAAAATCATAACTTATTCAAAACCATTTACCTTCTTTAATAATGTGTTAAGAAGAATAAACAGAACTGCTCTTATTAAATCACACCACTAAAGGTACCTACCTAACGGCCCAACAAGTAGGTTAAAAAGCTATTTATGCAATTTAAGTAAAGACAAAACAAATGTTTTATGTTACCAAAGGTACACACACAATCACAATCTCATAGACACCTACTCAGTAAAATATATTTAAACTCATCTTTGACTCTGAAATTATAATATTGATAAACAATAAGTAATGAAATACATACCGACTCTAGGTAGGTATCTAAGTATTTTACTCAAAGGTTCACAAAACCTCAGTAGTTTAGTACTTCATGAAAAATTCAAAGATTTGAGAGCATGATGCCTGTAAGCTCTATATAATAACATAGTTTTAAAATGCTGATTTTTTCTTTCTTGTCTTGTTTTATCTCCATGTAATGGCCTGGATTTAAACTTTGTAATTTTACAATGTATTTAACAATAAATAAATAAAAAACTACAGTATTATGACATTTAAATAAAACACTTTTAAATGATTAAAACGCGTGTAATTATAACTGTATTTTTAGGGGGATGGATGTGGAAAGGTCTTGAAACGTCGGGTTTACTAAAATAAAATGTAACTTTTACGCAAAAATCTAATGTAAAAACAATGACACGCGTTTTAATCCTTTAAAAGTGTTTTATATAAATGTGTAATACTCGCGTTAATCAAAGAAAATAATACTAATATGACAGTTAAATTACCTATTTATATTTAAATAATTTGAAATTTTCAATTTCTTCGTATCCTTGCCGTGAATGTAGAACAGTGGATGTATCCGATAACTTTAGCCTAAACTGGATATTTTGATATCTTTATATTAAGCACATAAAGAATTTCATCATTATTAAAGTAGAGATTATTACACTGATATTGAAACACTACAAATATTAACAATTTCGACTTTATTCCAATGTGTTATTGAGGAACTGCGGTCCAGTTAGTACAATGGTCATTCAAAACTTTTTTTTGTCATTTTTTACATCTTCATGAATGTCGGTGCTTCGTTCATATTATCTAGTAGTTATATTACTGACGATCTGTATAGCCGAGTGGTTAGCGATCCTACCTACTAAGCTAGAGGTCCCGGGTTCGAATCCCGGAGTCATGGATGTTTATATTTATGTATGTTTAAGTAATTATATTGTATTAAATATATCATTGTCTTGTAACCCATAACACAGCCTATATATGCTTAACTGTGGGCAAGATAATTTGTGTCAGAAGTGTGTCAATATTACACGTGCACAATGGCTTATAATAGTTAACCAAGATAGTATCCGAAAACGTTTAATGTTACTGTACCTAAATGTTATCTACATATAATTAGAAACATTGTAATGTCCAAAATGAAATAATGCCTACTACTCGGGTAAGTCGAGTTAGTAAGTCTTTTGTGGGGCGGTGTATATGCTTTTACAACAAGATCCCAGAAAATGTTCAAAACAAATGTATTGCGAAATTCAAAAGAATTGTTAAAAAACGTTTTTGTGGTAAAGATTACTACTTATATTATAAGTGATTTTCTTAATGATACCACTGATTGGGAATGGAGCGCACACAGGCTATTAAATAATAAGTTTAATTATACGATACTACTTTGTATCCAAATTAAAAAAAAGAAGCCCGCTAAGATTGTTGCGCCGTTTTTCTCAGGTCTGAAGCATACTTTTTCGAATGGGTGGTAGTTTTTGACTTTCAATAAGTGATATCACATCCTATTTTGAATAAAAATATTTGAATTTGAGCGGTGTCAAACAAATATAATTTCACTTAATGTTTTTTATTGCAAATTAATTTTCTATGTACCTACATCTCAGTAATGGAGTTGTAAAGTTCAACGATGTGTTCAATTCTCCGGTATATCATCGTTGAGCGTCGGCAAACTTTATACCCAGATACCATATAAAATGACCTTACAGATTATGGGTTCAAATTTATTTTGTTATCTCAATCAGTGATAAGATCTGCCCTAGTGTAGCCAAATACAATATGTTTTATTTATAAAACTGAAATATTTTTGACCCTATAAACCGTCGTAGGTTACTATTTAGTAGGTACTTAGTAATAGAAAGAGACCTACCTATCAGTTGTTTCTTTTTAAGATTACTTTATGTTCAGCTGATGGAAATTGATACGCCTTGCCCATTACAGTGCCGTTCAGGATTCTTGAAAAACACAAAAAGTTCTGAGCGCCACTACAATTGCGCTCGTCACCTTAAGACGTAATATGTTAAGTCTCATTTGCCCAGTAGTTTCACTAGCTACGGCGCCCTTCAGACCGAAACAATATAATGTTTACACATTACTGCTTCACGGCAGAAATAGTTGCCGTTATGCTAACCATAATCTAGCTGGCATCCTGTGCAAAGAAGCCCACTGGTCACTTATTATGATCGTTTACGATAAAAAAATATTTTATTCAAGAATCATTTTATTCAGATTCCAATATTTTTATTCAAAAATTTTTTTTAACTTATTTATTGAACGTCAAAAGCTGCCGTCAATTCTAAAATGCAGGTATGACCTCAGACCTGAGAAAAACGGACATAAGAAACTCAGCGGGCTTCTTTTTTTAATACAATTTACTATCGAAGACAATTAAGTTAACCTTTACCACACAAACGATTTTCCACAATTCTTTTGAATTTCATAATACATTTATTGATAACATTTTCTGGGATCATTTTGTAAAAATATAATATACATCGCCCAATACTAACACGACTGAACCGAGTAGTTCAAATTAAAATTAAAATTATTCAAAATAGGATGTGACATCACTTGCCTATTGAAAGTTAAAAACTACCACCCAGACCCAGACCTGAGAAGAATGGGGTGCAACAAACTCAGCGGATTTTCATGAAATAAATCTGATTACAAAGTAATATTGTACAATTAAACTTATTATTTAATAGCCTGAGGGCGGCCGCTCCATTCCCAATCTGTGGTATCATTAAGAAAGTCATTTATGTTATAGTAACCTTTACCACACAAACGTTTTTTAACAATTCTTTTGAATAACATAATACATTTGTTTTGAAACTTTTCTGGGATATTGTTGTAAAAGCATATATATCGCCCAACAAAAGACTTACTAACTAGACTAAGCCGAGTAGTAGGTATAACAAGTTTATATTTTTTCCTGGTATTAATATTTTGATTATCGCATAACTCGCTTATGTGCCTATATATATAGGTACATACATAACATTATCAAGAATATTGTGAGAATCAATGTAGTTAAAATGTTTATTTCTTTAAATTTTTCTGTTAATGATTCGCTAGGACCTAGGTTATAAATAGCGCAAATATTACTTCTCTACTCTCTTTATTTTAAACTAAAATGCATTTGACGACCCATGTAGCTCAGTGGTTAGTGACCCCGCCTACTAAGCTAGAGGTCCCGGGTTCGAATCCCTGTAAGTGCAAAACATTAATATGATTAACATGGATGTTTATTTCCGAGTCATGGATATTTATATGTATTTATATATGTTTCAGTAAGTACATTGTATTAAATATTATTTATTAAATATTATAGTATTTCGTTGTCTTGTACCTATAGTACAGGCTATGCCTAGTTTTCGGCAAGATAATTTGTGTAAAAAAAATTGTGTCAATATTATCATTATTTAGATTTTTACCATTTTTTTATAAACTATACACAAATTTGTCGTAAAAACTAAATGTTAAATCAGAAGTAGTTATATTCCATTTATTCCTGTCTTCAAGTGTAAATACTACACCTGAATATAATATAATTCGTTGCTCCTTAAATACTAGGGGTACGCCCCTACCTCCCCCTTTATAGTTAATGATAGAGGTTCGTCTTATGCATACACCTAGGTACCAAGGTCGGTTTAATTTCTAGCTTGGCTTGAGATACATAACATATTTTATGTTCATGTTACGAGTTCAACAATGTGACCACAATAACCTGATTTAAAGTACGGTGAGGTCATCACCAGTGGGAGGCTCCTTTGCACAGGATACCGGCTAGATTATGGGTACCTACAACAAAGGCGTCTATTTCTGCCATTAAGCAGTAATGTGTAACCATTATTGTATTTCGGACTGAAGGACGCCGGTGATAGTGAAATTACTGGGCAAAGGAGACTTAAAATCTTATGTCTCAAGGAAATGAGCGCAATTGTAATGCCGGTCATATTAAAAAGAGTGTAGATTGTAACTTTGTTTTTACATTAGATTTTTGCGTAAATATTTCGTCTTATCTGATCTGGAATAGATCTGGAAAGGTCTTGAAACGTTGGTTTAACTAAAATAATAACAGAATTTAACGTTCACGAAAAATTTAAAATAAAAACAAATTTACAATTACACGCATTTTAATCCTTTAAAAAGTGTTTTAAAAGGGTTTCATTTTCATATTTTAAGATGAATATTGTATAAATACTTACTCATAACACAGCTCATTTGATAATTAACATAATAAAAAATTAATATGTTATTATTTTTAAGTATTGAACAAAGTAGCAAATCATTTTAGTATCACTTGTTTAACATTGCGTTCTTATTAAATATACGTTGATTTTTCTGCAGATAATCTCCACAGAGAACAGTAATAGGGTTCTTAAATAATACTTAAAGAGTTTGATTTTAATGAAAAATAAAATATTTAACTAAACGCATGTGTTAGCTCTTATACTTATTCATAATATGAATTGTTACCCCTTTGTTGACGTTTTTAAGTTAAAAACTAGCAATGCATCGCGTAAGGTTTTACTTCACTTAGTTATTATTTTATAACTAGCTGACCCGGCAAACGTTTTTTTGCCATATAAAGTATAATTCACGCGATAGTTTTATAAGTAATAAAATATTGCCTATATTATAGCCTGTACATCATTTTGTTCTATTGTCAATAGTGTTTGCAGCGCACGCAAAAATAGGTTTTCGATTTTACACCTTGTGTTACAAAATAGCAATTTTATTACGGATCCCTAATTTTGAAAAAAAAACATAGCCTATAGCCTTCCTCGATAAATGGACTACCCAACACTGAAAGAATCATTCAAATCGGACCAGTAGTACCAGAGATTAGCTCGTTCAAACAAACAAACAAACACTGCAGCTTTATATATTAAGTATAGATTGCATTATTTTCTTTAAATTAATATTTTCATATTCGTTATATATTTTGAAGGGAATGTCCGATTTTAATAAAAAAACATTAAAGATTAGATTAGTATACTTTAGTTATTTTCATAGTACTATGTCCTATGGTATATTGTTATGGGGCAGTGCGGCCGATATTAATACTATCTTTGTGCTGCAGAAGAGGACTATTCGCGCGATTTATAACCTAGGTCCTAAAGAATCATTAAGAGAAAAATTTAAAGAAATAAACATTTTGACTGTTGCTTCTCAATACATTTTTGATAATGTTTTGTATGTTCATAAGCACATTGAGGAATTTTCTAGAAACTGTGACATTCATAATGTTAACACGAGGAACAAACATAAACTTGTTATGCCTACTACTCGGTTGGGTCGAGTTGGTAAGTCTTTTGTTGGGCGATGTATATGTTTCTACAATATGATCCCAGAAAATGTACAAAACAAATGTGTTACGAAATTTAAAAGAATTGTTAAAAAACGTTTGTGTGGGAAATGTTATTATAGCATAAACGATTTTCTTAATGACACCACGGACTGGGATTAAAGCGAACACCCTCAGGCTCTTTAATTATTAATGTTTATTGTACGATATTACATTGTAATCCATATTTTATATAAAAAAAAAGCCCGCTGAGTTTCTTGCGCCCATTCTTCTCAGGTCTGAGGCAGTCTCTTTTGAATGGGTGGTAGATTTTGACGTTCAATAAGTGATTATAAATCCTATTTTGAATAAAAATATTTGAATTTGAATTTTAATGGGATTGATATAGAGGTACGAATAATATGGTTTCATTATTGTCGGCACTTTTATCAAATTTTAAAATCTAAAAAAATTGTTATATTTGGCATAACTACAGTAGTTGGACATACGGTATCACGGACTTTTTTTGTAGATATTGATACGTTCTATAATTCTGTACAACAATTTTTTCTTCTATCATCAATAGTTTCCGCAGCGCCCGATGACAGATTGTTTATGACAATTTTTTTCTCACATTTTTTATTATAAATTCCTATTTTTTTTTTAAATATAGCCTATGTCATTCAGTGAAGATGCAGCTTTGTAATCGTAAAATAATTTTTGAAATCGGTCTAGTAGTTTTTGTGTGAAATCATTACAAACATACATACAAATTCACAAATTTTCCTCGTTATAATATTAGTTTAGATGAAGCTTTATGAGGCACGTCTTATGGAGACCATTTTACATAGCCTTTAGTTTTGTTAAAAATATAAACAAAATCTTTTCAAACCTTGTTATCCGACAGACATTTATTAATGTTAAGTATATGCCCCTTTCCCTTTTTTATCTTCGCTCAACCTTTAATTGCTTTTTAATTTATTATACATAGCGACTTAATTAAAGTTTATGTGTCTGCTTAATAAGTAAAATGATCACAAATGTTTTATTGTTGACTGTTTAACTTTGGCTGAAGGGCGCCGAAGCTAGTGAAATTACTGGGCAAATGAGACTTAGAATTTAGTAGTGCCACTTAGAATTTTTGGAGTTTTTCAAGCATCCTGAGCGGCACTGCATTGTAATGGGCATGGCATATTACCATCAGCTGAACGTCCCGCTCGCCTCGACCCTTATTTTCATAAAAAAAAACTCAATCACAGAACAGCCGGCTCCGTTACTGTAAATATGAATCGTGTAGTTCAGTGCTAACAGTTATGAGGCTAGCGGGCCCGTCATAAATAACGCGCTAGTTCCCGCACGTGCCGGTGACATAAAGATGTGTCAACAAGCCGAGGTGATCCCTCGCGAGCGGAAGGGTTGTCCCTCGGCCGGTCCCCGCGTTACATTAACTCCACAAGGCGCCCGGGGCCGCGACCACCTCATTCAATTTGCCGTAATTGTCCCGGCGCCCAACTCTTGCAGATAGAAGTGCACCCTCTCGATCACTTTTTGATAACACTACTCCTTTGATAATGTACACTCTGCTTTCAATAAACCTGACCCGCGCGACCCCTTATTACAAGCCAAGAGGGGCCGAGCGCCGGGGCGCACCGACACCACACCGGCACTACACCGGCATCACACGGGCATTACACCGGCATCGACCGGCTGCTATATACCGTCACGTCACTTGTGAGGTGTCCACCTACACAATACTAACACTTCGTGTTGAGTAACTCCAATATTGAATTTGCTTGAAACTGTCAAAACCATAATGTTAACAGTAGAAACAGACATAAATTTATAATGCCTACTACTCGGCTAAGTCGAGTTAGTAAGTCTTTTGTGGGGCGATGTATATGCTTTTACAAGATCACAGATAATGTTCAAAACAAAAGCATTCAAAAGAATTGTTAAAAAACGTTTGTGTGCTAAAGGTTACTATAACATAAATGACTAGCACAGATTGTGAATGGAGCGACCGCCTATTCAATAATAAGTAAAATAGTACGGTATTACTTGGTAACCATATTTTTTTATGAAAAATTAAGCCCGCTGAGTTTGTTGCGCCCGTTCTTCTCAGGTCTAAGACATTATTTTTGGAATGGGTGGTAGTTTTTGACTTTCAATAAGTGATATCACATCCTATTTTGAATAAAAATATTTGAATTTGAATTATTGCCAGTCTCTCACAGTCTACATTGTTGCTATGAACTCATGAGAGTCACAATCCAGCTACCCGAACATTGGGGCCCCAAGAAAGCGGCAGTTAGATAAATATATTTTGTTATCATATAAAATAATTTTATTTGAAGTATTCAAGTCTTAAAGTCCTCATATACTCGATGTATATGAAGTAAATCAATATTGTAGAGTGAAGAAAATCTATATTAGAGAATTTTGTATGAATATAACCAGATCGACTGCCTTATTTGTGTAAAACCTTGTGCTAACATCAAAACATCTAATTAGAAGTAAGGTGATGATTATAGAAAACAAAAATGTAACAACACATAAATATGTGATCACTGAAGCGTCTCTCAGCTGCTGTCATAAACATCAAAACTTAAATATTTATTAGATCACACGTGCTCGTAAATTTGTATAATATTATACCTAGAACGATAGAAGTGCTGACTTCATTAGAAGGGATTAGTTTAGTATTTGTCTTTCTCAGCTCACTTATACAATTATTGTTATCGAGAATTCAAATATAATTGCAGATATTGCGGTGCCCAATATCTTTAATTGTTTACTCGATAAGGAATTTATTTTAATGTCAATTAAATCTCACCGCTTTGGACACAAACAGGCGCTCTGAGAGAGAAGAAACGGTGCGTAAATTAACATGAGTTTGAATCGTGCGCTAATCTATCGTAAGATATCTTGCGAAGTTACGAGCCGCTACAAGGTATTATTATAATATTGTTTAGTTGATGGGTGCGAGTTCAGAGGAATACTTAGATATTATATTTTGAATAATGAGTGTTGATTGCATTAGCATATTAATTCGGTCTCATTAAAATGCCAACTTTAATTCAAATTACACGGCTCTTCATAATAACTGTTGTATATTCCTGCATACAAATGTAATTCCACTTTTTGTTTGTATTTCGATTTATACTTGTTTGTGGGGTTCCGTGCTCCTCTAACTAAATTAATTCCCGATTGGATCAGTTGGTTGTCTGTGTGTCACGCGAGTGATCAAGTTGAAATCCAACACCTGTTAGTGTACCTACATGAACATACTGATTTCTGTTTTGTTGTTCTACAAGGTAGGTATCTTATAGGACTTATGAGGAAGCTAATTGTCACTCAGCGGGCAATGGAGAGTGCTATACCCCTCCTATTTCCCTGTGAGATCGAATCAGAAATGAGGAGATCCGTAGGAGAACCAAAGTTACTGACATAGCTCAGATAGTTGCGAAACTGAAGTGGCAGTGGACAGGGCACATAGATAGACGGACAGACAGGCCTTTGGGCCGTAAAGTCCTTAAATGGCGACGTACTGGAAGACGTAGTATTAGTAGGCAGGATGGACCAATGATCTGGTCAAGATCGCTGGAGTAGGTTGGATGAGGGCAGCGCAGGACCGATCGTCATGGCGATCATTGTGCGAGGCCTTTGTCCAGTGGACCTCTTCCGGCTGAATTGACGATGATGATGTTGACTTCTGACTTTCTACCTACTTTATAAGAATCCGAAGTTCTCAATTCTTGTGTATATTTTCATATTTGCGACCACGATAATCGTTAATGAGCCGATATTATATTCACCTGAAGGTTCGACTCCCAGACTGGCCACAGTTGTAACAATTGTCCTGATGGATGATCTATGAACAATTTGGGGAATTACTTATTAATCTCGTCTCAGTCAGTGGAAAACTATTAGACCAAATAATATAATACACCTATTATACTGACATGAGCTACTACGGGCGCAATATACAGTCACCCTGAAATACTCTAACAATACGATTATAATGCTATGTAGATAGTGCGTCGGTTATATATAAAGTCGTGTTAGCGCGAACCTTAACCTGAATAAACCATAAATTACTTGCAGGTATAACGCAGGCTATAAAACTTTAACATTAACATTTGATTGCACCATTAATTAAAAAATTATATATTTTTTTTAAATTTATCTATATCTTACGTCAATAACCGCAAACATAAGCGTTAAACTGTTTTTACACGCTTTTTATGAGCTTCACCCGTATGTATGTATGTTCGTTTTTAACCAACTAATTTTGGCGGTATTTTGGCCCTTTTTAAACTGCCAGATTTCGTTCAAACTTCGTAGATTTATCGAAGACCGATGATAATACATTAATTTGATTAAATTATTCAATTTTTCAATTTGCAAAATAAAATTTATTGTTAATTTATATCAATTTTTCATCTATCGTCGATAAGGCAGGAATTGATGTTCATTTGGAATTTCAACTATTATATTATTATACTACTTTTATTTCATTAATATTGTTTAAGAATTACGGAAGGTCCGATAACACCGTTGAGATGTAATGTGTAGAGATAGATAGGTAAGTATAATATTAGAATATATAAGTTCTAAATCTGAATGAATAAATTATTTTTAATTCTATTTAATTTTTCGTGTCTGCACTACAATAAACAGGTAGTAGCTACCTCTGTGTCGTAGGTAAGTATAGGAACGTATTGAATGTCGAGATTCCTTTCTCAGGTTCAACTTTGAATATTATTAGGCTGTTAAAGAAATTATTTATTAGTCCTTTTTAGTGACCTTGTTTTATAAAAGAATTGAAGTTGTTATTTTTTTATAATAGATTGTGTTAAGTGCAGAACCTATGGTGTGTAAGCCAAACTCCCATTATTCCGTTGTTTGGTTCATGTGTCTGTTTGTTCGTATGTCAGTTCAACGCGCATAAACTTTATCTCGCACATTATTTATAACTTCACAGCTCACACGGGGGTCAGAGATATATCTTACGATTGTGTTACGAGCTATCACAATTTTACTTTTCACGAATGATATGAGCCCGTTTGATTTCGGATACTAACACGGCTACCGAAAATTGTTTTCTCAAGATATGTTAATTACTTAGTTAATACGTCACATTCTACCTGTGAAGTATTGTTAATCTCTGATGTAAACAAAATATAGGTCCCTACTAACCCTCCCTACTAATATTATAAATGTGAATGTAAGTTTGTTTGTTACGCTTTTACGCCGGAGATACAGAACAGATTTTGATGAAATTTGGTACAGCGATAGACTAGAGCTTGGAAAAGGAAGGCTACATTTTATGCTGGAAAATTCTGTATGAAAAAGCTGTAACTATACTAATATTAGGCTTAGTTTGCCATAGCAATCTTCCACGAATTATGATATATATAATGTGCTGGGAACGGGAGCGAAAACGGGAACCGGAACTGGAATAGTACCTACATGAGATAATCTTCAATTCCAAACTTGCTTATTATTTTTAAAAACCCTTTATCTACGCGGATGAAATCAATCAAACTAAAAATAAGCTAGTATTATTATAAAATAAGCTATTTAAGTAACAAACAGTTCATGGTACTGCAGCCTGCTGACCGTACCGTGTGTTACTCTTACCACAAGATAATTAATTATTAATTAAAATAATTACCATCTTTCATTTTGTTCTCGGCGGCGTACGTGAGACCCATAATTAACGATAGCTACTTATCTACTCATTTGAATTTTTATAAACTTTTGTTGCAACAATGTCCTGTTGGTATGTTTATCAATGTGGCTTACATTGAGTACCTACTCCGCACCGTACCGGGCCGCGCTGTACAGACACCGGACACACACAGACACGTCATACCAGATCAAATACGTTCTTGTATGTAATTTATAGTATACGATTCTATACCACTTTATGGACATAATTGCATCTTTAGTCGGTCTGTCCGTTCCGTCTCACAGTTATCTTAACTTAACACACGACTGTGTCAGAACCTTGCAAATGTCCTGCCATCAAAGTCCGACGTCTGAAGCGTGTGACCGTGATCTCACACTCTCCCTCGCGGCTCTCCTTGTTCAGTGAACACCACAACGAAGTGTGTCTGTTGGTCGGGGCGCCTCCATTCTATTGTTACTTTTATATCGTCTAAAATTAAAGAAAGATATAAATCCTTAAGAATAAAAAGAAACTTAACGCAAACATTTATTAGAAAAGAGAAAGTTCTAAAAGAAGAAGAACGAATGGCAAAAAGCGCCACCTCCTAAAATATAAACTGATCACCCTAAGGAAGACTTAAAGGAGAAATGGAAAAGTGCATACGTTCCTACTTATATCGCCAAACCGATCAAAACCACCAGTGCCAAAGAAAGTTGTTAACAAGACCAAATGTTGGATTACCACTTAGGAAGAAAAAGATCCTCATCAGTCACTAATACAGTCGCAACATCAAAACAGACACAAACAACCGGAAACAAGATCAAAGTCAGAAGCCGGAGAGCCCTGGGAGGAAGTGCCCGCGGCCCACAGAGCAGCACAACTTTAATATAATAATAATATAACAGAGAGCCGCCACAGGTAGCAGCAGTACCTCATTTACGTACAAGACAATTAAATTTGTAATCATTTGAATAATCTCATTAGCATAGATAATCTGTGTAGACGCGCGCCGACCACAGCGCAGCTTGTTAGTGTGCGTCTCACACACACATACAAATGGCAAATAGTTCAAGCCAAGCGTGCGACTAATGAGATCGGTGAGGACACCGACTCCACCACTACCAGCATCATATCATCTCATTCAGCTCTGGAGAGCAGGTCGTCATCGTGGTGGATTTTCGTATTACGTATAACGGCGACCTCGTGTCGGTTTAACATTCAGTAGGTGACGCGGGGCGTAATTAGCAGGATCCAGTGAGGTGACTCACCCTGGCCCCGGCGCGCGGGGAATACTTCACTATCAATAATTATTCAAAGCTAAAGAGATTGAGTGTTCTAGAGTTACACTAAACAAGGTTTATTTGAATCCATTACGCGAATTTCACGAGGAAAGTCTGGGTAGAAGACATAAGCTCCCTTCGGCGTTAGGCCATAGCGAGAGAGACCTGTTGGACGATGCATGTTGTAGATATCCAACAATATGTAGAAGATCATCGTAAGAGATGCCTTTTGGAAAAACAGAGTTCACTGCGCATCAGTTCTGAGCAACGATCGTCGAGAACAATCTGTATGCTGCGTTCAGAGAAGAACCCGGTGACCAACTTGCAAATTCTCAGTGGAACCCAATATAATGGAGATGTGAAGAGAAGTGGCTAGTGACCTAATGAGAGGGCGGCCAACACGAGCCAGAGGATGCCGGCCACTGCCTCCTTCCTCCTTTGCAGATCAACTTACTTGAAAAGAGTTATAGAGTTTTTTGCTCGTTCTTCTCTGAGGAAATCTGCCTTCCGAACAAGCTGTATGAAAAAATGATAATTTCAAGTGTAATGCAATTTACCTACGAAATAAAATATTTTTGATTTGATTCGATTTGATCAAACAATAGCTCTTATTGATTCAGATTTACTGATATCTGAAATAGTTAATTAGTGACTTGCCCACTCATTGATAATAAGACAAGAATTGTAAACAAATAAGCCTCTCGAATAGAATAGAGAACCCTGTTAGTAAGTAATATTATCACACCAAAATATTTTCTGTTAGCTCATTGTAATAAACTCATCTTGATCTCAATACGACACCACTTCTATCTGTAACGCCTGATTCTATAGACTCAACATCATAGTAAAAAGCACGGCTTAACACTCAATGTTCGTGCGCCGTGGAACTATTACGTGACGATCTGTGACGACGAGCACGAAACAGCCAAGCCGGACTTTTTACCGCAGCTCCAAGAACCTGGCTCACGGGAGCTCACAAGTTTTTGTTTTTTACAAAGCATTGTGGACTTGCAAGTGTTGACGACCAACTTAATTACAAATAATTTGGTGATCGCAGTTAAAATATGTATCAATAGATACATTTACAACATACCCCAATTTGCATAAAATGCTTTCTGAACGCTTCTAGGAAACAAATTTAAATATAAATAAATAAATACACATTGAAGAGTTATTGGTTAGGAGATAATCCTCTAATAGTGATTTCCGTAGAGGAATATGGGAACGCTGACGCGGACGTCGTGATAATGTGCTGACTGCAGCCAGTCGCTTTTAGCGCACCGCACTATAGTTACATATTATAAAACAAATTACTCCGCCGAGTATGTCTGTCTGTATGTTCGCCATAAATTAAAAAACTACTGCACCGGTATTCATGCTGTTTTCATCAATAGATAGCGTGGTTCTGGAGGAAGGTTTTAGTATATAATTTGTTAAGTTTTTGTAGTCCTTTCTGTATTCATTAACGATATTTGTTGGAGGTGTCGGAAGAAAATAAGCCGTCTGGGAACTTTTAGGGAAAAAGCTAACTAAACCCTTTGAGATACAAGAAAATAATGTATGCTGGGATTATGTATTTCATATAGGTCTACAGAAAAGTCTGCGATGGCGTTTAATATCTATCTTTTATGGATAACATGCTATATCCATTTAAATACTTCAAATAATAGTCAATTATAAAGCAACAATTTAAAAGCTGTTTATACAAAATATACGATATTAACCCCAATGTTTTTTTATAACTTCCTTTCCCTTAGACTACATTACTCCCGAATGCCTACATCATATTATCTTCTATTGACAGAACAGCGACTGTCGGGTCAACTAGTACAGTATATATTACAGCTATATATTTGCATTTATTTGTGATTGCAGTGTGAGTGGCCTCCCATACAGCTACATTATTTGCAATCGCGTAGAGTCACGACGTCTCTTTATGTCTTGCATGGAATATATCACGGAGTGTGTTCCGAGGAATTGTTCAAGACAGTGGCAGCAGTTGAAATTGATAAGCGACCGTCACGTGTAAACAACAGCGTTGTTAGAATATGATCGCTGGTTCATGGTCGGTTAGCTCGCGCGCCAATCTCCGTGAGCTCGTGCGTGAGGCCCGCGCGTCCTTCGTCTCCCTCGAATGACATTTAAATCGTTCATCTGTACCCTCGGCCCGTCCGGCTGCCTCATGTACCGCGCGGTCCCCGGCGACACACGATTTACTGCCGCTGGTCACCTCGCCTCCCCGAGCGCCACCTCATCCTTCCCCTTCCATCTTAATCCGATGTTATCTTTCCCCGATTACATCCAAATGGGAATTGTTTAGCGAGCACGATAACTCTTTCTTTGAAGTCGGAGGTAACAATTCCGTCCGCTGTAATATATCGTAGAGCAGCGGATCGGGCTTCCCCCGCGTCCCCCACCGGCACCCGCGCTAAGCGGGACGACCTCTCGATAATGCTCTCCGATATATTAACCCGCTCTGTTTACCGAGGGACCGATATGCGCTTCCATTAGCCTCTATAAAGGAAAACAGTTTCAGGACTAACGGTCACCGGCAGGAGTCAAATCGACGTTGATCGATGCGGGTTGTGGGCGGTGCCGGTTGCGTCGCGGTGTACTTCCACTTGGTACACAATGAAAACATTCCATTTGCAGAAAGTGTTAGTTGTTGGAATTCACGGAGATTTGTATCGGTCGTTTTCGGCAAATCCACAATAGGAGTCAAACTGTTGTACCGAATAATAAACAGTTACTCATTTGATCCGATATTCATAGCTTCAGGTGTTCCCCAGGGATAACTATTCGGACCACTTTGCTTTTTTACCTTTATCAACGATTAACAACGAACGATATTCCATGTTTTTGATCGTCCAAAATTCAATTGTTTGTACACGATCTCACTAATATAATACGACCAATCGAGTCGAAACTAGAAACAAATATTACAATGAGTCAGAGCGATTCCATAATGTAGCTAATGCTCTCCCATTTCTCTCAGTGTACTCTCTACGCTGACTATCGATATATACAATAGCCCAACATACATAATGTCATACAACAATCACATACAAATTATTAACAATATAACAAAATACATTCCCACTTGTATATATTTGCAGTCTGCCCATTGAATATTAAACTATACTTAAACAAAACTATAATATTGTTATGTATGACTTTGTTCTGTCATTCTTATATGAATATTAAGTTTTTTTCATTTTGGCTCTACTCTGTATTAAATATTCTTGTTATATTAAATTGGAATGCAGAATCGAATTGCTTTGATAGCAATTTTTTTGATGGAAAAGAAGGACAAACCAGTGTTAAGTGATCGCCGCCGCAGACATTCTCTTGCAACACCAGAAGAATCACAGGAGCGTTGCTGGCCTTTAAGCAACGTGTACGGGTTTTTTTGAAGGTACTCATGTACCAATTTTTGGAAGTCGTCATCCGTAAGATGATTTAGAACATGGAGCTAATAAGAGACGTACTGGTATTTAATTACAGAAAACGGCAACCATTACAAGACCAACTAAAAGTATCCAAATGATTAATTACATGTATGCTCGGACAGACATTAGTGCTTATGCACATATTCGAGAACACCTTTTATTACATAATATATCCTGAAAGAATCTGCTGCGTTACATTAGGGGCTTATGAGTTATTTAATCAATATGCTGATAATATAATAAGTTATCTTTAGAATCTCCGTTTTACGGATGTCTTTTGAGTTCGGACTTTAGTTAGTAAAATATTGAATATATTAAAGAATGTGTGCGCTGCGCCTAAAACCTTGTCCACGCACAAAGAACGACGTCAAACTTTCATTTGCCTCGCTACACTTATAATTCTTTATCTTTCGTTTGATAGCTGTTCCATCAGTCATTTGCCAAAACTAACCTTAAGCAATCTTCTCCCATACCACGTCTATCAAGGCTCTATAACTCTACCTGTGGTGAGGTAGATATTGTTAAGAATTCGTTACCTGCGTTTAAAAAAAATACGAAATTGTTAGGCGCCAAATGACTGATGCTCTCCTTCTTTTTCTTTTTTATTAAAATTTTAAAATTTGCATTTTACTTGATTATATAATTTTTGTTTTATTTTATTTTATTGTGTTCTCGGTGTCACGGAAGTAAAGACTGTTGTGACACCTTAATCTGTCGTACATTCAACTCATATTTTCTTAATATTCGATATATTTTAAACGTGTTCGAATGTAACAACTACTGGTTGTCCTATAAATACATAAATAAATAAATAAATAGGAGAAAGAAAGTTCTCCGTCAGTAGTTATATTATGTGGACCTGGCGAGGTCTCGTGAGATGAAACCCCAATAGGTACAACATGTACAACTGCCTTATTAATAGTATTATTATTGTAATAAGTTATATTTATATTATATTTAATAAAAGTTGGCAGTTGTAGAGACTTTTAGTATTAAAATTTGAAATTTCATAATGTTTACAAACAATCAAATTATTAATTTCAATTACTTATTAAAAATTATTTACAGTAATATATTAATCAAACAAAAACACTATTACAACATTGAACTTTTCACTAAATCCAACAATTTGACGCATGTGGACTTGTAGTGCGAGTTGGACGCGCGTCCTCAGGGTTCCGTACTGATTAATGTGACATGCCATATTAAGGCGACACTAAATGCTAGCGACCTTGAGCGATATGAGTTCACGGCTTCCGGCCCGTAACAAAGCCAATATTTTCAAAAATCTTGCGTGGAAAACAGTTTATATGCTTACAATCCTCTTTATTCATTACTAATCTGAATAAATATACCTACACAAAAAAGCAAAGCTATAAGAATAACTTTTCTGAGAGTTGTACAAAAAAAAATGCGTTATGCCATGCCAAAAAACTTGTTTAACTGCAAGGAAAAGTGGTAGTTCAAAAAGGCTCAAGAGTGAAAACTATAACCAACAGCAAGCATTAGAAACCTACAAATAAGACTTAAGTATATGTGTAACAGGATTAAGTAGTGTTCATAGCTCGAAATGCTATATTTTCACCAAAAAACTTGTCTTAAAACACCTTGTTTGCATGTTTTCTGCTTACTCTTCACCTTAATGTGACGCGCCATAGTAATGTGACGCGCAATGCTAATGTGACGTGCCATATTAACGTGACTCTGACGTGTTATTGGTGTTGTTCCAGGGTCGGTGGTGTCAGGGCGCGGAGATGTCGGCCTAGGAGTGGTGGGCGGCTACTTCAACACGCAGGTGGTGCTCGACCTCAAGGGTGAGTCTGTAAGCTGCACTTAACACATCATTACACTCAACATCATCTTGTTCAACTCCTTCTCTCTTCAAGCGGTATTATATATCAGAGGTTTAACTGTGGGTTGCCGTGCTGTCGTACGATTTACTATCAGGTTACTTCGGATTACAATAAAACCTGCGCGGTGCGAGGTGTCAGAGTGTTACTTCTTCACATGACAGCTAGAACATTGTAGTTTTAACATTTACAATTGTTTCCTCTGCTATCCTTCATACTCGCCAAGTGAGAGATTATTTTCTGCATTTTTAATTTTAAGTGATTCCCTTCATTTCAAAGAATTACTATAATATTAATAAATTAATTTATATATTTATTATATTATTTATTTATATACATCGTCATGAAATAACAGTAAGATTTAATATTTTACAAACAATATACCTATATATGTATGACTACATTGTGATTGTCAATAGACCACCACACTAGTCGGAAACTGTATCGTGGGATCAGATAAAGCTTTGATTACCAACAAACTTTGATTTGGCATGGCTATCCTTAATTATGTGGTGGTAACGTATCTGAACCATCTCATTCAGACTCTGTACTTAAACTGAATTACATCTTTAGTTTAATATTAGATTTCCTGGATAGCTTTCAGGACTGAAAATGATACAAAAACCTGACTTCCGTTAATGTATTCCGTTAATAAATTCATCAATAATATTTATTGTAGTTTTATTATGTTTGTTCTCGAAATAAAAGAATACAAAGTGCAAGTCATTATCTATGGTAAAGGTACATAGTTTGATATTATCATAAAATTCATTGCATTCACAATAAATTATTACTTTATAACTACAAATAATATTAGCTGTATTGTAGAGGTTAATGAGTTAATATAATAATAATATTGTCACATTTTTAAACAAATTATCTACCCCAAACTAGGCATAGCCTGTACTATGGGTACATACATAAATACATATAAACGTCCATGACTCGGAAACAAACATCCATATTCATCATATACATGATTGTACCTACCGGAATTCGAACCCGGGACCTCTACCTTAGTACCTAGTCGGGGTCATTAACCATTCGGCCATATGGGTCGTAATAAACGAACATATGCCGCGCTATATGTAAAAATAGACAGTTTTCACAAATTTATTTTATATTATCACGATGAGCTACAATCATCATTTTTCTCCTAGCAAGTGTGTCGATAAACGTCGTGTGATCTGCGGGTACACTGGTCATGACACTCTCGGCTTACTTATTATAATACCACCTCGAGTAGCGACCATATAGCACGCTAGTATCATAATGTACTAGTGAGTTATAATGACTCGTCGTCGGACCCTAGCGGAAGTGGATCCTGGAGAGGCGGGTACCTGGTGCGGCCGCAACTCGAGACCATTACTAATCCTGATTGCCACTTTTTGTCTTAAGAGTAACGGTTATTAGCAACAAGAGCATAACTCGAAATAAAAATTTGACGACAGTTCAATAAACGCGCACAACGGTCCCCGCGGACATTCGATATAATTTAATTAATTGAAACACGCACCAGCGCGTCCCGCTGCACTTTTTACGATTTCTTCGGCGACATTTCTAAATTTCGTCTAGGTTAGTTTTTGTGTGCGTTAATTACGAGATGAATGGGCCGCCCGCGACATCGTCCCCGCACCTCCCCGCTCTCACCCTCTCACTCGCCCTCCCGCTGATTGTCACGCGCGTGCTTCACGGACCGATCACCCGCTCTCCCCGACCCCCGCGGAGGCTCTATTCAAATGAGTGCCGACCGCCGCTCGATCGAAACACTGTTCGATAACCGTTGAATACGAGACCGACGAAACAAACTAATCGATCTTCACGACTCGATCTCAATGTCCGGTTGTCTGACATAGCCTTCATTATAATATAGGTAAAATGACTAGTAAACATTTACATTTCACCAGTGGGAGGCTCTTTTACACAGGATGCCGACTAGATTATGGGTTCCACAACGGCGCTTATTTCTGCCGTGAGGCAGTAATGTGTAAACATCACTGTGTTTCGGTATGAAGGGCGCCGTAGCTAGTGAAATTACTGGGCAAAAGAGACTTAACATCTTAATAAATAAATATGCCTCAAGGTGAACTTTTGGGGTTTTTCAAGAATCCTGAGTACACCATCAACTGAACGTCCTGCTCGTCTTGTCTCTCACTTTCATAAAAAAAAACAACTATATCATTATATTACTAATATCATTGATAAGAGTCGTCATACAGTACTTTCAACGCGCTTGCGCCAGAGTGGACTGTGGGCGCGACCCTAGTTGTGATTCCTCCGCGTGTTTCACAGAATTATAGTTTACGATATTTGAGTCGATGGAAGTTGGAAGTATTTATATATTTTTTAAAATAAGGTTTTATGTTCTCCTACTTACCTTTGCACTGACGCGTCTCCCTCTGGCAGCACAATAACGCAAGTATCATAGATTATTAAATTTAGGAATAAAGAATGACAAGTATATAATAATAATAAGAGTGGTCAATTATATTGACACTCATAGATGAACTGCAGCTGAACTGTTGGAGAAGTGGACATATTACTGGAGCGAATAACACAAACCACATGTACTCTCTTAGCTGAGCGACCACCAGGAATGGTACATGAGGTCATTCAGATTACCATACCGTCGTACTTATGGATAGTAAAATGTAACGTGCCGTGGTGAAGTGTGATGAAGCCAGCTAGCTGTACGAGGGTCCATCATAATATCTACCAATTACCAACTACTCGTTAATAACTATAACAGTGATAAGAAATAATAAATCTCCCGTGAAATACTGCTTAAAATTAATTAATAAAAATATAAGAGGACACAAACAAAATTTTGTGAACGGTGCGGGACTCGAACCCACCACCTCTCACTTTCCATGCGAGTGCTCTTCCAACTGAGCTAACCTGTATGCTTTGTTCAACTCTCAGGCTGTGGCTTCATTTACATGATCTACTTTACTTTACCTGAGAGTACTCGCACGGAAAGCGAGAGGTCGTCGGTTCGAGTCCCGCATCGTTCACAAATTTATTTGTGTATTAATCCTAGAAGTGAGGGTTATCACTTTAAAAACATAACAAATTGCTTAAATATAAGAGAACTAAAGACCTGCGTCAAGGGGGGAGATAGTACGAGTGTCTTCCCCTCTCTCGTCCGCCTGGTGTCAGGTGTCAGTGCGAAGTGCGCGAGGTCTTAGTCTGAGCGAAAGCATGACACTGTCAGACAGGGGCGTAACTTTTAATTTTTTTCATTAATGATTAGGCTACACAAAAAAAAATCGAAAACAAATTTCTCGCGATCCGTGCGATCGCTCTTCCAACTGATCCAATCGTTCGAGTGACGCATCGTTGATAATTCTTATATGTAGGCTGCTTAGCAATGAAATAGATTGCTAGTCTTTCTGATAATATTATGTGTATCTTCACAATTTTTTTTAGGTCACAAATTTTCTTGCGGTTTTAATTCAGCCGAGTCGCGATAGTGAAGCCTTACTGTATTAATTACATAGAAGCCTGCTGATTCATGTTTAATAAATAAACTTTGAATTTAGAATTTTAGAATTTTCCGAATCTAGCTGAAAAGGTAATGTGGATACGTATGTGTGAGAGAGATGGAGCGATCGTGCGACCATTATTTGTTATAGGTGTTGTACTGTTGATATAATATCACATAGCACGAACGGACAGATTGACGTGTTGGTCATGCTGCTCCGAGCCCGGACCTCTACCTGCCTAAATGATGTATCAGATAAGTAAAAAAAAATATTTAACCTTTAGAATACCAACAATTACAAAAGCAAGTTCAATAACAAAGGTATATTATGTTTTTTTTATGATAATGAGGGACGAGACTAGCAGAACGTTCAGCTGATGGTAATTGATACGCCCTCCTCATTACAATGCATTGCCGCTCAGGATTCTTAAAAACCCCAAAAATTCTGAGTGGCACTACAATTGCCTTTTGCTCGTCACCTTGAGACATAAGATGTTATGTCTCATTTGCCCAGTAAATTTACTAGCTACGGCGCCCTTCAGACCGAAACACAATAATGTTTACAAAGTTACAATAGTCATTATTATTGTTATAAAATAATCATAATCTCTTCCCAGGCTGTCCGATCACTTCAGATATGCAGCTGTGGAGTAGTAGGATTTAAAACAGAGCCATTTTTAATAAAACATTTAAATTTATTTAAAGATAATGCCTGAAGAATAGTGGCTGGGACAATATAGAATATAGAATGTTGGTTTTTTATGTTTATCTTGTTTAGAAATGTCGAAGATAATATTAATTTAATTTTTTATCCGCCATGTTTTATAATAAAGAAGTAAATTCTCGAAGATTCCACGTAGTCCGTTACCTAAACGCAGCTGACACTCAATTCCTTTCTTTTAACAAAATTTTGCAAATTCCAGTTGTAAAACTGGAATGCGGAACTTGATATATCTATTAATAAAGTATATCGCTGTGGTCTTGACTTGTATAATTTATGTAGCATTAGCTATTATTATTTTTATTTATGTAAAAGGAGGACAAACGAGCGTACGGGTCACCTGGTGTTAAGTGATCACCGCCGCCCACATTCTCTTGTACCACCGAAGGTATCACAAGTGCGCTGTTTTTGAAGGCAAACCCATGTCGTATCGTGCCTGAAACACTGCGCAAGGAAGCTCATTCCACAGGTTTGTTGTACGTGGAAGAAAGCTCCATGAAAATCGCACTGTGGAGGACCGCCACACAGCCAGATGGTTTGGATGATATCCTAATTTGTGGTGTGTCATGCGAAGGTGGATTTCAGGAATCAGGGAAACAGCTCTTCCGAACACTCCCCGTGATAAATGCGTTAGAAAACTCAAAATGAAGTGACGTCTCTACGTACGCGGTCGAATAGACATGATACTGCGGTGCGCTAGACCAGAGATCTATGAACTGCAACCAAACATTGTTATGTGCAACCTCAGTGGGAGACGCAGGCGCTACGTTAACTTGTGAGAGTATAATATACATAATAATAATATTACATTCAACGTGTGTGCGAGGTGCCGGGTGCGGGGTGGACGCCGCTTGCACTGTGGATTGTAATTTATGAGAGTCAGATCGTAGATTGCACTCTGCGGTGGACTTGTGAAAAAACTGAAGGACGCCTCGCGACCTATCAAGCAATTATACGTCTTCGCACATTAGCCGTAGAGTACTGAATTGCTCGTACAGATGATAGAAAAGGTAACAAAGGATTTGCATACGCCGAGGATTTACTGATTTTTTGCGAATAGTTTTTGCTGCGAAGTGAATAGAAAATTAATCACATTTTGTATAGAAATCGCCGTTTCTCTATGCTCCGGCTACCTAGCAAGCGGCCCGGACCGGAATGCTATACATTTTAACATTCGGCACAATACCGACGGCTCGCCCGTTGCCTGTTAAAAGTTAGATATTTTTTTTATGAGAATAAGGGACGAGATGAGCAAGACGTTCAGGTCATGGTAATTGATACGCCCTGCCCATTACAATGCAGTGCCGCTCAGGATTATTAAAAAACCCCAAAAATACTGAGCGGCACTACAACTGCGCTCGTCACCTTGAGACGTAAGATGTTAAGTCTCATTTGCCCAGTAATTTCACTAGCTACGGCGCCCTTCAGATCGAAACACAGTAATGCTTACACATTACTGCCTCATGGCAGAAGTATGCCGCCGTTATGGTACCCATAATCTAGCCGGCATCCTGTGCAACGGAGCCTCCCACTGGTAGTATTGTAATAATAATGGCCTTTAATAACAATCTTTAGATAGTTGTAGATTTAGATTTAGTTTGAAGTAGACATCGGCACAGATTGTTTTGCTTTCGCATAGGCCTCCCACAGCCTCTTCCAGTGTTCTCGGTCATGACATGATCTTACTCCACGTCATACCAGCGCCATCTTTTAAATCATCGCTCCATCTACGACTCGGCCTCCCCCTCTGTCTTTTTCCTTCTCTAGGATACCATTATGTTAGTATTTTGTCCCATTTTTCTTGTTTGCCTCGTTTTAGGTATCCTGCCCATTGCCATTTGAGTTCACTAATACTTTGTGATACGTCTGCAATGTTTGTTCTTTTTCTTATTTCTTTTAAGTTTATTCAATCAGTTTTCTTATTATATATTGTATATTAATTATAATATATTGCTGCGTAACGTATGGTCGGGAAAAAAAATCAAATTCCAAATTTCTATATTTGATATTAAGATATATATATACAAAATTACTTATAATCTACTTATAAAGCAATTTACAATTAAGCCTTATATATGTAGGTATCAGAAAACTTATATCTACAACCCTATCTACTTGTTGAGGGATAAAACTTTATAATGCTTAAAAAACTGGGAAAACCTGGCTATTTGCTATCACTTAACCTAACTTAAGACTAATGACTAGAACTTAAAACTAATGTAAATAAATACATAGATATGTATACATAGATATATAATATATAAATATAAGAGAGGTGGGGGGGGATCTTGGAAAAGGAAAGGAGGGAGAGGAAATAGGAGGCCAGTTTTCGTCGATATTTAATAATTAAACTAAACCAATTTACAATATATTGGTTTTACATTTATTCAGACTTAGCTAGAACTCTGTGTGCATGGTCGGGGCAACAGTTGACGTGAAGACACGGAGCTTTACGTTCTGGTGTCGTGGAGTGTGGCGTAGTGTGTAGGGACCGACCGTGAGCGAGCCCGTGGCCACTCGACCCGAACCTATTTATATCCAGCACCGGAGAAAGGTTTTACTCATAAAAAGCACTGAACTGCATTCACACAATATGCTAAATAGGTTCTTGTGTGCAGTTCGCTCGCAACACTCGCCGGGTCGCGATACTTTCTACAGTCTGTATAGTATATTTATATAGGTAGATATGACTTAAGTTTTTGCGTGCTCCGGCAATGCTTTCCTTTTACACTTCCGACAGTTTTATATTACTATGAGTAGGTTTAGTCCGCGTTCTGGCATTTTACATATTATGATAACTGTGCCTGTTGGCGCGAATCATTCGCTGAGCGGAAAATTCTAGAAACTGGATTATAATTTATTGAGTCGGTATCGCACAAGTTAGACGTATTACGATTATAGCTCTTGTTTGTTAAGAAATGTATTTGAGTCATATTATAAGTAGGACCAAATTAAAATACTGATTTTAACGTAGAGTGGTAAGGTGCCCATATTCAAGTTTGACAAATTTACGCATTTGAAAAAGTATGTCTCAGACCTGAGATGAACGGACCCAAGTATCTCAGAGCATATGCTTTTGAAATTATACTTCTTTAGGTGCGTTATGAAAAAATGATGAGAGTGAAATTTTAAGATGCGCGCGCATCACTGTAACACAAAAGTAACGTGAAGTTGGTTCCTAGTATTTTCTGACGTTTGTGACATTCGTTATTTTTTTTTTTTGGTTTCTTCGTCCATTAGGCAAAGGGTTCAAACCCATACTTACAGTATTCGTTATTTAATAATACATAATTAATTATCGAAGCCTTCGTTGCAAGATTTTTACAATATTGTTCTTTCTTCAAACGTAGAATAGCACGAGGAATAAATAACTTTGAGGATTTTTGCTTTGTTAGGCCAAAGAAGTATAACTTCTTGCATACATAAGTACGCACACATTTTATTAATAAAGTAAAATAATAGAATATCATGCAATAAAATATATTGTTAAATAGCCCGATGACCATCGTTCCATTCCCAATCTGTTGTATCATTAAGAATGTCATTAATACATAAATACAGGTTAATACATAAATACCTGAATTAAACGCGCCACAAACGGTATTTAACAATACTTCTGAATTTCGAAACATATTTTTTTGTGCATTTTCTGGGATCATGTTGTAAAAGCATATACACCGCCCAATAAAAACATATAAAATCGAATTAACCGAGCAGTAGGCTGTTTATAATAAGTTTATGTTTGTTCCACGTGTTAACATTATGATTGTCACAGTTTCTAGCAAATTCCTCAACGTGCTTATGAACATACATAACATTATCAAGAATATATTAAGAAGCAACAGTCAAAATGTTTATTTCTTTAAATTTTTCTCTTAATGATTCTTTATTGTTACACAGTTATATGGCAATATTTTTAAAGCCAACATTAAAATAACTGTTCACAGTATTGTCTCTATTTTTAAAAGAAAAGCAACAGTTTTTAACAAATACTTAATGTATTCAATTTATCGAATTAGGGAGGTCTATAAAGTAATTACGAAGGCTTTTGTGTCGGGGAAAGTTGGCAAGAGAAAGAAGTCATTCTGTATTGTGAGGACGGGCAGGGACGCGCGGCCGCTTTCTAATGTCACAAACCGAACTTTTGGAAGACAACAAAACAATTAAAAAACGTAAAATTGCACAATTGTTGTTGTTTAGCAACCGTTAGTCGGGGACGGCCAAGTGTGTGCCGCCCTGACCCGCTAGTCAGTAACACCACACTTGTGGACAACTTTATGTGGGTGGTTCACACTTACCTCGTTTTCTATTCACACAACAGCCAGACGATAGGCTACAGAGTTCGTCAGTCTTCGGAGCCGGTCGGTCGGTCTTTTTTTTGTGAAAATAATAATTCAGGACGTTCAGCTGATGGTAATTGATACGCCCTGTCCATAACAATATAGTGCCGCTCAGGATTATTGAAAAACCCAAAAATTCTGAGTGGCACTACAACTGAGCTCGTCACCTTGAGACATAAGATGTCAAGTCTCATTTGCGCAGTAATTGCAATTGCTACAGCGCCCTTCAGACCAAAGCACAGTAATGCTTACACATTACTGCTTCACGGCAGAAAGGCGTCGTTGTGGTACCCATAATCTAGCCGGCATCCAGTCCAAAGAAGCCTCCCACTGGTAAAACCTGCTATAATTCAAGTAAAAAGTGCGCAATCCTTCCCCCATTTAAACGGTGGCCGAAATACAACGACGACTTTCCACAACGCCGGCGATCGAGCCGTTCATAGAGTGCTTGACTGATGGATCCTCGACAGTACGAGCAGCTCAGTGCCGGCTGTTAATAATATCTGGTGCTGTTGATAACGCAACACTCGAGAGCCACTATTCCGAGCTCCGTGAGTCACTGAGAGGACTGGTCGAAGAGGTGACACGGACGTCGAGGTTTACTTTGAAGTTAACGAACAAACCTGAATGAACATTTAACTGAACAAGGTTTGTTTTTTGTTTTTGACATACCAACCTCACTAGCTTGAGCAGTGTCAGTTGGTCAGGTGGTCAGACGGTCAGACTGGAGTGACCTTTACGAGTCCCGTTGCGGACACCTGCGGGTCGTTAGGGTCCCGCTACACGCACAGGTACGTTGACTCGTGCTCCGTCAAGTGCGCGACCTTTAACGGCACCCGCACCCTCCGGCCGGTCACTCGACCATCACAAAACAATAACAAAAAGCATTCGATGACAATCGCCCGGTCACTATTACAACTTAACATTATACTACAGTACCTGGACCGTTCGACCGAGACTCTCTCAGATTTTAAAGAAGGTACAAAACTTGAACAAAAGAAACTAATAGGACACCTGGATTCGAACTGAAGTCTTCTGCTTTCCGGATAGCTCAATGTCTCATCTGAGCTGTTATAGTCTTGTATATTGTGGCGAAATTTACCGTTGTATTCTAATGTTATTGTAGCAGTTTCTCATTAAAACACGGATAAAACTACATTTTTTAAAATTGAAACCTAGCTAGATCGATTTTTAGCCCCCGAAACTACCTGTTTACTAAATTTAATTAAAATCGTTGGAGCCGTTTCCGAGATTCAGATTATATATAATATACAAGAATTGCTCATATAAAGATATAAGATTTTTATCACATAAATAATACAAGTACGTATTGACTATACTTACCTACGTGACGCAAGTCGGTGTGATGGTCTGCGGTCTGCCGGGTGAGGGGTGCGGGGCGCAGTCGGTGGCCTGTGATCTTGTCTCGGCAGCTCGGTTACGTTTCCATTATCGCGTAATTGAACATTTGGCGCTCCACGAGTCATGCTCCATTACAGCAGGTCGTGCATCTCATTACCGACGCGGACGCCATCGCCGCTCAGGCCGCATTGCCAATACAATTGTGTTAACGAGTGTGTGAATGTAAAGTTGTGTGAAATAGATATAACATTAACTGTTTTCGTGGCTTCGTGATAGATTTACACCAAAGGCTGTCCCATTATCGTACCTAGACAATAGGTACTTGCTGACTGTCGCGGCCTACGAGACTAGCGCCCTATGTGTAGCACAACACATGCCAGTGGGAGGCTCCTTTGCACAGGATGCCGGCTAGATTATGGGTACCACAACGTCGTCTATTTCTGCCGTGAAGCAGTAATGTGTAAGCATTATTGTGTTTCGGTCTGCAGAGCGCAAATGAGACTTACCACCTTATGTCTCAGGGTGATGAGCGCAATTGTAGTGCCGCTCAGAATTTTTGGGTTTTTCAATATCCCGAGCTGAGTGGTACTGCATTGTAATGAGCAGAGCGCATCAATTACCATCAGCTGATCGTCGTGCTCGTCTCGTTCCTTACTCTCATAAAAAAACGCTGCACGGTATATGGTGCGAGTCGGCTTATTATGAAGTCCACTGGCGCGCGGCACACTACAATACATTCAGCTTCTCATCCTATTTAATTTTGTTTGTCAATCAATACACAACAGTTTACAATAACTTTTATTTGAATCTACGCTCACCTGTTCTCTCGCTAGGGTCTAATAAGTGAGTACTAATAATAGATATGAACTCTGTGTAACCTTGAGTCCGTTAGTCCACTGCTGACATAATGACAGCTATAAGTGTCAGCTGACATGTGCGTCCGTTCTATCCGTTCATCGGAGACATTTGCGTCCAGAACGGTTATCGAGTCCCGCACCCCACAACCCTGAAAGGTCAAAAGAGGGCCTGCAGTATTCTCCATAATTACCGTTGTTAAGGTCACGCCAGTGGTATGTGGCTACAGTTATATAGTTAATATGTCTCGCTCATGTTGTCGTTTGTCATTTTTTTCTACCATTTTGGACATAACATGTTTTTGCCTTACTAAACAATGTTACAATACCGCCTGAAGACCGTTCTCTTCCATGGCGGTGATGCTGTTCCCAGAAAGGCGAATAATATATTATGTGAATAAGGCATTAATTTCATTCCACTTGCCATAAAATTAACCTACCTAACCTTACCTTTGAACCTATTACCTTTAAGGTAGTGAACATATAATGTAGTTTTTACCCAAATTTCGTAACGCCAAAATGTTTTTTGTATTATTTATTTTTAGGGCACATAAAGTCATAGATAATTAAACGTAAAGTATACTTAATGCACCAAAATTTTGAATATTTATACATATTTTGGTAAATGCAAGGCTAGAAAAATATATACACAAGCATAAAGATCCGAGCTATTGCCATCAATGGGACGAAGGATATTCATCAGATGACTATTAATTGTTAATAATTTAGTATGAGTAATTCTTTAAGGTACTACGTACTAGAGTACTAAAAATAAAAACACCATAAAGTATACTACTAATCCACAAACATACACTTTAGTTCTTTTAGGTTGCAAAATGAGTTATTAAATGGATCAATATCACATAACTATTTATTACGATACACAGGGACTCGTTTGAAGAGATCATGCTAATCGTAAATTGTGCGGGCAAAGTTAACGCGGATAAGATCTTTAGGACGTAAGGGGCGGTAATTTTGAAAGTTACATTTTGCATACAATTCGGACACTGAACTCTTAAATATCTTAAAAAGAACATAATATCTAAATGAAGTCTTCGGTGACCCAGGGAAGCGATAACTCGTGAACGAGTGCTGCTTGTTGTGCCAGGTAGACCTGTTATTACTAATGAATCATTGTATTTGTTGGATGCAATTACTAATTGTGACAGTAATCACGACCATCATGTTCACAAAGCACCCTTACACTAACAATGAGTTCAAGCTCTAAAGGTTGAAGCATCCAATATACGATAATTTATATGTATACAGTTATTACTTTTTATGAAATAATGGCACATAAGTGAATTTGCCAGAAACTGTCATAACCATAATGTTAACACCAGGAACAGACATAAACTTATAGTGCCTACTACTCGGCTAAGTCGTGTTAGTAAGTCTTTTGTGGGGCGATGTATATGCTTTTACAACAAGATCCCAGAAAATGTTCAACAAGAACAAAAGTATAACGTTATTCAAAAGAATTGTTAATAAACGTTTGTGTGGTAAAGGTTACTATAACATAAATGACTTTCTTAATGATACCACAGATTGGGAATGGAGTGACCGCCCTCAGGCTATTAAATAATAAGTTTAATTGTACAATATTACTTTGTAAACATATTTATTCGATGAAAAAAAAGCCCGCTGAGTTTGTTGCGCCCATTCTTCTCAGGTCTGAGGCATTCAATATGGAATGAGTGGTAGTTTTTTTAACTTTCAATAAGTGATGTCACATCCTATTTTGAATAAAAATACAAACACTACTCATATATTGGATGCAGCAACCCTGCAAACTAATTTGTTATGTATATTACAGCCATTGTAAAATCCTCTATTTGATTGAAAAGAGTGGCCGTTGAGTTTCTTGTAGGTATGTTCTTTCCACGAGCTCAACTTTTTACGAACATATGATAAATTGAGTATTTTTAATAAAATATTTATAGTGACTATTCAAAAGCGCTTAGTTTAAGCCTAATTGAATAAAGTTTATTTGACTTTGAATTTTGACTTTGATATTGAAATGTTTCGCCGCTTCAACTAATCTTTCGATATAAACACCTGCTTTGTAATTGCGAGTCCATGAAACCAGGTAAGCCCACCTGAGTCTCTCATGGAAGTGACACATGCTACCTATATTTTTACCAATTGTGTTGTGAGTGAAAATAATTGGGTTACGCTTACGAGCATAACTTATAACAAAGTATTTACGTAAGTGTAACAATAGATTACTGTTATAACAATAAATTTTGTTGTGAAATGGAACAATATGCTTCCGAAGCGATTGCCTTGTAAATTTTAGTATCATCTGCGTAACTGAGATACTACGAGCTCCGAAACAAGTTTCCGTGTCATTGACATGATATACAATAAAGAGAAGTGGGCCAGGGTGCGATCCTTGCGGCATGATGTGACCCAGTGGCGATAGCCAATCAAAGAAAAATTTTAACAATTCCATTATTATCACTGTTCTATGTTTAAAATAAAATACAAATAAAATCTAACATACGTTCACAACAATTACACCTTTTTGCTCTTAATAGTGATTTTCATTGTTACAACACTAGACACGCTCCTGTGATTCCTCTGTTGCAAGAGATTGTGGGCGGTGGTGATCACTTTAACATCAGATAACCTCATTTGTATTCTTCTATAAAAAAAACTAGAAATAAGGGATTCTAATTCTAGTAGTCCAGTAGAAACACATAGTTACTTTAAGAGAAAATGATCATAATCTTTTAAAGTAATGTCCTAGCCGTTGTTCGGTCATTATTTATATTTTTTTTCCCAGAGTACAATATTACAATATTGTGCTAGAGCACAAGCCTTTTTGGTATGGTTTTGTCTTATAAAATAACTAGCTGACCCGACAGACGTTGTATTGTAGATAATAAAAAAATCTCTTTTATAGGAATTTGCCAATAATATTTCAAAACATCAAGAATTATTTCGTAAAAATGCTCCCTGTTGTTATAATGAAATTGTTTCACAGCGGAACTGTCAAACCGTGCGTCACTAAATTCTCTCATAGAAAATATGTCCATAAAAAACAAATATTGAAAATAAAAATAATTGTGGGTCCCAAATCGAAATAAAAACTATCCTATCTCTCAAGTTGGACCAAACTACACTCCATGAAGTAATCCCCATTAAAATCTGTTCATTAGTTTAGGATTCAATCGCGGACAAACAACGTGTCACGTAATTTATATATATTAGATTTAGCTAAGTATATAACAAATATTTACAAAATGGCACTTTTCTTCTCAGTCAAAGGGAACAAGACAATTTGCTTTTAATTTCATTTTGGGAGTACTTTAAAAATTTCGCCACATTGCACAATTAACTAAAATATTTAGCTCAATTTTTTATGGAAGAGGAGTACAAATCAGCATACGGGTCTCCCTGTCGGTATATTTGATCACCACACCCTTACTTTCTGGATATGTTTTGATGAGACTATCGACAAACTCTCTGTTGAGGTCCTGGTGGAGATGTCATATCTTATGTCATATCTGGGTGCTTAAGCTATTCGACTGATTGTCTTGTTGAAGAAACGTTGGATGATTGATTCAACACAACCCTTTTTAAATAATTTTTTATGTTTTTAAAGTGATAACCCTCACTTCTGGGATTAATACACAAATAAAATTTGAAAATAAAATTTTATTAACGATGCGGGACTCAAACCTGCGACCTCTCGCGTTCCGTGCGAGCGCGTTTATTTAACAAATTATTTAGATTTCTAAGAGCGACATCTCAAGTCAATTTCTTAATATGCAAATATTGGGGTTGAGCAGGTTATCAACTGTAAAGTAGATCCTGTAGATGAAGCCAGAACCTAAGAGTTTTACAAAGCATGCATGATCTTATCAACGATACGTCACTCGAACGGTTGGCTCATTTGGAAAGAGCGGTACCATAGTAGGTAGCATTAAGACCTGTTTATATAATAATATTGTTATTGCGTACGGTTAGAGAAAATCGTCTTCCGTTCCACTGTTTCGTAACGGTTTTCCAGCATTTTTGTTGTTATATAATTTTTTGCTTAATTACTGAGTCGTATTTGCATATAAAAATCTTCTTATTATTAATAAAAATTGGACGATAGTCTTTTTATTGGCAACGGTTTGTATGAATCGACATAGATTCATTAAATGTCCGATCACAGATGTTATTGACAGCTGTCTAGATCTTTTCAGCTGCTGCTGTGGGAGAATTCCCAAATACCATTATGGTAGTGTCGTCAGGGCCACGATACGGCTACTTTAAAATTTAACGATAACGTGCTTTGGGATATTTATGTGAGAAGAACGGGCGCAAGAAACTCGGCGCAATTCTTCTAATAAATTTAAATTATTAGAAGAATTGCGCCGTCCAAGGGCCGTCGCCTGTCCCAATCTGTGGTATCATTTACGATTTTTTATGAACTCTTTTGAATTTTGTTATATATTTATTTTGAACATTTCCTGGAATCGTCTTGTAAAAGTATATACATCGCCCCACAAAAGACTTACTAACTCGACTTACGGCCATTCCCAATATTCTCCGGTAGTACTACTGTCCTACTTAAGATAAAAAATCGTAACTATCGTTGACTTTTCTGTCCCAATATACTTATCGACGGTAACTCATCGTATCCGTACACGCTATCTGTCAATGGGACGAAGTATAGCTTACCAGGATAGAAGTGTGTATGGAAATTGCAACAGTGAACTGGCGATAAGAATGACTTATCTATCTAATCTTTTTAACCATTGTAATTTGGTTTCCAGAGTAACGCCATGAAACATAGCAGATTCCAACGGTTTTATCGCCTCTCCATTTAAAAAAAATCTCGCATCTTCATTTTTGACATTTGGCGCGGTTAACTTTATAAATTTACTTTTCTTGCCATTTAACATTAAATTTTTAATGCTGAGCCAGTACACGATCAGAGATAGTACATTGTTTACTTCGTCATACGTAACTTGGTTTCTTTTCATTTCGAATGTGAGTGAAGTGTTAACCGCAAAAAACACCACCTTGTGTTTTTTGTGTTACCTTCAAATATGTATATGTAGTCCTCACTCGAAAGGCCAGCAACGCTCCTGTTATTCGGAAGGCCTTGCCGTGAAAGAGTGTGGCTGGCGGTGATCACCAACCATCAGGAGACGCCCAGGCTCTTTCGTTCTAATATTCCATTAAAATGTTCTTTAGAGTGGACTCTCTTACATTTGATATTCAGTTGTCGTGCTAAGACGACCAGCCTCCACGGAGACGTCTGACGCTCCCCTTCACCGCACGAGAACGTGTCTTTGTCGGGCAATCCCATTACAATATGCTTTAGAAACTAAACACCTGGGGCGGGTATTTTCTGTAAACACTTTTCATTTTGAGTAATTCACGAAGGCCTTTTATCCCTTTTCCTGAGAGCGGGGTCGCTGAAGACTCTTCACGTAAAACGTTTATCTCGTCCTCCCCCCGGTCCTCCCGCCTCCCCCGGCCCGGCCCCCGGAGCTGCCGCGGCCGTCCGACCCTCGCTCGTGACCCGTTCCTGCACACATTTTAATACAATTTGAAAGTTTGTAAAGATTTTGTAAAGCGAATATGGGCTAAGTACCTTCACCTCCGTGCGGAGTAGTAGGGGCATGACAGCGACTTGCGACACGACACGAACCCGGCGCCGCCGCTCGCGTCGCGTGTGTATGTGTGTGTTAGATGCGTGTGTGTCTCAGGTGCGTCTGTGTGTGTCGTCCGTGTTCATTGCGTGACGAATTAACTGTTTGTGATATGTTTACATCGTGTGACAGTTTTAAATGGAGCTCATTATTAAATGGTTAGTTGGTATAGGTATGTACGAAAGTCCCTCAGCGGACATTTTCTGTGATGAGATACTTAAGGCTGATTTACACGTATCAAGTTGACTAAAAATTTACTAAATTTTAACTTAATTTTAAGTGACTTAACCCGTGTAAACAGTGAATTTAGTAAGAAGTTGCAAGTTAAAATTTAGTTGCAAGTAAACAAGGTGGAATAGAATTTTGTCTATTTTTCGGTTAAGTTGGTGGGCGTGGCTAATCACTTGACACGTTTGGACAGTCAAAATTTAGTTAAATTTAAGTGAAAAGCATAAGATGGCGGAGTGATTGCAACGTAGTTCCTACTTAATTTATAAATAAAAATCTTTCGAAAACGTCGAAGTGGACGGAGGACACGACACTAAAGTTCATTGAAGAATACATAAAGGACGATTGTTTATGGAATATTAAAAGCTTAAGTTACAGAAATAAGCAAGCAAAACAATATTGTCTTGCCGCTATAGCGTCAGTCATGGCGATTGCAAATTTTGGTGTTAAAGAAGTTGAAACAAAAATAAAGAGTATTAGATCAACATATTACATATTATCTTGAGCGAATAAATGAGTTTAACTAGTTATTTAGTATTTTTACGTGCAAACGGTTACTTAAAATTAAGTCGCTTGAAATTTAGTTAAGACTTGGCAACTTAATACGTGTAAATCAGCCATTAGGTGGTGTCATATTTGGCTAACAGTATTGACATTATAGGTAGGTGATGTCGGAGTGACAAACACTATTAATAGTCCATCCTTCGTTATCAAAATGTGAGAGCCGAGTGATGCGTAATCTTATATATAAAATTCTCGTGTCACAATGTTCGGTCCCGTACTCCTCCGAAACGGCTTGACCGATTCTCATGAAATTTTGTGAGCATATTGAGTAGGTCTGAGAATCGGCCAACAGCTATTTTTCATCCCCCTAAATGTTAAGGGTGGTCCACACGATTTTTTTTTTTGATTTTTTTTACATTTTTTTTTTAATTTGTTTGATTATGAGTCAACATTAAAAAATACATATAACTTCAAATTTTCACCCATCTACGATCAACAGTTACTTTTGTATCGCGATTTTAATATCGGCAATACAACGTTTGCTGGGTCAGCTAGTGTTAATACATATATATAAATTACGTGACGTTGTTCGTCCGCGATGGACTCCTAAACTGATGAACGGATTTTGATGGGGATTACTTCATGGAGTGCAGTTTGGTCCAACTTGAGAAATAGGATAGTTTTTATTTCGATTTGGGACCCACTATCATTTTTCTATGCCTGCTAGAAGTGCCTTAAACTTGTGATGATCGGTCAGTCAGTCAGTGAGTGACAAAATGAAGAAATTAAAAAAAACTAGTTTTTAAAATCTTGTTCAAATTGAATAAAATTTTAAATATTTTGTGTGGTTACTGATAATTCAGGCTTCTAGTGTTACCCACAACGAAGTTATAGGGGGTCGAAAATGGCCTGAACTGCTTCGAGGAAAAATTGGTACGGCCGTGCCACTTGTTTTTGCTCGACTTGGCGGGGGCACTGTGATGCCCCCAGATATTTAAGGATGATTTTATTTTATATCCCTATTAATGTTAGTAAAACACGTATGTTAAAGATTTATAAATATTTGAATAACCACTGTGACTAATTTAAGAGACATTAAGAACTTCATCCTGTTATCTTTAGACGTCGGTGGGCATGAACATCGTAAAAGTTCGCTCCCATCATTTGCACTTTGATTTAAAAAAAAATGTTGTAAAAATTTTTGCTTTTTTGTTGGCACACGTTAAACAAGTAACAGTTTTAGTATTTGTTCATTTTAACCGGTTTATAAACATTAAAGTAACGTTATAACGTTTCATATATGAAACAATATGCAGAAATCTACGCAGACAAAGTTGCGCGTTTCCGCTAGTTGATATAATATTATACCTAACAATGTTTGACTTAAAACTGAACTGTAACACAGTAGAGACATGTAACTGTGACTGTAGTGTCACACTATACAAGCAACTACCGTGGCCTGGCTCATTTAGTATTTGAGCACGATACGATCGTGAGAATTATATTTCATCGCTTTTGCATATGCACATTGAAGTATCAGTGGGAGGCTCCTTTACACAGGATGCCAGGCTAGATTATGGATAGCACAACGGCGCCTATTTCTGCCGAGAAGCAGTAATGTGTAAGCGTTTCTGTGTTTCGGTCTGAAGGGCGCCGTAGCTAGTGAAATTACTGGGTAAATGAGACTTAACATCTTATGTCAAAGTAACGAGCGTAGTTGTAGCGCCGCTCAGAATTTTTGGGATTTTTCCAAGAATCCTGAGCAGCACTTAATTTAAATGGGCAGGGCGTATCAATTAATATCAGCTGAACGTCCTGCTCGTCTCGTCCCTTATTTTCATAAAAAAAAAGTACTTGTGTACTACAGCAATGGTGTGCAAACGATGACAAGTCTTTCAACTGTAATACACATTATAATATATTGGCAACAGTCGTCCTGTAAGAAATTACCGCACTAATTACATTCTTATTAGTTTCCTATTTAAATTTGTATTGCGGCGGCTGTCGAATTAAGGGCTGGGCAGTTGGCAGCATCATCATACGGGTCTGGCAACAACACGACGACTATCTGTGCACATTCCTGGGGCTGACATTAATTCCGCTTATCTGAATTTAAAATGAAGGTGCTTCGCATCCCTGTCTCCCCCGGCCGGTCGGCGCCGTCATCCGTGAGAACCCAATAATGTGGGTATTTTTGTAGGGCGCCTCATCTCACAGCCGACTTCACTCCACACCACAATATGAATCGGTATTTGGCCGGCAACATTCCTTCCCTGTAGTGAGTTTGTCACGTTAGCGGGCGGCCCGTGAAGCGTCACGTCGGCCGCGTCACGTCTGACGCGAGCGGGCAGCGAGGAGCGTCACGCGCTACCAAAGAACACCACCTTCCTATCTGATGTTTATAATTAAAACATACTTGAACAGAATTAATAAGAATTGGTTGTTAATATAGTACTTTAACTAGCGTAAAGTTAAGTCGAAGCTTGGACACAATCCAATGAGGCGAAATTATTGCCATTGGTAAAAATAACAAAACGGCTGGTAAACCCCGATCACATATTATATGGATGAGCATTACACACATATTAGAGCACAAGTGTTGGTTACAGTAAAAATAAATCAAATCAAAATCAGTTTATTCACGTAGGTCACGGAAATGACACTTATGAATATAAAAAAAAAATCTAATTGAATCTACCGCTACTTCGTAAAGGGTTGAGCTAATGAGAAGAATCCACTCTTTTATATCAAGATTTACAGATCATTTCAATTACAATATAATATGTAAGATGTAAAATGATGCAACAAACACACTCAAACGTCAAATAGTCAATGTCTTACACGAGTACGTCAAAAAAGTAAATGTAAATTAATAGAAAAGTTATTGAGTACAGTAGCTGCATCATCCACATACACCATAAATCAATAAAGGTATTCTGTGAGCATTTTATAAGCGATTATAAATAAATAAACATGTATATATCCATACATATATATATATATACACAATAACTTTTAAGAAAATGAAACCGAGTCTCCGGCAACAGGATCATCTCGCCACTACAAGCAGCGCCCGTTCACAAGCAATATTACCTATATCTATAAAAATCTAATTAGTAAAGCTGTAAATATAGTTTGAGTGTTTTCAATCTGGAAATTTTGATGTCCAAGATTACATCACTCTGGTCGCCATGTTACGGATAAAATGAACTGCCATTTATTTAAAAGTGGAGCAAGTGCGGCATATAATTAGTTAGTAGGTACATATTATTTTTATTTATGGAAAAACAACTAACTAATAAGAAGCTAAGAAGGGTCCCACACGAACTCACTAAAAGAAACCTAATGGACGTATAGGTATTTTTATACATTTCCGATTCTTTATTGAGACGTAATGCAACTGAGCCGTTTTTGAAGAAATTTGTAACCGGTGATGAAATACAAACTAGATCACGTACAAGAAAGACTGTGGCACACCCCGGGGTGAACTCGCAATAAGGTGATGTTATATGTAAGGTAGGATTGATTGATTGTTCATTATGAGCTTTTACCACCCGGCAGAACCATGGATCTATACTGTCAGCAGTGGTCGAAAGTAAGAGATTGAGAGTAAGCGGCCGGAACTGATCAATAGAAAGGTTGTAGTCTTTCATCACTATAATGTTAGATCGCACAGATCTTTTGCAACTCGGCAAAAATTAAGAGTGTTAATGCATCTGCCATATATAACCATGACCCTGCACCTTCAGATTTCCACCTGCTTCGGTCATAGCATTCTCTAGGCAGAGTCAGGTTAAGGACATGAGAGTATTGCCAATGCTTTGTGGAGTCAGATACCGGGTGCTGTTTTTCCTGATACGACTTAGGGACCTTAAAGATCAGACATTTCTCCCACGTTGAAGTCTGACAACAAATCTCTTGGCTCCTTGTGTTGGGGATGTCTATGGGCTGTTACCTCACCACTCCTCATCAAATTAAATCAAATATCTAACTTATATCAAGGCATTCTCATTGTAATGGATTTGCTTGCGGAGGTTGCGTGTGCCGGATCACCTCCTTCCCTAAAACATGTGCAAAGGGAACAATGGCTGGTTCATGCGTCAACTCGTGGTGTTCGTTTGCTGCTGAAATACTCAAATCTGCAATAATTTTTATGTTTTTCTAAAAAAAGGTTTTAATCAGTCAGTACTGTGCCAATTTCGTCAGTCTCTTGGCAGTAACATTTACAGTAGTATAAATAACTCACATAATATTAAAAAAGTGGCTGGACTAACATAGAGTTAAGTAAAATAATTTAAAAATTAGCACCAAAAGTTGTCTATGTTGTATTTTCACCCATAATGTCTTTTCGACAACTTCAACTGACATTTACATTGGGCTTAGATTAAACTCGGCATAATTTCAGCTGTCAAATGACTATTAAAATGAAACAAAAGATTATGCTTACACTTAGCTATGTTTTACGTAAGTAAAGTCTGAATATCGTCTAAGTAGGCTTTATAGATAGCCTTAATCTTCAGACATTTGTGGTTATTTCGAGTATATACCGTTAATAAATAATTGATTACATTGCGGTGCAAACATTACAATCATCGTCTATTGTCTTGTGTACTGCTGCCAGCTGCCAACGATTGTATATTAATCATGTTTTCAACAAGCAATGAGTTGTCAATCTGTGTTTATGTTGTTCACGGCTAGGCAAAAAGACAATTGTTTGTAAAAACTTATTGGATTCTAATAGTAACTATATAATCCCTATTAATATACATGTGAATATAAGTTTGTTTGTTACGCTTTCACGCATAAACCACTAAAGCGATTTTAATGAAATTTAGTACAGAGATAGACTCGAGCTTGAAAAAGAACATAGGCTACTTTTTATTGCGAAAAAAATAAATGGAGGGGTTGATAGAGGGGATGGAAGTTTGTACGGAATTTCGTCATTATCAAAGATAACACCATAAAACTTTGTATTTTGGCATTTTTTTAGAAGTAATTAATAAGTTTTTGTTCGAGCATTTTGAAACTTTGACCTATATGGGGATGAAATAGGATATTAAAGTTCGCAGGGAAATACTATTAAAGAGACTGTCCACAATGATAATGAATAGTCGCTGTATCATAAAAGAGTGCCGCCAGCAGCGGAAAGAGCAGTTTGTATGTGTATTATTTGAAAACTATCCTAAAATATAAAAGAATCTGTTCAAAGTCACTATTCCACGCAGACAAAGTAGCGGGTAAAAGCCAGTAATATATTATAACAAATGAGCTAAGAAGATGCCAATTAGCTGGTAACTGTTCCGTCGTCCGACCATGAGTATCTATTTGTTAAATTCAAAGAAATAGGAGGCTTAATTTATATTTGTTGTTTTAAATTACTGTCAGTAATAAACAATTTGGTTTTTTCTTGAGAAACTATTAATGTTATATTATTTACTTTCAAGTGATCTCATTTTATAATAATTCAGTTGTGATAGTTAAGGGATTTTGTTAAACACAGTAAAGTGTAATCATTTATTTATAGTTTTTGGATAAATTTAAGTATTATTCAGTTAAATTATAACTTTCGGAGGATTAAAACGCGTGTAATTGTAACTGATTTTACATTAGATTTTTGCGTAGAGTTCAGAGCTCTGACCAGTGATAGGATGAGTGCTTTTATTAGATCAAAACCAATCGACGGAGTACCTCGCGTCCGAAGTCGTTAATTTGGGTTAACTAAAATAAAAATGTAACTTTTACGCAAAAATCTAATGTAAAAACAAAGCAATAATTACACGCGTTTTAATCCTTTAAAAGTGTTTTATTTAAATGTGTAACACTCGCGTTAATCAAAGAAAATACTATATAACTTTCGAATTAGAATTTATTAGTATTATAAATTGCAAGTTCCAATCAGAAATATTATTTCTGACCAATAAGTGTATCTTATAAGACCATTCTTACAGGAATTATATAATTATACAAATGACTCTTCCGACCGTTAAATGCTTATATGCGTTGTGTTCTTGTAAGAAGTTGATTGTTGTTGTAAATTGTCTGTTAAGACCGCGAGTAACGGTAAAGAAACCAACTGAGTAGCTTCCAGCAGGGTTAGGCGCCGTGCGAGTGACGACCACCGGGAGACGAGGCCGCAGTCGGAACGCAAGTTGACTGTCATGATATTTAATTCGCCCGTGGGAACCGTTGTGCGCAGACGCCGCCGCTGGTTACTCATTAAATAAGTATTTCCAAATAGCAGCTCATTACACTGAGGCACAGGACCTTCAGATACCGGCAGCGACTGCTCACTAACGATAAGTATAGGCTGAAGACATGCCAGAGAGACAGAAACGGCCGCTCGCTCTTGAGAGATCAGGCGAGGCTGCACCACCGACGATTAGTGTGACCGCACGTATACGACCCACGGGGGTTTAAGTCCCGCATCGTTCATATTTGTGTATTAATCCCAGAAGTGAGGGCTATCACTTTAAAACAACTAATTGTTTAAATTTGCAAGAGCGACATCTCAAGTCAATTTCCTAATATGTAAATGCTGGGATTGAGCAGGCTATCAATTGGAAAGTAGATCCTGTAGATGAAGCCACAATCTGAGAGTTGAACAAAGCATACAAGATTTTATGATGATACGTCACTCAAACGGTTAGCTCAGTTGGAAGAACACTCGCACGGAACGTGATAGGTCGTGGGATGGAGTCCCGCATCGATCATATAATTTTGTTTTCCAAACTTTATTTGTGTAGATCCCGTGTGTACAACAAGTGCGCCTCTGGTCATGCTCCAAGAAATTTTCATATACCTACTTGTCAAACAGCTTTCTGCCAGAGCCTGGTGCTGCCAAGTAGGTGCCAGCTCCTACTGCAGCCACATGCAGGTCAGGAATCCGCGGCAACACCGATATTTAAATGTAAGGATGCGGCATCGGCAACTATTTTTTTATTTATTTATTAAAGGAAAACCTACAGCGAATGATACATTATATATTACAGAATATAAAACAAACAACCAATTAACGGTTTTCACATATAGAAACAGAGAGAAAAAAATTACAGTAAATCGCAGCACAGACAGTAAGATACAAACTATGAATTAAACACATCAACAAAAACAAAAACAAAGAGAAGAAGTAGTAAATAAACCAAGTTAAATAATTTTGTTTGAACATGAAGAACTCCTGGCTAAGCAATTGCTTAGCCATACGCATAGAAATTTAAAAATCATCAAACGATGAGTCTTAAGCTCTAACGGCCTTACTAATAAAATTGGCATAAAGTTATAACTAAGCATAAACCAAGAATATGTTAAATGTGTACAAATAGACATTTTGCTTACGAATGATTTGTTCAGACGTATATCGTTTCCCGCGTTTATTTGCAAGGCAGCTTGTCATTCGGAAAACTTCATAATTATCATTGTATTGACAGTGTTGTCAACGATATTGTAAACATTTTGCATTTTCTTTGTTTATCATCAAGTTTGTTTGTAAGGCCATAAGATTTGAAGTTGTTACTCGCTCGCCATATAAAGGAATTTTGTTTGTAATAGGTGGATAATAGCGTCATGTGCAGACTGCAGACGTTATATCATTGAGAATAAATACAACAGTGATGTGGTGAACCTCATCATGATAGCTTGCTATAAGTAGGAGTAAGGCTTGCAGATTGCTTCCTAATACACACACTAATGAAGTTAATTACGCTAATATTTAAATATTTCTTCAATTTTCGTGTGAAATAAAGTATTAGAAACGCACAATGAAACCATCCGCTTCATGAGGCTTACGTAAAACTCGTCCGGTATTTATTTATTTCGTAGCAAGTTCCAGTTATTACCTTCACTAGCACTGGTAGGAAATAATACAAAACTATTTTCTGTAAACGTTGGAGAGTTCAAACTAGCGACTCTGTGGTTAATTATGAAATTATGAGCGCCAGATAAATATAAATAACGGCTTGATAGGAATAGTAAGACTCCGCAGTACACGTCACTATTAAAAATTAAAATGAAATCGTTGACTTTAGGAGCTTGTTATGACTGTGCGGAACACAGTCCGACCGTTCCCGACTAGGGAAGGATAAAGTCGAATTAATCCATCCACCGGCAGTTGGCACTGCCTGCTTACAGAACACGTTGGAACATTAGGTTTAATTCTAGGTCATTGTTGCCGGAACAATGTTATCGCTGGAGCAAAGGAAACTTTAGAAGGCGGCCTACGAAACCTCAAGGTTGATAGAAATATTCAAATATCTGACTTATCAGGACAAGATCCCACACAAGTGCGGTGCGGGGGCGGCGGGAGGCCCCGGCGCCCGGCCGCAGCGGGCGGTGGCGGTGACTTCAAAGCGCGCAGCTCTTCATAAATCGATATTTCCAACGCTAATAAAGCGATATTAATTATCTAGTATTCAAATCTGGGATGCTGTGCATTATTCGTGCGGCGCTCGTGACTACCGCCGCCGCCCGCTCCCCGCGTGCTCCTCAACACACGGCCGCACTGTTGAGGCGCGGCCCGAGTATTAGCGGAAAGCTTATTGCAGCCGCGTCGCTCACCGCTCGCCGCACCTCACACTGAACATCCAAAATTTCTTTTCCGCCGGTCCACGTCCGCTTCTCTTTAGTACTCGATCTCTCGTGACGCAGAAATAATTCATTGTGTCCAAATAACAACGAAACGACTCGTCATGGCGATAGGATCGCGCGCCGTGTGCCCCGGCGAGGTGCGGCGGGGGGCGGTGGCTGGTCACATCTAGACTTATTCAGATTGTATTGTTTGCATGTAATAAGCAGATGGAACAGATAAGCGCTAACTATTATTGACTCGTCTGCCGCCACAATGGGAGTATCTATCTACCGGTGAGCTGATCGCCGCAGCAGATTGTCTCCGCGTCCTCACGCCGCGGCCGTTCCACTTCCACGGTCACCCTGCCTCAGCTCTAGACATACCTATAAAATTACCAAATGTTGCTATAAAAGAAATATTATTCTAAACATTCATAAGGTAGGTACTTACTGAAAATCAGTGTTGGAATCGGGGTTATCCTAATTTCAATTCTAAAAATGCTGAGTGATTGTTCTTTTCAAGACATCCTATTTTTAATTTGTTAATTTTACTATATAATATATGTTTTGTGTTGTCATGAATGCATACTATACTTTATTTAACATAAACTTAAATTTTTGTTGCTGAAAATTTTACTATTTAAAATTGTTACTGTGGAAACTGTTTTATTTTGTTTTGTAAATCAATGCAGAACAATCCGTGCCACTGACTCCGGCGTGCGTCTCATCACAACCAATCCCGGGGCCGTTTCCAATATACTATCTACAGATAGAGATAAATTACTACCTTCTACTGTCAATAATCTGAAACTGTCCCAATATACTTACCCGTAAGTAATTCTTAGCGCCTTATATTGGGACGCGTGAATTGCAGTTTCTATAAAAACTTCTATGGCTGGTAAGCTATACGTCGTCTCATTGACAGGCAGCGTGTACGGATAAGGTTACCGTCGATAAGTTTATTGGGACAGAAAAGTCAACGATAGTTACAATTATTATCTCAAGTAAGAGATAGACTGAATATTGGGAACGGCCGTAAGCTTATTACAGTGATCCGTTACCTGTCGGCTTTATTGCCATATCATAAATATAAATAATATAATATATAAAATAAAAAAATCATATGATATACTTATTCAATTAATCGTCGACCCTCAACCATCACAATGTGTCATCACCTTCGAGACATCTCAACCCGTGACACACTAATTGTTCCGATAATCATTGTTGGTCTTCACAACGAGCAGTTTCTCTTCACTGAATGCAAACTTTTGATTTTTTTGTTTAGGTATCGAAATATCATTCACGACCGCTATTATCCTAATCTTAATATGTATAAATTACGTGACACGTTTGTCCGCGATGGACTCTTAAACTAATGAACGGATTTTAATGGGCATTGTTTCATGAAGTGCAGTTTAGTCCAACTTGAGAGATAGGATAGATTTTATTTCGATCTGGGACCCATAATTATTTTTATTTTGAATATATGTTATGTATGGACATATTTTCTATGAGAGAATTTATTGACGCACGGTTTGACAGTTCTGCTGTGAAACATTTTCATTATAACAACAGGAAGCATATTTAACAAATAATTCTTGATGTTATGAAATATTAGTAACAAATTCATAAAAAAAAAACAGTATTTTATTTAGTATGTACTTATAAGAAAATCGTCTGTACCACAGACTGTAGGGATGGATACTAATTGACATACCATGTCATGTCACCTATACCTAGTCGTGCAATACTCAATGAACAATCGTATAAAAATGACAGATTCCAAATTCAAATGTAATATTTTGTTTACTTTTAATTGTAACAGTATTTATGGCCAGACTAAGTAGATATCACTCTTATTTAATGAGATTAATCTGCAGTCGTATTCAATTTATTCACTCATTTCTAATAGAAATACGTGTCTCTCGAAATAAAGTGTTGCATTATCATAATGCAATGTAAATGTAGTGAGATAGGCCGGTGAGATGCGTCGGTGCACGCGATTCGCGCCCTTGTGGATTGCGCGCCAGGGCTCAGAAGCGCGTGGTGCGCGGATGATGCGAGCTATAATTTGCGCCGCGATAGGATCGTTGACGCAAGTGCGTAATTGCGATATTGTTGTCACCGGGCGGTGCGCGGGCGACGGGCGACTCGCGATGCGGGTCGCGATACGAGTCGCGCACGAGTGACCAGCCGGACCACGTTGACCGCCTGTGCCTGGCAACACACAACATATTGTTAGTTGCTACAACTGATCCGGAATCGGGGCTATTGGATATCGACAGTATTGTGGCTTTCACCAGGCATTCTCGAGGGTCCAAACGGCCATGAACGAAGCGGAAGCATCCCATACTTACCAGTGGAACAACGGCGCCTATTTCTGCCGTGAAGCAGCAATGTGCATTACTGTGTTTCCGTCTGGATAATTGGTACCTAATTAATAAAATTGGTTACATGGAATACACCAAAATGTTTTTTTTTTATGAAAGTGAGCGACGAGACGAGCAGGACGTTCAGCTGATGGTAATTGATACGCTCTGCCCATAACATTGCAATGCCGCTCATAATTCGTGAATAACCCAAAAATTCTCAGCGGCACTAGAATTGCGCTCGTTTCCTTGAGACATAAGATGCTAAGTCTTATTTGCCCAGTAATTTCACTAGCTAAGGCGACCTTCAGACCGCAACACAGTAATGCTTAAACTGCTTCACGGCAGAAATATAGTCGGCATTCTGTGCAAAGGAGCCTCCCACTGGCTCAAGATCTGGACTTGGTAGCTAAATAGTTGAAGCCAGAATTGCGGCGGCACATTATTTATAATTCAAATAATTGATAATAATTATTATTAATTAGGATTTAAGAGAATGAAGCAGTTGTGCGGCGCGCTAGACACGACCGTTACCTTTGTCTGTCTGTCGGTGTGTCGACGGCTATGTCCGGGATATATGATATTTTAATAACGCTTTGTCCTCGAGCCCTTCTCTGATTAATAACGCAGTCACTGTGTTACATAACGGGATGTGTGCATGTGTGTGTATGGGTTCTCTGTGTGTTCTCATGGCGTCCATGGAACACATTATCGACGCATCTGATACGAAATGACCAACAAATAGTTTGCTTCTACTTCCTAAAGAGCTATCTATTGATGGCGTTGATATTGAAACGAGGCTTGCAATGGAGAAGATCTTTAATTATAATAACTATTTAAATAAACAAGTGCAAACAAGGGCTCATCAGGAACATCAGTTAAGAGACGAGCACTTGTCGTACCTGTAACTCGACTCTTAACAATAATGGAGAACAGGACAGAGTACAGCTGTAATCCCCGTGTGTCAGAGCTGTGTCTGAAGAACAGTTCATACAGAAAATTGTTTGGAGAGCTCATTCACCTCCGACGCTATGAAGTCGAGCGGGCCGGGTAGGATTTCTCCGGTCACATTTTCAAGTTGTGTTTTGAGTTGACTCCTGTAACTAAAATCATTGGTACCGCGTGCATCGCACAGCTCCTCGAAATGTCTATCATCAACAGCATCATCCGCACCGGTTGGATGTGTGATGTTCTTCCCGCCATTGACACCCACACTGAGAAGTAGGCTTCATTGCGTGACGTCTCCACGTCGACACGACACGAGTACCTTTAAAAAAAGTCCGCGGTAATGTTCCTGTGATTTCTCTGGTAGTGTGTTCAGCGGCGATCAGTTATGACCAGGTTTTTTCTCCTCTAACATAAAATAATGAGTACAGAGTCGGTGGGGGGCAGTACTCCAGATTCATTTCATCATTATCGGAAATACTAAATACATCCACAACAGCGTTCTCTGTAATGTACTATGAGGTATACTTCTTATTGATTACGGTCGCGGCCCGCGTGAGTGGCCGCCCGCCTTTAAAACCTTTCACGCGTTAAAACGGAGGTAATCTCGGGCGGCCGACCCTCCCCACCGACCTCCCGATGTTTGCCTAATCATTTTATTGCCCTCTGCAGCCTCGCGTCGCACGAGGAACCGTCAACCCTTCGTGTCGCGGCGCCCGCCTCCGATACGACAAGCCGCGACACGACCCGCGCCTCGCACTCAAAAGCAGCTAGATTTATTGCGATAAAACATTGCGATTCCTGAGAAAAACTCCGCGCAAGCTGCGACATTATTTTGTGTTTTTTACCCTTAAAATGTGTGTCAGGCGAGTACCGGGGCGAGAGCGCGGGGCGAGGGGCGCGGGTTACGGGGCGCCGCGTCTCCGCAGAAATCAGTTTTTTAACGAAAAAACGAAGTAAGGAACAAAGCGTGCCCCACATCCCGCCGTGGGAACCGGCGACGGAGATTGCATAACGCGCATGCAGAACGCATTACCCCATATTTTAAAAAATCGACAAGTGGAAAAAACTCGTCGTTGATGCTGGCTTTGTTCCCGGCTTATTGAAATTTTACAAAAATGGGGAAGGGTGAGATTTTTGAGCAAAATAACGGTTTTTGCAAAAAAATGTGGAATCAGCTGCAACAATGAAGGATACTAGTGTCGCGACCCGACGTCGGCTGCGCAGGGCCGCTCGTCTACCGACCTCCCCTTAGAGACGCTACTGCCCTGGCAAGGACAGTCGGTGATCGGCTACTGGTCAACGACTGTGCTCAGGAGCTCAGCACCAATCAGCTCACCCACCTAATTAGCTTCATACACGTCACTCGGAGGCACGAGACCATGTATCACTGTTTTTTGAGTTCTGTTCTTAGCTTTCAAATTTAAATATTAATTCTCTAAGTAGGCCACAAAAATAGCACTTTTACATGTTTTAAGTTATTATAATAATTAATTAATTTTCAAAAATATTTTTAACATTGTTATTGTTATATTTATTACACAACTTATTTTTTAATTACTTTAAGCTAACTGAAGTTGAGCAGCTATTATTAGGTTGTTGTTGTTTATTAAGTTGCTTTGAACCTCAGTGTAAAGTGATTACTTACTCTAAAAACGAGAACTTATTTCATTTGGGTAAATTTTACACCAATGGAGCAACCTATGAAACAATAATTATTATTCGTGACTTATGCTACATTTATTTTTGAGCTACATATTAGAAAAATACTTCTAAAGCCTTCATCAATCAGATGTTAGGTTTTTTTTTAAAGAAAATAAGGGACGAGACGAGCAGGACGGTCAGCTGATGGAATTTATATGCCCTGCCCATTACAATGCAATACCACTCAGAATTCTTGAAAAACCCCAAAAATTTCTGAGCGGCACTACAATTGCGCTCGTCAACTTGAGACAAAATGATGTTAAGTCTCATTTGCCCAGTAATTTCACTAGTAGATTGCTACTTGACAAGGCGCGGGCGGTGTGAGCTATTTATCGTGTAGGTGATATAAACTGTCCGCAGACATCCTCGGAAGTCAGGTGTTAGGAAGTTTATTCCTCAGGGTAGGAGGACGTCTCTTCATTGCCGTCATCACCAGCTGGGTGTTAGAGTGCCACTGTCTCTGTTCTCACTCACTGTTAGAATGTTCTCTGTCATTCTCTTCTCTCTTTAATAATAGTGCTCTTAAGAATTCCTCCAATAAACCAACTATTCCATAAATCTATAATGAGACAGCGATACATTATTTAGATAGTTTTTGTAAATCACAGTAATATTATAATGGCGAACGTTTGTGTGTGTGTGTGTGTATGTTTATTAATTCTATACTCAAAAACTACTGATTAGATTTTGATGAAACTTTACAATAATATAGCATACACATCATAACAACACATAGGCTATAATTTATAAGATATTGTGTGAATTATCCAAAATATAACGATAAGTGTGAAGTAAGTACGAAAAAAACTGCCATCTGCGAGCTATTCTGGCGTGCGCCGCAAAAACCGTTAGAGTTACACATATCTAATGTTAATATAGTGGAAATGTTTATCTTAAATAGTCCTACAAAAAAGGCCGTGACAGAAAATATCAATATATTATGTGTAAGCCATTATTTCGCCAAAATATTAAATACAATAAAAATTAACAATTTATTTCTAGAAATTAATCCTTAAAATATAAATACTTTTTCGTAACTGGTATATAAAGTAGATAAACTTTTCTCTGTACACTTCAACATCTGGACATATATTTGAATAGTTATGACGATGACGAGAAACAACCGAGTGCGCGATACTATCTATGGTGCGGTATTACTACGAAACAAATTTAATTCAAATTTTAACAAGAGGCAAGGGGCGACATATATATTGTCAAGTTTGAGACACATATTATATATTTTTGCTGCTTTAAAGCGTCCACGCGGACGACGTCGCGGGTAGCAGCTAGTATTGTATAATTTTGTTTGTAGTTTTTTTCCTTATTGTTTTATAACCTTCCGCAAATTTATTGTTATTGTTTACAAAGTTAACTGTTACTTTTAACGGTTAAGTTTCCTAAGATATTTTGTACTCTGTGTGTGTGTTCTGTTACTGATTTTTCTACTTTTTTTCTTTACAATAATATTAGTGAGGGGTATTATTGGTGTTCTCTGACATCCAGCTTCATCCAAATGTGAGAAGTTTATCTTGATTAACACTCAAGATAAATTCCGTTAAGTTTTATTTCACCAATTCGACACGAGGCATGCTCAAGAGATGTTGACTCGCTCAATTCTGAAACGAGACGCCCTTGTTTTACATAAACAGTAGATAATTAAATTAGGTACATGATAGTATACAATAAACACGGGAAATAACGTATAGCTATCTACACACGCGTAAGATCCACTAATATGTTGTCTGAGTGGAGAAACGGTTAAGGATGCAGGCAAACAAAGAATGTCATTCCAGTGGCATCAAAGAGGTTTGCTTGCAACTTGACCAGACTAATCAGGGACAATGTACCCAAAATTATAGGTGTATAACCGGCCACTGTCCTTTAAACAAGCATCTCTATCTATAGGTGTGACGGACAGTCCTTTATGCAGGGGATGGAACATGGAGGCAGATGAAACGCCACTGCATATGCTTATAGAGTGCAACAGCGTGGGCAAACATTGGGCATAAATTCTGCAATCTTCAGAATCGCTCCCGGATGCCTGCAGCAGTCTGAAAAGACTGCTATCTTTCTGGGGTAGCCTGGGCTGGTTGGAGTAAAATTAACTGACGCGATTAACGACCCCATCACCAGGCTAAATGCGCAAACAGCCCAGTCAAAGTAACCGACTAATATATTGTCTAATACTGTGTCGAGGGCGGATATGATATCGTATCACAGTATCTCGGCGTGCGGTCAACAACCCTGGCTAACACGGTCTGTAGGTGAATGTTTGTTTGTTTCACGCTGAGCTTCATAATCATCAGGTGTTTTAAGAGCAAGTGTATTAAAATCGTTGTGAACGACACTCTCGGCTCCCTTATCGTATCCATCATAACAATAAGTAGTAGGAAGGTAGGTGTCCCGACCTCTTGTTAGTATTCCTGCAAAATTTGAATTAAATTTAGGTATTCAGTAGTATTTACGTTTTGCCCGGACATACATGCAGACAAACAGATCAAAATTCTGTTTCCGAAGCAGTGTTAGTGTTAGGAATGATATCAAAAAGAATTCTAAAGGTATATTTTTTTTTGGATTTGGTATTGTTTGTTATACATACTTACAGCAAGTATTCATATCGAAAAATATTTAATATACAGTATTTACTTTGTTACGTTTTTATTAGGTAGGTACTAGCTATTGCCCGCGAGTTCGTCCGCGTAGATAAAGGGTTTTTAGAAAAAATAAGCAAGTTCGGTATTGTAAGTTATCATAACCTGTCCCATTCCAATTCCGGTTCCCGTTTTCGCTCCCGATCCTAACATATTATATGAATCTTATTTCGAGGATGATTGTGGCAAACTAAACCTACTATTGGTATAGTTTTAGGTCATCGACTTGATTTTCAGTTTTTCGCGACAAATCTCGCGGGAACCATGGATTTTTCCGAAATTAAGTGTAGCCTGTCTTTTCCCAAGCTCTAGTTTATAGCTGTATCAAATTTCAGTAGCTCCGGCGTAAAAGCTTAACAAAGAAACTTTAACATTCACATTTATATTATTAGTAGGGATATAATAATAATAAATTTCTTTATTGATGCAACAGAGGCCCATATTTTGTTAGTTACAGTCTTAAAAACTATGTTAGTATGTTACAATTTATACAATTGTGGATATGTAGATTGAGATTGTTGATGTGTATTGATAATACTTTAGATATGTAGGTAGCTGTAGATAATGATAAACGTGTAAGCCGCACCGCTGTATCTGACGGGTGAGGTCGCGGGTGAGGTTCATCACACAGAAGCCAGTTGTCTTGGAGAGGCAAGTAGCTCAGCTCGTATGTAGAGAATGAGATATAGTGTCAGGGCGGTGCCGGCGCTGGCTCGCGTATGCAAAGCAGGCGAGGCCCCGCCCCCCGCCCGCCCGCTCCCCGCGCTCCCCGCACATACCCCGCGCCCCGCTATTGTCTCACATCAACCCTTCGCGTGCACGTGCGGGACCGTTCTACACACACACACACACATATCCGAAATCACAATTAAAACGTTCGTAAAAAACTGTATTATTGACGATCGCCGAGTGCGACGCCTGCAGTCATGTTACCTTACATAACATTATGTACATTACGGATACAATTACTTTTGCGATCAGATAACTGTTGAGATCATTATCTACATCACATCTAGCGGCTTCATTACAATATTATACCAGTGGGAGGCTCCTTGGCACAGAATGCCGGCTAGATTATGGGTACCTCAACGACGCCTATTTCTGCCGTGAAGCAGAAATGTGTAAGCATTATTGTTTCGATCTGAAGGGCGTCATAGCTAGTGAAATTACCGGGCAAATGAGACTTAACATCTCATGTCTCAATGTGATGAGCGTAATTGTAGTGACGCTCAGACTTTTTGGGTATAATCCTGAGCGGTACTGCATTGTAATGGGCAGGGCGGATAAATTACCATCATTTCAACGTCCTGCTCGTCTCGTCCCTAATTTTCATTAATATATATATATATATATATGTATGTATGTACTAGGTACGTGTGTATCTCACGTCCACACTCCGCAGCCAGACAGAGCCGCGTCGCGGAGACAATGTCTTACCCACGCAGTCACCGCAGTAACCGCTAACAAGCGAGACTAGTTTTGAATTAGTTAGGAGTACGGTTCGTTAGGCTGGCTGACGAGCTCGGTGCGGGCGAGACGCCGCGTAATAACACGGCAGCAGTACGTGGCTGGTCTCGTGTGAGCCGTCCTCATCTGTGACGTGTCGCGACCTCATTATCTCACCTGCCTTATTGTCCACGCAAGGCCAATCATCGGAACCATTCTATCTGGTTATTACACTGAGGAATTCATGAGCTAGACCTTCTAGCTTCGAAACTACAACATGATCCAAGTAAAATGATGACCATCTGTCACGTCACAAGTCATCACGTCAGTGACATAGTCGAGCCGGAATGATCACTGAGGGACGTTGGTTGTTGCACACGTGGTTTTTTTTTTTTTCAAAATAGGATTTAAAATCACTTATTGAACATCAAAATCTACCACCCATTCAAAAGAGACTGCCTCAGACCTGAGAAGAATGGGCGCAAGAAACTCAGCGGGCTTTTTTTTTAATATAAAATATGGATTACAATGTAATATCGTACAATAAACATTTATAATTAAAGAGCCTGAGGGTGTTCGCTTTATTCCCAGTCCGTGGTGTCATTAAGAAAATCGTTTATGCTATAATAACCTTTCCCACACAACCTTTTTTAACAATTCTTTTAAATTTCGTAACACATTTGTTTTGTACATTTTCTGGGATCATATTGTAGAAGCATATACATCGCCCAACAAAAGACTTAGTAACTCGACCCAACCGAGTAGTAGGCATAACAAGCTTATGTTTGTTCCTCGTGTTAACATTATGAATGTCACAGTTTCTAGAAAATTCTTCAATGTGCTTATGAACATACAAAACATTATCAAAAATGTATTGAGAAGCAACAGTCAAAATGTTTATTTCTTTAAATTTTTCTCTTAATGATTCTTTAGGACCTAGGTTATAAATCGGTGACCCCATTACTCGCACCCCAGGGATATCTACTCTGATATCTATTATTTATATTACAGCGTATAAGTTATCTTAATAATTATTATAATTGTTGCGACCTTTACTTTATGTTAATGTTATTATTATTAAAAATAACAAACAATAATAATTGTTGAGTCTCACTAATGGTTCTCAACATAATCAGCTTTACTAATCGGTGCTGGTTTAACTTTAGTAATGATTCAAAAGTTTTCTTATAAACCAACTTCAATAATAATATTTGAATTCGACTTCTTGTAACCGCTGTCTGTCACCCTGAGTACCGCGCAGATAATATGATCCACGTGTAGTGTAGTATAACTATTCCCTTAGGGAGGGTCTTCGCTAATATAGTTCAAAAACCCAATAATTAAACGATAAAAATATTTCTAGGCTGAGATTTGATCCCTCGACCTCGCGGTGCTTCAGCGTCGCAATCACAATGATTTTACTACTGCTCCAATGACCGTATGATCATTATGTTGAAATAACCGAACTCTTATGCATGAACTATGATGCATGTAAGGAGCAGGAGTCCCGTACATGTATTGTATGTTGTGGGTGACACTGGTGTGTCGTCAATGTAGGCACATTTTCCACCAACTCCTGAGCGGTGGGGAGACGACATCGTTTGATCTCTTTGATCTGCGGACCGTCCCCCGCGGGCTGTGCTGTCTGTGGCATCGGTCAACATTATCTGCTTCAATGAATCCAGTTTATTGTTTACTTCTTTCAATGCACATTTTAGAAGTCCGAGGGGCAGGTCCCGAGAGCCGAGCCTGTGATCAGATGACAGTAGTAATAATAAAACCTTTTATTATTTTCCATTTGTTTTTATAATTATGTGTTAGTAAGATTAGTGTGCAATCGTGATATTTTATGTTATGACTATTTAGTTGTAAATATTTTTTCTTACTTCTAGGTATACTTACCATGTAAGTTTCATCAATGTTTTTGAATTTTTAAATGGTTGGGTGAATATAGTTGGAATAGAGGAGGCCTCTATTCCTTCCTTTTTGTTCCAATTCTGTTGTTTCCATCCTCGAGCCAGTTAGTTCCGCTAATCTCTATAACTTCAGCGGTCCTGCACCTTATGTACGGTCTGTCCATATTTCTCTTTCCTATAGCTCCTTCCTTATGCTTTGGTATGAATGGGTCACCTAGAAACGTTTCCAGCCCGTTTCTGTTTCCGTTCCAGTGTAAATGCTTAATTTAAAAAATAAAATCCTTGACATTCATAAGTTTCCTTTTAACCTAATCTAATAAATGATTTCTGTCTCTTTCTTTCGTATGAAGTGAACATATTGTCATATACTTGGCAGTAATAAATATAACTTGTTTGGTTGAATGTAGGTCTTACATTACCCACAGATTTGTTTATAGCTAAGTTTCCTTTTGGCTCCAATCTTTTTTCAACCTAGATTAATTCGTTGGTTTATTTCCTCTTCATAACTTTCTGTCTTGCGCCTACGTACCTATATATTTTTCTACATAGTCGAGTGTTTGTGATGTGCGGTTTATTGCTATTAATGAACCAATTATCATGATTTTGGTTTTATTAAATATATATATAATATAATAATATATATAAATATAAATAATTTTTTAATCCTATTGTGGCGTTTGCCTGTTATAACTTATTCAGCATAGGTGGTTTGCAGTTTTTTTGGAGTTTCGTTAAAGATGATATCGTTGGCAAATCTGAGTTCGTTAGTTCAACACTTTCGTATTTTCTTTTACTTTCTTATTTAACATAACAAACTATGTATTTTTTATTTAGTTCATGTGGCCAATGCTGCGAAAAGCCTTGTATTGTGGTTTTTTGTATTTATCAATTATTTGGTTCGGTAACGACTGATCGATTAGAATCATGCGTTATTACTGGATTGATCGATAGATGGATTACTGAGAATTTTGGTTAATAGCTATGGAGGTTGTGTGATTGTTTGTTCCTCGGGTTGAGTTTGCCCCGTGCGACTGCGAAGCGAAATCGCGCGCCGCAAGCTGCGAACGGGTTCGGTGACGTCACGAGTCACAGCGCCGCGTGCTCGGCCGGCGACAGATGTCACCCGCGCACGGCACGCGACTTTCCCGCCCCCCGCACACCTGTGAGCTTTCATCTTCACAGAGCTCGGGCCTCGGAGCCGCAGCAGCTCCGCGGGACACTCTCGCCTCGCAACACGACTGCAGCCCGCACCCGCACACTACACACAATGGTGATGCACTTTCGATATTGATGAATTCTGAGCATTACTTTCAATGTCGAGTGTCGAGTCAGCTCGCACGCGGTCTGTGTCCTCGGTCTGTGGTCAGACATCTTACAATACCTTTTTTTTATGAAAATAAGAGACGAGACGAGCAGGACGTTCAGCTGATGGTAATTGATAAGCCTTACCCATTACAATGCACTGCCGCTCAGGATTCTTGAAAAAACCCAAAAATTCGTCAACTTGAGACATAAGATGTTAAGTCTCATTTGCCCAGTAATTTCACTAGCTACGGCGCCCTTCAGGCGAAACACAGTAATGTGCACACTGCTTCACGGCAGAAATAGGCGCTGTTGTGATGCCCATAATCTATCCGGCTTCCTGTGCAATGGAGCCTCCCACTGTTAAACGTACTTCTATGTTTCATAATATTTGTAATTTCAGTACAGTGAAACTCAAATCAAGTGAACGATTCACAGATGTGCCATAGAAATTGATTTGCGCGTACGTTAGGCGTGACATTGCAATCGGTGGCACGCGCGCGGGGCAAGGGGCAAGGGTTGACAGATGCAGCTGCTACGTAACTCTATGTACATTAGACACATAATTTTATTATCCTTCCGAATGTAATTGACGTTCTATATGGAAACAGTGAGGCGAAGTCCGAGGGGTAGTGATGCATTTCGGGTTCTGTACTCATGCAATGATCACTTAAACGTTGGTGTAACAGAAGAAGGGATTATGTTCTATGGTTGGCAGTCAAGCTAAAGAATTAGATTTGAATATTGACGCGAATGAGAAGAGAATCGAATAGTAATTGAATAACAATACAGATGAGATTAGATCATGAAGTAAAGTAAGAACGGTCGGCCTTCGTCCCAATATAAAATACATTATAAGATGTATTAATGAATACATTGAATTAGAAAGTATTAGGTTGTTTGATTAAGTTACGATCCCGTGTGTGAGGGAGGACTAACGCGTTACAATACTGTACTGACAGATCAGTATTTTGTAGCCTCAGTGTGATCGACCGATTGCGAGCGGGCGCAGGCCTCTGTGGTCCATTTGTGACCTGAATGTACCGCCTTAACGACTAGTGATGTTCGTGCTCGGCCGGTATGCTGCTCATGCGGACTATTTGTGTCACATGACGATTCCAGTGTCGACAAGTGACTGTTATATGGACGCCAACGTGCCAGGCGACATAGGCTTGAGTGTTTTCCATTTCGAGCATTCCTACAGCCGTATCTCTTCTCTCTCTGTAGCTCTGAAGACGACTGTAGCAATGGTGATTACCACGGTACAGACTTGTGGTATTTTTCCCGAAACAAACATAATACTGTGGTTACTGATGTGTTTTAATTGAAAAATAAGTAAAATACGTCATGCAAGAACCGTTTGATATTCCGTTGAAAATAATTGTTAGAAAAAAAATTAAAAACTTAATAGGCCTTGTCTACACGTGGTTGATATCGTGTTCTCTGAGTACCTACGTGGCGTGGCGGCGATCTGAGGCAGGACCCCGCCAAGTCGGGCAAAAACAAGCGGCACTGCCGTACCATCCTTTTCTCGAAGAAGTTCAGGCCTTTTACGACCTTATACTTTCATAGTGGATAAAATTGGAAGCCTCTATTTTCAGCAAACAAGCAGACATTGTATAAACACGGTATATTTCATTCAATTTGAACCAGTAGTTTAAGAATTATTTATAAGTAGTTTCTTAATTTTATCAGTCACTGACTGATTGACTTACCGATTATCAAAACACTTCAAGTCACTTCTAGCAGACATAAAAGCTTCAAATTTAGAATAGAATTAGTGTTTATTGTATAAATCAAATAACTAAAATATTTTGCAATTGCGGTCCAGTTTTCTAGATACACCAACTGCATAAATAACACTGTAATCCCTTATATAAGAGATTACAAAGATATTTATGCAGTTGGTGTTTGTGTTTTCGAGTTTACGTGGCACTTTTGAGAGTCATAAGTCTGGGCGGCTTAAATCTAATTAATGGTATTACATGGATGTCATAACTTTATCTGAGTTTCGAGACTTGGTATTTTTTACATAAGTTATGTTTTTGATCGCATGGTTAACATTAATGTTTAACGGTACCATTAGTTTTTGTAATTGTTGAAGGAGGAAAGTATCTAATTTTCTTAGTTCTATAAATGAAACTTAAATCGTCCAGGTCTTAGATGCCCTAGATATTGTATAAATTATAATATTATGTTGTAATGGATATTATCGAACAACATTCTGTGCACTTACCCTTGATTGTATTTCCTTGACCAGCCGAGCACAATGGCGAAGGGGTGTTCCCTCCCCCTCTCCTTCCCCGCACCCTCACTTGCAGCGCTGCTCAACGAGAATTCGATTATGAGGCGAGTTGTGTCCGAGCGTGATGTTGACCTGTGTTTGTTTGTTCGTCCGTCTCCCGGGAGCGAGTCCCGTTGCCTCTCCTCTGTTCCGGCTCACATCATTTATTCATAAGACGCCTACAGTTCTGATTCTGCCACAAGGTCACTTACGTTCAGTATAATTGTCTCGTGATCGACAGCAGGAGAGAAACAGAGATAGAGAGTGGGCAAATTCCAGAAGTCCCGGGTCTAACCTGCAGTAGTGGTCCATCGCACATCTCTGTCATTTTATTTAAGAAGGGGAGTGTGGGGGGAGACAAGCTGGTTAAGACAGAGTCGACAAAAATTACCAACAATATTATTATTTAAGTAATTCATTAACATCATAAGTATTTCATTACATTTGGTAAAACTTTGATTCGCAAAAGTTGAGACAATCAACAGCTAAATGTACACACGTAAGAAGTGAAACTTACAATTAATAAGTATCTGCAGTAAATGTATAAACCCATTAAAATAACCAAGTATTAATTATTATGACTGTGAATCTAGTAGACATTATATTTATACCTATTATCAGTTCCAAGTTCTATTAAAATAATTGAAAAAACGATACTATTTTATACTGTATTGTACCGAACTGCAAAACATCATCTACGTGAAAACAATGGTGATTAAATATTTATTTCTTTGCGCATTATTTTGATTTCGCTATATCTCCTAAGATATTCATGTAAATAAAAAAATTATCTTCATTAAAAAATTTTTAAAGCCCATTTAAAGCCCAGATATAGTATGCGTTCGTTATGAGACATATGCTATTGCGTTCTTTTCTGTAGACCAATATAAGATACACAACTCTACTATACATTATTTTATTATATCTCAACTGGTGAAGGCTCATTTTTTTCCGACACCTCCAACAAATATCGCTCTATTTTACCCAATGTATACACAACTTAACAGATTATATACTAAAATATGCCTCGAGAACCATCCATTGGTAGAAACAGCATGAAAATCAGTGTGGTGATTTTTGAGATTTATAATATGTAGTGATTATAAACGTCAAAATAACCATAATCATGAACCATATCTGCCATACCACTTTGATATCGATATCGAACTTTCACTTTAAAAATCCAATTAGAATAGACAATGTATTTAATAAACTTTAAATGACAGAGTTGTCAGTTGTCAGTCAGTACTGTGGCACTTAAAACAACATGGCGCGTAACCGAATGTCGTGACGAATGGCTAAAAATAGTTAGTATTATGATGGGTGAGTACTCACGATATATATTTCATTAATTTGATGCCGACATTTCTACACCACGAGTCATGCAATGGATCAAAATATCAGCATAAAATTAATAATATATATATATCGGTATGGTATAATCGGGTGAATTTCCGCAACTCGACGACTGTGCTCCTATTTTGCGTGTGAAATATATATATTATGAGTGCCCGTCATACTATTACTATGAAAAAGTTTCGCAATAGTAAAAGTTTAAAAACATAGATTTGCTCGAAAATTTCTCTCATAAAAAAGAATTCTAAAGGGATAAATTTTGAGAAAATAAATGCCTTTTATGCCTTTTCATACGTCTATTTATAAAGAAGTTTCACTTCAAACTACATAACGTATACAGTAGAAGTGGAAGCTACAGGACAAGAATAAAACTGTAAGTATTTCGCTGCATACCTGTAAGTTACACAGTAAAATTAAAGTAGGCAGTAAATGTACAGACGACAAAGTAAGACGATAAAGCTATCCCTCATCAGGATATGAATAATGCGTCCAGCAGATGACCCGGATGAAAAACTTCAAATAGATGTTATCATTAAGGTTTCAATTTCAACGTGTGATGGATGTATGGCGTTGAGATACGGCCGAGGCTGTGCTATGTTGTGACGTCATCGCCGCGCGACACGTGCTGTTAACTCCGCGCCGGCAACTCCCGCAGCTCGTTCGCTAAACTACCATCATTCATCATGGCAGTTTAAATTAAAACCGTCACGCGCGCGGCAGACGCCCGACTAGCTTCACAATTAATGTTGTCGCGCGCGATAAATCACGTTCAACCCTTCCGCGACCCGTCGCCCGTCGCCCGCGACCCGCGACCAATCCCGACCCGAGCTCGCTGCATGTAGATCAGCTATTTACATATATTTACATATTGTGATTACGAGGAGCGAAAGGGTTCGCTATGTACCGCGAGTATTTAAATTAGGGTGACGTCATAGGTGAGGGTCGTGATTTGCGATCATATTACATTGCGCGAGTGATGGATCACAGTGTGTGCCGTGGGGCCAGTAGTTATTACTGATCTGGTGATTGGAGATAGCCCTCGATGAGCTCGGAACGAGTGGTAGGTGAGAGATCTGTAGCAATTAATTTCGAAGTTGCTTATGTCGTTATATAAAAAGAAGGCCAAATTCCTACTTGTGGCGAGTTAGCAGTAACATTAATAAAATTGATAAGCGATTAGGCTTAGATCTATTCTGCACAAGCTACGGCCAGGCAGATGATGAGGCAATTGTTAGAGCATACTTATACTACCACCTTCCAGTGGGAGGCTCTTTTTCACCGGATGCCGGCTAGATTATGGGTATCACAACGGTGTCTATTTCTGCCGTGAAGCAGTAATGTGTTAGCATAACTGTGTTTCGGTCTGAAGGGCACCGTAGCCAGTGAAATTACTGGACAAATGAGACTTGACATCTCATGTCTCAAGGTGACGAGCGCAATTGTAGAGCCGCTCAGAATTTTTGGGTTGTCCAATAATCTGCATTGTAATGGGCAGGGCGTATCAATTACCATCAACTTAACGTCCTGCTCGTCTCGTCCCTTATTTTCATAAAAATAGCATAAGTACTTATATTTTCGACTATCATTGACAGTATTAACTTAAGTGTTAGTAAGTATTTTAGACTAGTAATTTGCTATCCGCGAGTACCTTTAATTAGCTTTTTGTCACTATAAGACTTTTATTTAAAATTATTGTACGCTGTTCTTCCTATATCAATTTTAAAAAAAGAACCAGAATACATGGGGCAACAGCACGATTTTCATCAGATTAATGAGTCCGTTTGAAGTTAAACATACAATAGATTGTCTGAATATAACGCTACAATGCATTTCATTTAGATTGGCAGTAAAGTACGTTGGCCCTCGCGACGCCCCACGACAGAACGACCAAATTAATGACAAGTACGTCACCGCTTCATTCATCTTCTTCCACAAATCTGTGACGATGACCAGGTGTGCCTCACAACTGGACTGCAACCGGCCATCACTTTGTCTGTTTTAGAGTTAAATAATTTTAAAACATAAACCAGAACAAAAGTGTTGTGTTTGTAATATGTTACATCTGTAGAGATTTTTCATTAGTTCTATGACATTCGAGTTCATCATCACTATAATTATCCGAGGAATATTTTAGCAATAATTCTAATTAAAAAACATTACGCGCAAAAACACAAACTTTAAAATAAGACACTTAAAGGGCAAGACAATATCTACACGGCCACCATATATATATATGACTTGACCGCTCCGAGCTGACAGTGATGACAGTTAATGACAGTTGATGACAGTTGTTGACGACAATGTAATAACATAGAAGATGTTTGTTGTCAGGCGACATGTTTTCCCGAACTGACGATTATAACTAAAAACAGGACTTAACAAATTATTCATCACCATTCGAAAAAATATCCCTCAGACCTGAGTAGGGCCTCTTCTTTTAAGTTAAAGTTTCATTGCTGTAAAATTTATTCATCAGGACACCTTAGGGCGGTCATCCATTTCCCAAGTCTGATATAATTTAAAAACACAAACATACATTTTGTTTTTAACAATTATTTTGAATTCTGTGACACATTTATCTTGAACTTTTCTGAGATCATATTTTAAAAGCATCCCCGTCGTCTAACTAATATAGTCATACTGCTTATAATAGATGCCAATTAGAAACTAGTGATCCCACTAGCAATCTGGATACATCCATGAGTTGATCAGGCAGCACTCCCGGGTAGCCCAAAGATGACCACCTAAACCAACACACGTTACCATACTTCCAGCTGGTAGAGCGCTAGCAGGCCGACTCGCAGGCTCAAATAGACCCAGTATTCCGATACTAGGTGAGGCTATTAGGGGGATTGTATTTAAAGAGCAGTGATGCGACAAATAGAGTTTATAAACTGTTAACACGTATAATATTTGAGTCTTCTGGAGGTTCAATTGAACAAGAAAACGATTGCCCGCGACCTTATCAAGAAGGTTTATTTCTCGTGGTGATGAAAGTGAATTGAGAGAACCGATTCATGTTACAGTAGTTGTTTGTAGAGTTCCTCCGTACGTCCCGGTCCCGTTGAGTCAATATTGACTTTGTAACAAAGAGATGATGTAAAATGAGCGGCGACCATTATAATAACAATCGCAAATTAAACTTGCTGAGTTCAAACTGCGCGCCTCGAGGGTGCTGTTGGTGAGGGGCGCTGAGGAGGCGCGGCGAGCGGACCAGTTAACGGGATTATAGACCAGGGGAGGGGAGGGGGGGGGAGGGGCGGCAACCCTTGCCGCCGTCGTGATCTCGTTTAGACGCAATTGTAAATGCAAATAGCTCTCGTTAATCCAGTATGGCCGCCGTCCCCCCCCCTCCCGTCCCGTACGCTGCAATCTGAATTGCAATCGATGGCAGCGGCGCTCGCCTCGCAATTGATTACGATCGCACTTGGCCGATAGCGTGCCTTTGTTCCCGCGGCCCGCTCCCTACACCCGCACCTATCTTAACTCTCGAGGCATTATAGAAAGGGCGAAGGATTGGCAGAGTCACAATAGGTTTACTACTCGCTTCTCATCTCGACTGGTCTATTATCGAGCTCGACCTATCACGTCCTGGGCGCTGACATCACTGATGACCACGCCGCCTGCCGCGCAAGTCGCCACTCGTTTATCTCTTCAGCTTGAAGCGCTAAGCGTGTGTTAAATGAAAAATGTCATCTTATATCCCTCAGTACAAATACCCTGATATCTCGACATCCCACCATTCAAACATCCGGTGGTTATGTTTTCATACTAAGAGTAAGCCCATGCCACGACACTAACCCCTCCCACCAGACTCATCTACTAATCAACGCTCAACTGCTATAAATATTATGTAAGCTTTTATGTTAAACCTTATATATCTATAAACTTTTAAGCAATACCTCTCTCAAATATTGAATTGCTAGAAAACTGATTGGGATAGTACATTCTTTGAAAAGCTCTCAGTTCAGCAGGAGTATTCTTAATCAATCTTTTACGACAATACGCAGCAATCTGGGCGTCCTGGTACTTATCTTGTGTCTCTTGTGGAATGCTCCATTTCCTCCCTAAAACAAATTTTCTTTCAGAAAAATTTTCCCCCCAACTCCCATTTTGGTTTTGTTTCAATTCATTTTGACGCCATACTGGAGGCTGATGGTTGCATCCTATGGAGCAGTTCTTCCCTCAGTCGCCATCTATCTGAGCGTGACCGTGTGGATCTCGTCTTCCTATTTCACAAACTGCATGTTATTAATTAACGAACTATTTATCTATTAATTAATCTAACGATCTAATAATTAATTTAAGAAAGCCGTTAATGTTATATTTATTAGTAGACTACTACGTTTACTTTAACAATTCTTTTGGCTTCCGTAATACATTTCTTTTGAACATTTTCTGGGATCATGTTGTAAAAGAATATATATTATATATCCCCCAAAAAAGACTAACTCAACTTAGCCGGGTAATTATCACAGTTGCTAAAAAATTCACTAAAGTGCCTTCGTACATACATTATCAAGAACTAACTATTACACTCGACTTCCGTTAAACCGTTCCGTTAAACACGTACTTACACAAATGATTTAAGTTTTCTTTAGTGTTAATTCCGCCAATATTTGTTTTTTAAAACAATTCGACACGTGTTTTGAGTCTCGTGCCAGATTTTGGCGAGACAACACGTCCTGAGGATGCCTGGTGTAGAGGCGAAACACGTGTCGAATTGTTTTAATAAACAAATATTGGCGGAATTAACACTAAAGAAAACTTAAATCATTTGTATAATTATGGATTTCCGCAAAGTAACGCCTAATTCAATAAATTTTCTTTAACACCTACTTATCTGTTATCAGATATGTTTCAATGCTGCCACATGCAAATATACAAAATAATCGTATTATATCTCTCATCGTTAAGGCAGCGTTCGTTAGAAATGTTTTCGTTCGAACGTTTTTCCTCTGGCTTTCTTTACAGATCCGACTAACACAAAAGAGTCTTTTCATTTTTCGGGTATTTTATAGCTTGTGACACTTACAAATAATGTAGCTTTCTATTGTTAACAGAATTATCAAAATCAGTTCAGTAGATCCAGAGATTACCCATACAACCTCACAAAGTTTGCCTCTTTATAATGTTAATATTATATTGAGATATGTTAAAATGTTTATTTCTTTTCTTTTCAATAGCGCTCTCAATGATTCTTTAGGACCTAGGTTATAAATAGCAAAAATAGCTTTCTTCTGCAGCACAAACATGATATTAATATTGGCTGCACTGCCCCATAACAATATACCATAGGAAATAATAGGTACTATGAAAATAACTAAAGTTAACTAGTAGTAACGACTAGTTTTTTTTATATCTTATGTTATAATTTTGACTCGTTTAAATATATCTAACATTAATTTGTGATCCAGTTAAGAAACATTTATTTTTTATCTAGCGTGGTTTCTTCTTATAAGATACTTATATTATATCTTATCATTCGATACAGGATTGTATGACTTATTTAAATTAATTAATATATTCATACGTCATTCTTAGTTTACTTATAATTCATTGGCAGCGGGACGGTCGCTACTAGGTTGTGTTGTAAAAGATGACTACTGCTTAAATTATAATAAATATAGATGAATTAAAGAATTAAATACGATATGTGATAAATGGCAGCGTTACCAGCACCCCCTTCACCCGTCACTAGAGCGGCGCGTGCGCACGACCCTTTGTCACCGTCGAACCCTTTGCTTTATGACGTGCCGGGAGCGGTACTTGTACATAACAAGATATGTATCGTTAGTGGCGATATTCTTCAGCCGTTTTTTAGGCCAGTGGTGGGCTCATCGTTGTCCACAATTTTTTTTTCATGCTAGTAAGGGACGAGACGAGCAGGACGTTCAGGCGATGGTAATTGATACGCCCTGCCCATTACAATGCAGTGCCGCTCAGGATTCTTGAAAACCCCAAAAAGTCTCAGTGGCACTACAATTGCGCTCGTCACCTTAAGTCACATTTGCCCAGTAATTTCACTAGCTACGGCGCCCTTCAGACCGAAACACAGTAATGCTTATACGACATAAATAGTCGCCGTTGTCGTGCCCATAATCAAGCCGGCATATTGTGCAAAGGAGCCTTCCACTGGTGAATTGTAATGTTCTACCAGCTTCTCATATTCTCTTCTGTTGTATCGACGCCGTTGTGTGTGTGTGATCGCCGCACATCTCGCCCATTAGACGGTGAAAGCACTATAATATTAACTTAGTGGAAATATATTGAATAGCATTAACACAAGTAGCAAACATAATACGTATTTTGAATTTCATCAGAAAACATGTGGACGAACTATTTGACCTCAACAAATATATTTTCTCATTTTCTCCAAAAGGCACACTCATACATAAAATCAATATAATTTAGTAGCCCGCGACCGCGTGTTCTTACACTACACCCGACACCGTGGGAACCGCACTAGCGGCAAGTGTGTGTCGGCCGCGGCTCGGACACGAGCACCCGACAAGAGGTATATTTCGTATTCAAAGTAGCAATAAATGTGCGAAGCGCCTAAACAAACACCTTTTGAAGTGGACCGGAATGGAGTAGAGCGAGTGAGGCGCCCTCAGCGGCTCGCGAGGACCGCTGTGTACTCTCATTTACATCACAAAGATGCTGCTTATACTTTCAGTAGCCTCTCGACCCGACCGTTGACCTCCGACCTCCAACCTCACCTCTACCGCTCTCATTACCATATGATACATCAACTTCAAACAGAAACCATAATGTTTGTACACTTCAATACCAATAGCCCAATCTTACTGAACTTCTTCGATTGTCGAACAATTCTGCCGAAGTCACATTGCAATACTTAATAAAAAATATGTTTTATAATTATTAGACCCTTTGAAAGTGAAACGAGATATTATTTGAAAGAATAAATAATAAAAAAACGACTAACGAGTTTAGGGGTAGGTCGCAGGCTGCGAGTGTGTCGTGATCGCCGGTGGGGGGAAGGGGGGGCCGCGTCAGCTCGATGTAATATTAACCGATTATTCCAAACTGCACTTTTTTAATCAAACCCGATATCGGAATTCGCGCATCGGTTAGCCGAACCCGTCGTTCCCCTTTCATAAAAACATTAAACAGCTTTTAAACGAACATCGTCAGGCGAAACTATAAAAAAATTCATCTCAGGTAATCGAAATAATGGCGAGAAGCGCGAAAAAAATTCACTAAGGGCGGAAAGAAACGGATTTGAACAAAAACGTTGAATTTTATTTGTTACCGGGATCGGGACCGGGACCCGGGAGCCCGCCGCGACTCGCGAATAGCGCCAGTCGCTCGTCGACCGCTGCCCCGATCACACCTCGCGCGCTACCGGTTGACACCGCATTGACGCCGCACTCTCACCGCACTGACCGCCGTCTCCGAGTTCTGTGCCCGGCTCCAGGATGGTGCTGACCGCCTGCGTGCGCGCCGCTTCGCGTCCCTTCTGCACCGCGTATCGTAAGTCTTGAATAGTTTATAATATGGCCAGTTATGTGACGTCAACGAATGTTGACTAATTATTATTAATGTCAATTTGGTAGTTTGGAATTCGATACAACATATAACATGAGTTGAGCATATTTAGTGTGACCAGATGGTCTTCTAAGCTGTGATATCCACGTCTGCGATGGATACGGGTGTGGTCGGTATAGCTGATGAGACCGAGGCTTACGATTACTTGTGTGTCTGTCTGTCTGTATTTAAATCGATAAACGTCCGCGTCCTATCTCGTGACCTTCAATATAAAATCACAAGTATTTTAAACTTATATTTAAATCAAAAACCGGCTGTATTGATATTGGAATTAATTAAACAGTAAATACAATACTGAGAGAGCCCACTGCTAGGCCAGGGCTGGCTCTATTATTTTCTGATACATTAATATTTCGTAGACTTTAATGATAGCCGCCCGGTCCGTCGCTCAGGTATTGTCTATGACTGCTGCTTGTTAAAATATCCCGGAGCTTGCGATGTTATCCTGCGATGCCAATGCTGTTGAATCAACCAACTTATTCAAGCTTTAAGTTAAGTAATATTACCTACAAACGACGTCTGCCGTGTATTGACTTGATGGTTATTTATTTATTCATAAGGCACTTAAACAGAATACATATTAAAACATTTAAAAATATAAAGTAAACATGCTGGTAGGTATCTCGCGAAATACTGAAACTGTAAATAGATATATAAAGACGTAGCGATGTAGATGCCCTGCAAGCTTCTTGAGACAAACTGACAGACAGTTTATGTTATACTTAACGAAAGCGCGAACGTCATAAGTCTGCCCGTACGGGTTACAACATTTCCTAGATGTTGCAATAACTGAGTTGATAAATTGCAATGTAGTTCTAATTGCATTCTCAATTCTAATTTGCAGTAATCAAGTGCAGGTGGCCCGACCGGGACCTCTTCATTGTTATTTCCAACGCATTTAGTTTTTTCTTCACAACTTGATCGGCGTTGCCTAAAAAATAGGTTCAGATTAAAAGTTTGGCTCCATCGGAGAAGATAAAAAAACAAGTAATACAGTAAAATAAAATGTTGACAGATATTTTTAAATATTACATTCAATAATGTTTTGAATTACTTATATGATTGTTCGCTATTTTGTGTTTGTACAGAGATGGAGCAACTTATTGTCATTTGAAGTAACGATGAGATCGATTCATTTTAAGGGTTATTTACCAGATTTAATTAACGAAATGCTACAGTCGTTAAGAAATCATGCTTCTTAATTAACTAAAAAAATTATATTTTGAAACTAAGGAAAATCAAAATCTACCAGATAGCCACTGGGCAAGTGTCCCACATGTTCACCTCTTTAAGGCAAGTGTCGTTATCTGTTTTTAATATAATATTACATGTTATGTTACAATAATTGGAATGAGATATTATGACTTAAAATACCTGTTGTACCTTAAAGGGCTAAATAATATTAAGAGCAATGTATATACTGTATTGTTGTATCTCGTGTCAGTTACAACGGTCATCTGTCTCAAGTGGGTGTCTCACGTCCTCGCAGCCCACACTTCCAAGTTCGAAGCTCAAGAACTCTTTCTCAGCACAAACCAGATTGTGGTTGGTGTTCAATTCGCTATATCTGCTGTCCAGGCCTCTGCCCGGCCTGATCCTCATTGCCGATGTCCACCAACCCCTGCCGGTCCATCGTGACAGGAGCCAGTGGTGCTTGTAAAACATGCCATGGGTTGAGGTGAAGTGGTAATATTGCTGGAGGAGGAGCAGGTGTCGCGACCGGCCTGCACTGAGCTGAGTGTTTTGTTATTGGTCGAAACCTCGTATTGAAATAAATAATTCAAAACTAAAAGTGATCTAGCCCTCTTTCGTCTCCAAAACGTGTACCGCATCAAGTCCATACTCTGAATCTCTATTTGATCACTCTCTACATATTTTTCTTTTTACAACACTTCAAAAACATTCATATTTTCTGTTAGAAACCATTTTATTAAAAGGCACATAGTAAGATAACACGGTAGTATTCAATCATAATCATAATAATAATAATATTAAGACAATGTAGTACTCAACAAGCGCGCCTGCGCTTTCTGTACATCTTTGTGTAACGGCGAAGGTGCCGGCATGTCCAGAGGTCGTGTCGTTAGAAGGTAATCATTTCGTCCGGTAGGCTCTAGCGCGGCCGGGATCCACTATATGGCCACGGTGCCTCTACTATCATTTATAAAGATCTCTGATGAAGAACAAATCGAGCACGTCTGCAGCGAGCACACGGGATGCCACACCCTTTACGTTGTGAATTACTTCAATCTAATAAAAACTATCCGATGACGTTTCAATAATGTCGGGACACAATGCGCATGTTTTAACATTTTTTACATGAATCCTATTTTTTATCGAGCTGTCAGCCCCTCGTCTCCGTCAGTGAGATTATTTGCGTGTGCGAGCGCACTCGCTTTCGTAAATCCCTTACATCCGCAACTGGCTGTTGGCGACCAGCCAACACACGGCAGGTAGCATAACATGTATGTACATCACAATGTATCAGTTAATTCTTCTTTTATTAGTTTGACAGGTATGCGAACATAAAAAAGTAAATATCTAACGTTTGTACAGTAAAATAAATAAATGAATGAATAAAAACATAAGTATCGGTGACGTAGCGCGTAGCACGTAGCCGGTTGTCGTAGCGCGCGCATTGTACCCGCAATTCGCTCCTACGATGACCAAAAACATAATATAATATTGAATCATTTTATTAATTATTACTTGGTGTTGCGTAGAGACGTCGCTTCATTGTGTGTCTTCTACCGCATTTATCACGGGGAGTGTTCCGAAGAGCTGTTTAACCTGATTCCTGCCGCCGAATTCCACCTTCGCACGACACGCCACAAGTTAGGATATCATCCTCACCATCTGGATGTGTGGCGGTCCTCCACAGTGCGGTTTTCAAGGAGCTTTCTTCCACGTACTACAAAGCTGTGGAATGAACTTCCTTGTGCGATGTTTCCGGGACGATACGACATGGGTACCTTCAAAAAAAGCGCGTACACCTTCCTTAAAGGCCGGCAACGCTCCTGTGATTCCTCTAGTGTTGCAAGAGATTGTGGGCGGTGGTGATCAATTAACAAACAGGTGATCAGTACGCTCGTTTGTCCTCCGATTCCCATAAAAAAAAATATTATATGTTTAATCATTTGCACAATATCTATATTCAAATGGAGTAATAAACATCTGATGATGAATGAGGCTCATCCTGGGATAAGTTAAAATGTCTCTTTAATAATGCGGCGCCTATTTCTGCCGTGAAGCAGTAAAGTGTAAGCATTAGTGTGTTTCGGTCTGAAGGCCGCCGTAGCTAGTGAAATTACTGGGCAAATGTATGCAATCTTATGTCTCAAGGTGACGAGCGCAGTTGTAGCCGCTCAGAATTTTTGGGGTTTTTCAAGAATCTTTGCATTGAAATGGGCAGGGCGTATCAATTGCCTTCAGCTGAACGTCCTGCTTGTCTCGTCCCCTATTTTCATTTAATAAAATGAGAAATACATACACGCACAGTGGCTTCACACTGTTTTCGTCCTGTCTTCACCCCGTGGGGTGACTGACAGTGGACCCCACGTCTGCAGCAACACCACCACCACAGCTCATTATACTTCTGCTATGGACTAACGTTGCCAGCACGGGAATGTTAACGTGAACGTCATATTGTATGACGCTACAACATAGAAATGTTTTATAATGAGTGACGACTCATATCATATTGTCACTATTGCGATAGGACCATCTTCTCGGTCCGCCGCCCACCCTTTATGCAATGATAATTTGTGAAATCGATTAACAAAGTTAAAGTTATAGAAATCATAAAGGCTGTACTGAACTCTAATACCTATTAATTAATTTTAACATTTCAATAACTATGATAAGAACTTTTCAAAAAATTTTAGATATTGTATACTACATGTTATAAAAAAAGTCCTCTGCAGCGTTTGTTTGTCTGCCTGTTCGCGATAAACTCATAAACTACTGCATCAATTTTCATGCTCATTTCACTAATGGATAGCTTGGTTCTCTAGAAAGGTTTTAGTATATAATTTGTTAAGTTTTTGTTTACATTTTTGTATTTATTAACGATATTTGTTAGAGTTGTCGGAAAAAATCAGCAGCCTTTGAGCTTTATTCGAAAACGCTGTCTAAACCCTTGATATATAACAAAATAATGTATGGTAGAATTGTGTATCTTATATAGGTCTGTAGAAAAGTCCGCGATGGCTATGTCTGTCTCTTAAGAATAACATACATTATCCATTTTATACTTGAAAAAATTGGCAATTATACAGCGGTAATGTAAAAGACGTTTACACAGAAACGATATTAATCCTAATCTTTTTATAACTACATATAATAAAATAACTGTCATTCGAGTGATGCGTCCGGCCTGGGTGTTAAAATATTGTTAATTTTAGTTTTATCATTGAAAAACTAAATCCCATCTTTTTTTCATATTAATTTGTTAATAACAATTGTATTGTCAATATATATAGGCAAAATCAGTGTGTTGTTTGAGATGCGTTATATGTACTTTAGAATTGTCCCTAAATTGCAGTAATAGGTGTTTAGATGTAGGCCAGCGCCATTCTTTTGCTCTCATATCAACCATACGGCATAGCTCGTGTGTCTGGCGAAACATTTTTTTAAAAGTGTATTGCTGAGAGATTTCACAAAACAGTTCCCTGCAGACACTCGTTGGAGCAACATTTATTAAAATTTATTGAAGTAGGCGTTACTTTGCGGAAATTCATAATTATACAAATGATTTACACGAGACTCATGCCAGATTTTGGCGAGACGACATGTCCTGAGGATGCCTCGTGTAGAGGCGAAACACGTGTCGAATTCAAATATTGGTGGAATTAACACTAAAGAAAACTCAAATCATTTGTGCAACATTTATTGTCGGACTCGTCTCGTATTATTTGGTCGAGCTGCATTTACTGATGCGCCGTGGTGACGCACAGCAGGCGGCGGGTCAATTCGACAGCTTGTCCTACATTACGACCAAATCGATCATTCGTGGTGGAGGCGCGTTATACAGCTTCGGATTATGGGATTAATTAACCGCACGTAGTTGATCACGCGAGCACGGCACCCCCGGCGGCCCGGCCACCGCCGCGGACTGCTTCTGATCCAAGAACACGCATGATCCTCTGCGTATGTGACGTCACAAGCGTGACTTATCCAGATAATCTCCCAATTAGACACGGAAGCCCGCCGCGAGACATCGAAACATCACCCCGCGCCTCGCACCCCTCGTCCACTCCGGACTAGTACCCGCATGCTCCTTTTTTATTTATTATGAAAATAAGGTACGAGACGAGCAGGACGTTCAGTTGATGGTAATTGATACGGCCTGCCCATTACAATGCAGTGCTCAGGATTCTTGGGAAACCCACTGAGCGACACTACAATTGCGATCGTCACCTTGAGATGTAAGATGTTAAGTCTTATTTGCCCAGTAATTTCACTAGTGATGGCGCCCCTCAGACTGATACACAGTAATGTTTACACATTAATGCTTCACGGCAGAAATAGGTACCACACCCAAAATCTAGCCTGCATCCTGTGCAAAGGAGCTTCCCACTGGTAAACGGTCCTCCACTTGCAGTCCTCGTTCGAACATAACTGTCTAAGTACACATACATATAATATGATGAGATGCTGCATCTTTGAGTCGATGTCCGTAATAGCTTCAATTAGTTCTTAATAGTAACAAATACCAATAAATTATAGTATCAGCATGACACTTAAAGCAGGAGGAAAATAATTTTAAATCAAATTGTTATGCTTTTTATTGTGTTATAATATTGATAATTCGCTAACTCTTTTATAATAGTAGTCTTGATAAATGTCGACATAAAAGTTTAAATAATATACCTTAACATTTTGGCTTCCTGGCGCCCTACTTATATAACACTTAATAAGATTACATGATAAAAGCTTACGTGATGGATTGGACTAAAATAGTTAATCTATCCTATATTTTTGAAATACTAACATATTTTTTATTGCTTTAGTCAAAAGTATAACATTAGGCAAGGCATTAATTTTCCCAAAATTAATAAGAATTCCTTTTGATGTCAGTTCAGACACTACCACCGCTTGGAAAACTGATGGCGCTCTGACAGAGAAGATGGCGGCGCCAGAAACTCTTCCAGAATTCTCTTTTGCGATCCTTTAATAAAATAAAACACTATATAAATACATACATGTGATTTTCCATATACCATACATATAGATACTTTTAATGCCTGTTTGCTATGTGAAAAATATACTTAATCACACATGTGTACGCTCAAAATACATATTATGGTGATGCATATCATGTCGAAGGTGTAATTTTCAAATAGGTATACGTTATTCTTCTGAGAAACGCAATGTGTATGATGGGTTGGAAAAATTTCGACAAGACTAAATGCTAGAGTTCTCTCGGTAGAGTTTCTGTACTATTACTTACAATTTGAATTATAAATTTGGAAGTGAACCACAGTTCCGCTCGATATATAAGTACACACCTTGTACACCCATTAAATTTTGAAGGAAACCCAATTCCATGTCAGGCTGCCACGAATTTAAATGAACAGGAGCGGGCGAGTTGGTGTACTTGCGAACTGGTTAACTGGTGAGCTGGCCAGTGACTACCATTTTTATTGCTCATTTTTCAGTTTTCACTTGGCACGTGACGATCCCGCAAAACTTGAAAATATACTCTATTGAGATTTAAAACATTTTGTTTGTTTGTTTCAGAGGAGTCCAGTGATCTGATAAAGTCTCCCTCACCGCCACCGAGCCACGGTGAGTACACCTTTACACTTATGTAACGTCGTAGCTACATAGTACACGTCACACAATATACGTTAAACGTCACACACTTCACAGTACACGTGACACATTACATAGTACACGTTACACACTACTCATACATCTGACACTTTACCGGTTGTAAATGGAGTATCGCAAGGTTCTATTTTGGGCCCAATATTATTTATTTTATAAACAGCAGACATCAAAAGCCATATAAGGCATTATAAATTGCAAGGCCAAGTTAATATATTTATTTAAAACATAAAATATTTTCAATATTCATTTATTGTCACTGTAAGATGTTGATAGGTTACCTAATTATGTAATAGATTAAGGCAGAAAGACCCTAAAGTAGAGATTGAATAAATTGACCGACTTGGTATTACATGGATCTCACCACTTTTTACGGTTGAAGAACTGAATTACAAGACTTGGTTGCTTTTACAAGCTATGTATTTGATGGCATTCATTACACAATTATATCATTATGAACTTCAATAATTACTTTGTTGTAATATTTATATGGTCACACAAATGGACCGACGATCTAGTCAGGATCGCCGAAGTACGTTGGATGATGGCACCGGTGGACGCCCTCCGACTGATGATGATGAATATTTATACTACCCTAGCCATAATACATGCAGAATACTTATAAAGTATATTTTAAATATATTTGATTTAGAGTATCTCGATAACATATTTTATCGTGGGGTAGGGCTGCAGATATTGAAAACATATTTGTGCTGCAGAAAAGAGCAATTCGAGCAGTCTATAAAATGCGTTCAAGGGATTCATTGAGAGAAAAGTTTAGTGAAATAAATATTATGACAGTACACTACCAGTACATATACGAGAACCTCCTATACGCCCATAAAAATATTAGCCAATTTAAAAAGAATAGTGATGTACACAGTGTCAATACTCGAAACAAACATAAACTCGCAATTCCATCTACTAGGCTCCGTAAAATTGCTAAATCTTTTAAAGTGGATTGTGTTGTATTTTATAATAAACTCCCAAATGAAATTAAAATGTTACCTATTAAAAAATTTAAATGTATCGTAAAAAATAAATTAACATATAAGGCCTATTATAGCGTGAAAGATTATTTGAATGATAAAGATAGTTGGAATTAATGTTCTAAATTTTGTTAATGAATATTGTTATACTCATTTGAATGCTATTGTAACTCTTGTACTTCATCCTGACTTGCACTAAATAACTTATAAAGTTTTACAGTGAATAAAGATTTTTTGACTTTGACTTTGACATACATACTTACGTTGTCAAAATTTTTCGCAACATGATCAATATAATATTTTATAATAATAACAACAATAATTCTTATTTTTAATAATTAATTAATTTAATAATTCGCGACGTTACCGGTATGACAGTGCATTTAATATAAACAAAAATGATTAATTTGTATGTTTGTATGCAAAAGAAAACTGACGCTCAATTTAAATTGATTTGATGTCGTGTGGCAAAAATAACGCCGTCGTTCAAAGATTAAAAGACCAACCAACCGCTCCTCACAGCGCCAGATGTGACACCCACAGCCTGGCACTGGCAAGAAAGTAATCTCTTGGCTACATGGATGAGGAAACTCTCGTATCCTCGGCAATCTATTAATACACTATTATGCTTCAAATAAGGAGAACAACAAGAGGAAAAACAAGAAAATATTAAATAGTGTATTCAATAACTTACAGCCCTGAAAATGTCCGCGACGAGTACTGATTTTGAAATGTAGCGAGAACATATACCGGGCTCGCGGGGAAGGGTTACCTCTCAATCGCACGCGCACGCACGCAAGTGCACGCGACGCACAAAAAACTGCAACAAAAGGCAGGTTAACCCTTCAATAAGAAATGACACGAGCCAACCTCGAGAAAGTGACGCGGGCGCGGTGTGCTCCCTCGGCTTGGGCGACACAATACGAGATCGTGGCGAACAAACTTAATCTCTTTATTAAAGTTGGCTCGACCTGACGCTGGGACACATGAACGTGACTCTATGAGAACCCGCCCCCGGGGACGTGTGGCCCCGACCTGCTTCACCCCTTTATTAAGCGATTTACGTTTTAATTTCCAATAATACCTCCGTGTACATGATGTTATTGTAATTATCTGCATTAAAACCATTCATGTAGCATATGTGAAGCAGCCGTGGTTGGCGTCCAGCTTCCAGCACGCACCACATTCGCCCGACGCGCGGCTCTATTGTTATTCATTGAAACGATTTTGTAGAAATGTGATCTATCGCTAGAGAGATCATTACATTTAGTGGTACAGGGGCAGCAGGGACAACTTGAATGTGTCGAGTCATGACAAATATGCACAATATATTGATACAGAGTACAACTAACGAACAATGGTGCACATTGAACGCATCACGTCTCTCCCGCAGGAACTGTACCCACTTATAACGATAAATATAAAGATACGAAACATACCTCGATATGTTTGCTATATAACACAAAGATTTTCGTGCAAGGTACATGTCTTCATCCTTGTGTGTACAAGTATGGCTAGTACTGGGATCTCGCCTGCATCGCCAGGCTGTATCTTTTCAAAATAGAACTAACACCCATCCGCTACCATCCACCCTACCACTATTTAAGGTTGATGTAAGTAAGTCTTATGTGGCGATGCTTTTACAACAAGATTCCAGAAAATGTTCAAATAAACAGCTAACAATTCTTTTGTATAACGTTAAGAAAAGGTTACTACAACATAAATGACTTTCTCAATGATACCACTGATTGGGAATGGAGCCACCGACCTCAGGTTATTAAATATTAAATTTTATTGTACTATATTTCATTGTAACCATATTTATATTAATAAAAAGAAATCCGCTGAGTTCCTTGCGCCCGTTCTTCTCAGGTCTGAGGCATACTTTTTCGAATGGGTGGTAGTTTTTTACTTTTGATAAGTTATATTATATCTTATTTTGAATAAAAATATTTAATTTTGATGCATCTAATATAGGATAATTGATTCAGTTTATTTTTTATTATTCTTTATAAAATATTTGATATTTAAAAAGCTTTTAACTTCGAACACAATTCAAATATTGGATGCAACACCTTACAAACTAATTTGTTTTGTATGTTAGAGCCATTCTAAAATACTCTATTAATTAAAAAGAGTGGCCGTTGAGTTCTTCTCACGGGCTCTCCTTTTTGCGAACATGTGGTAGATTCAGTAATTTTAAAGAAATATTTATAGTTACGATTCAAAAGTGCTTAGTTTAAGCCTTATTGAACAAAGTTTATTTGACTTTGACTTTAAACTATATTCGCATATCGATCACTTTATCTAAGTTAATCATATTTTGTTTTTCTCTCAAGTAATATATCCTCATATACCTTTAAAAGCCCGTTTCAAAACATTCCTAATATAATTTTGTATAAACAATTCTCATGAATATCGAGGCAATCATTTAAGTTAGTATACTGCTAAAGAATTAGTTAAAAACAAGAATTATATGCACGCAAGAATTTATACTTCTTTGGCCTAACAAAGCAAAAATTCTTAAAATTATTTATTATTCGTGGTATTCTACGTTTGTAGAAAGAACAATATTGTAAAAATCTTGCAACGATGTCTTTGACAATTTACTTATTAAATAACGAATACGGCTGAACAGAGTTGAGCCCATTGCCTATCCTAATAATGGACGAAGAAACCAAAAAAAAAATTACAAATGTTGCAAACGTCATAAAATTTTAGGAACGGAAAATTTCATCCTGTTACGTTTGTGTTGCAGTGATGCGCGCGCATCTTAAAATATCACTCTCATCATTTTTTCATAACGCGCCTAAATACGTATAACTTCAAAAATATAAATTATTTTACTTAATTTTTGAATTTAAACACAAATACTAAGTTGAATATATTTAAAGTTATAACATTATACTATAAACTAGAACAGGGAATGGGAACGGGAATCTTTTGTAAAAATTGGACGTAATTCCAGAAAACGAAATTGACTTAAGAACACAAAACTGGTCACGTGATTCATATTAATGGACTAAAAAAAATGGCAGTCCTACTGTCACTCTTTAACTGACATGATGACTTAGTAGCCCAACCCACATGTATGGAATACACTAATATTTATTAAACCTTAAACACGAATTCCTTAAAATGTGATGTTTGTGGCTTGGAACGTTTTTCAGGAACTGACATTGACATTCAAATCCAATTGACATTTTAATTTGACAGACGGCTCGGCGAGCGGCGAGG
>CATIXQ010000025.1:5470772-5487606 GCA_949711755.1 Leptidea juvernica
CTGCAGGCGGCCGGGCTGCAGCCGCTGGCGCTTCTGGGTCGCGGGACGCCGCGCGACTGACGGCTCGCGCACGACTCGTAGACGTCAACCTCCGGAGCGAGCTGGACGTGCCCGTGTGGGTGCAGGTTGTCGAAGTGTGCCACGTGCGGTGTGCGATGTGCGATCACTGTTGTGAACGACGACGGACTGCGGTGGACTGTAGCGAGCTACGGCGTGTAATAATTATAAACTGAATTATTTATAAATATTGTACAGAATTTTAATAGTAAATAATGTTATTCTTTATTTCAATATTTTAAAATGAAATCGAATTTTATTGATTAAGTTGTATATTGGTCTCCCTGTTATGTTTATATTATATTATGTCGACTATGTTTTACTTTTTGAGATCGAAATATCAATAATATTATGGATAGTGTGTAGATATATTATTATAATAGTACTCAGCGAGTGTGGTATACGAAGGCGTGCGAGGCGGGCGGGGGCGTGCGAGGGCAGGTGTCTGAGGAGGGCCCTCGCCCGCCGTGCAGATTGCAGAACTCATATCAATTAGCGTATGCAGCGGTTGTAAGGTGGATGTGTAGAAATGTATGTTACAATAAAACATCATAGATCATTATAATTTGCAGTTTACATTGTTATCTCCCTCATCAAACGTATTCCGGCGATCTAGACCATTTAGTCGGTCCAGTTTGTCTACTACGGCCTACAAACACTAAATCTTCCGGTATGTAGTCACTATCCGAGTACTTTACTGCCCCAACGGCCATCTGTCCGTTGAACTATGTGCCCTACACACTGCCACCTCAGTTTCGCAATCATTTGGGCTAAGTCGGTAACTTTGGTTCTCATCAAGATCTCCTCATTTCTGTTTCGATCTTGCTGGGAAACTCCGAGCATAGCCCTCTCCTTGCCTTTTGAGCGACCATGAGCTGTCTCATACGTTTTCCCATAGTTAGTGACCACGTCTGCGTATCGTAAGTCATCACTGGCAACACACGCTGGTTGAAAACTTTCGTCTTCAGACACTGTGGCATTCGGGACGAGAAGATTTTACGGAGCTTCCCGGTAGCGCAGGACCGATCGTCGTAGAAATCTTTGGGGGAGTCCTTTGTCCAGCGGTGGACGTCTTCCGGCTTAATGATAGTTATCTCCTTCTCACACAATACGCTTAGCAACACAATTTCATATAAGTGTTTCATGTAACGGAATTAAAACATATTATTAAATAAATTCAAGCAGATAGAAACACACAATGCAACATAAATCAGCGGAATTGTTAAATAGGTACTCGACGAACTTACGAGCTTAACTAAGTTATATTTTTATAAGAGCACGCAAAAAGTTTTTTAGGAAAAAGTTGAAGTGTACGAAACACTGGCCCCTTATTATTTATTTTGAGTGCGTGATAATTATAAGCTAAAATAGGAACGTTTGAATTTCAGAATATTATTAAACTATGGGAAAGTAACTCTTCAATTCTAATGAGCAAATTAACGATACTCAGTCGAAAAAAGTTTTTTTTTTGCTATCCAGATATTTAAGTCACCATAACATCGTTATGGTCAAGTTATTGTCGGGGTTGAATATGATGATCAATGGAACTCCTTTAAGACTTACAGTAAGGGTGCGATCTGTGGCAGAATTTCAGTGTCTGTAATCAAAGTGCAATGCGTTACTTTCGTTGCTGCATTGCAAAACTTTGTAGATCTATACATATTTAGACAATAAGTTACTTCAGATTCACTAAAAATCAAAAAATTTACGAAAAAACAAACAACTTCAAAAGAACTATTCCAAAACAATAGATAATAAGAATAATATGCACAACAAAGTATAAAAATAATTGCGTATTTATATCCAATGTAATTAATTCATCTAATTCTAGTTACGATTTTCCCAACACTTTAAGCAAAAATCACTCGAACGTATTTATCTATAGCGTTAGATATACGTTCGACGCGGGCATGGCTGAGACACTAGCCGAGCGATGCGGGTCCACGACCCCACCCCGGAAGGACCGCGTAATATTTTATAAAAACAGTTGCGCAAGAGTAGGAAATGCTGTGATATTTTTATGCATTTTGAAGTGAAACTTCTTTAGGCGCATGAGGGTATTTTTTTTTACAAATGAAACGGAACAGAACGTCACGGAAATTTGAGACGTTTTTGTTCAAGGGAGGGAGCGATTGACAACGATTGAGAAAGAGTATTTCTTACTCTCGGGCTTCCCTACTAGCCTTGTATCGTGCAGGTTTAGCGCACGGTCGCTAGTAAGTAGAACATCTTCCCTACTAGCCTTGTATCGTGCAGTTTTTTTTTTTAATTCCAAGATCTTGGATTACAAAAATGATCACAAAATCGTTCTCTGCACCCTCCAGAACCTCGGATACGATACCCATAATGTTGTAATCATAATTTTGCGCGGCGGCCATCCTGGATTTCAAAAATGATCCCAGAATCGTTCTCTGCACCTTCGAGAACCTGGGATACGATACCCTTAATGTTGTAATCATAATTTTGCGCGGCGGCCATCTTGGATTTCAAAAATGATCACAAAATCGTTCTCTGCACCCTCGAGAACCTCGGATACGATAATAAACAATTATAAAAAAAAAACTTTATTCATGTAGATCAAGGAAATGACACTTATGAATGTCAATGTTTTCTTTTCTTATTTAATTTACCGCCACTTCGGAAAGAGTTGAGCTTTAATGAGAAGAAGTGGCAAGAAACTCATTGCCATTCTTTTTAATCAACATTTACAGCTTCATCTTTTTAAAAACATTTTAGTTACAATTTAAGTAAGGTGATGAAACATAAATACTTAAACGTCAAACACTCAACGCCTTACGCGAGTAAATGAATAAAATTAAATATTACGTAAATAATCGTATGTAATAAGTTAAAACAAGAGTTATTGAGTACAGCAGATGCATGTCCACACACACCGTAAATAAATAGAAGTATTTTGCAAGCATTTTATTAGCGATTATAAAAAATATAATAAATTTAATTTTAAAAATAATAAAAATAAAATTTCTGGCTACAGCATCATCCTGCCACCACAAGTAGCACCCTTTCACGATCACGACGCATGGGCCAGCCATCGCCCATCTACTTAAGGGTCCTTCTGTCTTAAGTTATAACATAATTAGCTAACCTAACAACATCTTATAGTGACCATATAAATATTGAAAATGTTTTATGTTTTAAATAAATAGATTGACTTGGCATCGCACTAAACAATATGTATTACTTGTGAGATACATTGTGTTTTTAATAAAAAAAAGATTATGAAAACACAGTGTGTGTTTTCGTAACTTTTTTATGACAGTAAGGGTGAGACGAGCAGGAAGTTCAGCTGATGGATTGATACGCCCTGCCCATTACAATGCAGTGCTGATCAGGGTTCTTGAAAAGCTCAAAATTTTCTAGATTTAAAATTTTCGAGCGGCACTACAAGTGCGCTCCTCACCTTGAGACGTAAGATGCTGTCTCATTTGCCCAGTAATTTCACTACCTAAGGCGCCCTTCAAACCGGAAGACAGTAATGTTTATGCCTATTACTGCTTCACGGCAGAAATAGGTGGCGTTGTGGTACCCATAATCTAGCCGGCATCCTGTGCAAAGGAGCCTGAACATACAATAAATTTTCACATATTATATATTGGTTAGAAACTGTCATAATTTTAAAAACTTTAAATTAAGATTTCAGCGACTCTCTTGGTCCAGTACCATGAATTGCCCGAACAGCTCTTTTCTTCAGTACAAAAATAGAATCAATATCAGCAGCAAAACCCCATAATAATATAACATTGTCTATATCAGGGTTCCATTGGAGTTTCGCATCTTAGCGTTATTACAAGAAAAACAGCGGTCTCAACTATATCTAATTTACATTTACATTTACATCGCTTGACACTTGAATCACATTGGGTAAAGTAAATTGAATGCACTTCGTTTTAATAATGAGTTATTAGCTTCAAACTAATTTACAACTTTAGTTAAAGCATTGTTAAAATCATCAAAATTTGGTAAACAACGGTGTATTTTACACATGTGTTTTTCTTTTTTTTATGTAGAGTGATGATACACATGAGTGATGTAATAATAACAACGCAATTCGATATTTACTCTTTGCGACATAAGGGAGATCATTTATATAAATAAGGAATAGAAAAGGTCCTAAAACTGAGCCTTGGGAACCCTCATTTTAACGATTGATCCAGAGGACCGCTTTCCATTCACATCCACCTGTTGTAGTCTACATTTAAGTCTACGTCTAAGGCTCATTAAGTCCAATGCTATTATTCTAATGCCGCAATGGTAAAGTTTTCTGACTCGTAACTAGAATTAGATGAATTAGTTAGATTAATCAGATTGTATACGCAAATATTTTTATACTTTTTAGTATATTTAATATCTAAACAATTTGTTATATTTTTACGTCACTCGAACGGTTGGCTCTGTGAAAGAGCGCTCGCACGGAACGCGAGAGGTGGCGGGTTAAATTTTGTTTTTAAATTTAATTTGTGTAATTAATCCCAGAAGTGATAAACTTTAAAAAAATAACTAGATATTGTATAAAATTGTTTAAATTTCAAAGAGCGACATCTCAAGTCAATTTCTTATATGCAAATAATGGGTTTGTGCATGAAGCCACAACCTGAAAGTTGAACAAAGAGTTTACTTCACTCAAATGTTTGTCTCAGAAGAAGCAGTAGAAGAGCAGTAGCACGGAACACGAGAGGTCACGGGTTCGAGTCAGGCAACGTTCATAAATTTTGTTTTTATTTAATTTGTATACTAGATATCTATTGTTTTGGAAAAGTTTTTTTGAAGTCTGTTATTTTTTTGTTAAATTTTTTTAACCGTTTTATTTTCTGAGTGGCGGCTTCTTATTTTTACATCTTCTTGTGTCTCTCTTTTACATATTACTATATTATACTATATGTTTATGATGTAGAGTTAAGAAAACTACAACATTAGAATACACATTTATTCCATTTTCAAAGTTGATTAATTTAAATTAATTAACTTACAAATTACAAAAAAAAATACAAATATAAATTATTAATTCATTAGGTCACCTTCTTTCATTAATAAGAAAAATTATTTAATTAATATTATTCTTAATTTTATGACTAGATTATTTTTATAAAATGGTCCTTACCGGCTTATTGACACGTACGTAATTAAGAAATTATTGTTTATTGTACCGGTGGCCGGCCACAAGCTTTCATAATAATGATTTTGTACGTTACGTACTGTTACGTCACTTACTTAAGATTTTAAAATGCAATCACAAAAGCTGATCTTGTTCAACAACATTACATATTCTAAGTGTAAACTAAAACAAATAACACGATGAAAAATCCTGAAGTGAGGCACAGTATGAGGCCAAGCTTTTTCTGAAAACAAAACATTTTTCGATTAATTCAAATGTTATCCAATAGTATTTTAATATAAAATAATAGGGAAGCAAATCCCAAAATGCATAACTCACATGCTACTGCTGCTAAAATGAAAAAATCGTAAATAATCACTTAAATAAAGATGTGCTTGAAGCCTTGTTACTACAAACAATAGACTAAAAACTAAGATACAATGTCTGATTCACAGTTGATCAATTTATTATTAAAACAATAGACTACAGTACAGTACAGTCGTAGAAGAAAGATAGAATGAAATATATGAAGCAAACGACTAATAGGTTCGTAAAAATACAAACGGGGTATCAAAAAACAAACCGAAAACTACCTTTTCTGCAAAGTTATGGAGTCTATTATCATCCGCCAGTTCTTGGGACACCTAGAGGAGTAACAGGTGATCAGCGATTGCTAGAACGGTTTCCGTATAAGATATCTTTTAGTTTTTCAAATTTAAAATTGATTTATTTCGCAACTCATGATCACAATTTGAAGGACTTCCTGTTTAAGTTCGCAGGGTCTGTGTTGGTTGTGACCGGTTTAACATTTCTGCCCGTTGGCAATGTCAATGTTAGCAAACCGTTGGTATAAGTCATCTGAAATTTATTTAGTTTTATTTTATTTTTAATAAGTTTATTATATTTGATGACACTTTTATATTTGCGTGGTGCACTATAACCATGTAAACAGAAGACTCAAATTTACCGTTAACCACTAAAAAACCCCGTTTGTCCCCTTCAACAACACCATCCTTAAAGGCTCGCCCAGTATCGGAATACCGGGTCTCGAAATCTCGAGTGATTGCCAATTTTGCGGTCATCCGGAAGGCAAAGTCAGATCTTAATAGGGACTCAGATCTCAGCTTCGAAGAAGCTGGGCGTTACAAATAGAGCATAGCAATACTTCAAGCTGGCCCATATTCTAACGCTCTACAAAGTGCAGCCACATATGGAGTATTGCTGTCATCTCTGGTCTGGCGCAGTATTAGCTGGAAGCCATTTGACCGCGTGCAGCGAAAACTGCTCCGTTTGTCTGGAGATCATTTGGCATTGCATAGAGACATAGCTTCATGACGTGTCTTCTACCGCATTTATTAACGGAAGTGTTCCGAAGAGCTGTTTGAACTGATCCCTGCCACCGAATTTTACCTCCGCACGACACACCACAAGTTAGGATACCATCCCCACCATCTGGATGTCTGGTGTTCCTCAGTGCGGTTTCCTAGTAACTTTCTTCGATGTTCAACCAAACTGTGTAATGACCTCCCTTGTGCAGTGTTTCCAGTACGATATGCCATGGGTATCTTCAAAAATAGCGCGTACGCCTTTACAAAAGGCTTCTGTTATTCTAAAGAAATATTAAGTATATATTAAGAGGCAGAAGTTATTTTTTGTTAATTTCTTTAAGTTTTTCTCTTATTTTCTAGAACTTTCTTAATGGTCATTTAAATTTTAGTAACGTTTGAGCCGAAAAAATTATGAATGAATGGCAATTAAAGGCCGACAACGCTCCTGTGATTTCTCTAGTGTTGCTGAGCCGTACGCTTGTCTTTCCTCCTATTACATAGAAAAAAGAACAAGTATTTTTAAATCTATTCACATGAGAAATCCGCTGATAGAAGTTATATCTTGGTGAAAATAATGAGATCGACTACTGATGTGCCTTTAAAATTCAAATTCAAATGTTTTTCTATAAGTAGGCCACGAACTAAACATTTATTTTGAAATAAGCAGCTTTGATCAATAAGTTGTTTATCATTCAAGTAATCAGATATTCTTTTTGACGAGCAGAACGTTCAGCTGATGGTAATTGATACGTTCTGCCCATTAATGCAGTGCCGCTTGGGATTCTTGAAAAATCAAAATTGCGCTCGTCACCTTGAGACATAAGATGTTAAGTCTCATTTACCCAGTAATTTCACTAGCTTCGGCGCCCTTGTGACCGAAACACAATAAGGTTTACTCATTAGGTACTGAAGAAGTTGAAATAGGCGCCGTTGTTATGCCTTTTACTGCCATGAAGCTTAATCTAGCCGGCATCCTGTGCAAAGGAGCCTCCCACTTGCAAAAAATGTCTTGTAATATTCTTTTTTACCTGAAAGTTTATTGTACAAGCGGATACACTGGGCTATAAACGAGTGATTAATTTTGTGGAGACTTGTTTCATGCAATTATAGTTTACGTTTATTTCTTGTATTTATTTTGAGAATATTACTTTAAATTACTGATGTTTTATTGAATATATAAAATATTATCAAATAGGGTAAAGTTCGTTCAATTGTTACTGATTGAATCTCTGGGGCCGAATTGGTAAATAGCCAGTGGGAGGCTCCTTTGCACAGGATGTCCGCTAGATTATGAGTACCATAACGGCGCCTATTTCTGCCGTGACGGCGCCGTAGCTAGTGAAATTACTGAGCAAATGAGACTTAACATCTTATGTCTCAAGATGACGCTCAGAATTATTAGGTTTTTAAATAATACTGAGCGGCACTGCATTGTAATGGGGAGGGTGTATCAATAACCATCAACTGAACGTTCTGTTCGTCTCGTCCCCAATTGTCATTAAAAAATAGCTCAAGTCGCCCGTTTCAGCAGCCATATGTCAGCAGCATCACCCGAAGTATAACATCATCAGTCATTACAGCATGAAAGTTATCACAATAAGCTATTCCTATGATCCATCATCATCACCTTTCTCGCCTTCCTCCTGACGACGGACCCCTGGAGCAGCTCGTGTCCGCCAGTCTCAACGTGCTCGCTGGCCTGCAGCGCGTAGTACTCCACACTGTCTATCTGATCTTGCTGAAAACAATTAACGTCACCAATTAATTATATATCCCGGCATCTGACTCTCAAAACACATCAGCTTTGTTTAACGCACACCCGTCACCAGATGCAAAACGTGTAACGCCAGAACCAGCAGTCCGCGTGCATTGAATCATATAAATCTTAATAAAAAGGTTCTAGAATAAGTGATTCTAGAACATGTCGCCTCCTACACGTGGTGACTGATAGACTCATCTGCGAGGAACTATTTAGTACTCCAAACAGCCGCGGCGGACGTGAACCTACGCGCGCTCTGTTTTATTATAGCTAACTGCCATTACAGCAATCATCATTAAGCATCACGTAGCTAGTGAAATAACTGCAAATGAGACATAACATCTTGTCTCAAGGTGACGAGCGCAGTTGTAGTGCCGCGTGTTTATAATAATAATAATAATAATATGTCATATATTTCAGGCATTTTAAACCCATTACAGTAAATTGAATAAAATAGAATAACAAGTACTTAAAACTAAAATTGCCCCAAAGGGGGGTTCGTACAAAAAGTAATGTACTGATAATACTATTTCCGGTTAATGTCACGACGCACCAAAAGCCAGTAATGGAGTATAGGATTCTCTGGGTGCTCAGAGCATACACTGAGAATTTCGTTTTCGGATTCGCGAATGCGAGACTAAAAAGCAGCAACTCGTGATCTTATCACTGCGACATAATCGGGGACTCTGGCGTCGGCAAACATGCCTGACGCACTGCAATATTTGGGCAGTCTCATCAGAATACGGTATGCATTATTATACTGCACTCTGATGCTGATTCGTGCAGTTTTAGTGCAGTTGACCCAAAGCTGACACATGTAGAAGCATTGACAATATGCTCTAAACAGTGTCAGCTTCGCCTCAGGACTGCATCGTGCAAACCGGCGTGCGAGCATATTGCATCGAACAGCCAGAGCCCTCCGCTCGTGTTCTATATCTTCGCTATCACACAAATTCTCAGTTAGTATATGCCCCAAGTACCTGAATCGGTCCACTCTATCTATGGATACACCGTCTAAAAAGACCATCGGAATTCTCTCCAGACCTTTCTTAGCCGGAAACACCATCATTTGTGTTTTTTTTTACATTATATTTGCGGCCATGCTGCCCTGCATATTTTTCACAGATAGCCAGCAGTTTCCTGAGGCCTCTGATTGAGGGACTTAAAAGGACCATATCCTCAGCGTAGCTGAAGTTATTCACGCACGTTTTCCCTATGTGACAGCCAACTCCGGCATTCCTAAGTTCCACAATCAGTTCATTGATCAATTCAGATCATAATTCCAGGGCTCACACCTCAGGCATTGTAATTGAATATTTGTTTCGTTTCGTTTTCATCGTTTAACGATACCTTATTTAATTAAATGTAAAGAAAAACATGAAACATTAAAAACTAAAGTTCAGGGGTGTACATTTTTTTATGAGAAATGTATAAGATGCAGCGAACTAACTACCTTTTTTTTATGGAATAGGTGATCACCGCCGCCCAAAATCTCTTGCAACACCAGAGGAATTACAGGAGCGTTGCCGGCCTTTAAGGAAGGTGTACGCGCTTTTTTTGAAGGTACCCATGTCGTGTCGTCCCGGAAACACCGCACAAGGAAGTTCATTCCACAGCTTTGTAGTAAGTGGAAGAAAGCTCCTTGAAAACCGCACTGTGGAAGACCGCCACACATCCAGATTGTGGGGATGATATCCTAAATTGTGGCGTGTCGTGCGAAGGTAGAATTCGGCGGCAGGAATCAGGTTAAACAGCTCTTCGGAACATTCCCCGTCATAAAAGCGGTAGAAGACACACAATGAAGCGACATCTCTACGAAACGCCAAGTGATCCAGCCGTTCACAAAGCACTGAGTCCCCGACAATTCGAGCTGCTCTACGTTGCACGCAGTCAAATGGATCGAGATGATACTAGGGTACGCCAGACCAGAGATGACAGCAATACTCCAAGTGTGGCCGGACTTGCGCTTTGTAGAGCGCTAGAATGTGGGCCGGCAAGTATTGCCGTGCTCTACTAATGACGCCCTGTTTCTTCGACCCCAATTTGGCTTTGCCCTCCAGATGGCCACAAAATTGGCAATCGCTTGAGATTTCGAGACCCAGTATTCCGATACTAGGCAAGGCTTTAAGGGAAGTGCTGTCAAAGAGCGGTGATACGACAAATGGGGTTTTTTTAGTGGTAAAGGCGCATACTTGAGTCTACTGGAGGTTAAATTGGACAAGGTTTAATTGTATTGCATGGCCCGTGTATACGGCATCACCAGTGCTGTCGTCTGCATAGCAATGTATGTTGGAGGTGTCCACCATATCATTGATATGCAGAAGAAAAAGCGTGGGGGATAGCACACAGCCTTGGGGCAATATCCGTCGACAACGACCTGTATGCTGCGTCCAGGAATCTGGAGGTCCACTTGCACAAGCTCTCGGGAAGCCCAAATGATGGAAGTTTTGAGAGGAGCGCCTTGTGCCATACACGATCAAAGGCCTTCGCTATATCCCGGCTAACTGCCAGGCCTTCCCCCTTGCTTTCAATAGCCGCCGCCCAACTATATTGTGTTAGGTATACCAGAAGATGACCTACCGACCGACATTGGCGAAAGCCGTACTGTCGGTCGTTGCTCAACTGGTGACCCTCTAACTATACCAAGAGCTGGCGGCTGATTATGCTCTCCATGATTTTGGAGAGCAGGGAGGTAATAGCAATAGGCCTGTAGTTTGTCGGATCCGAACTGTCTCCTTTTTTTTGATAGGATGGACAAGGGCTGACTTCCATGAGTCAGGGACTACGCCTTTTGAATAAGAGAGCCGGAATAAACGCGTTAGCACCGGTGTCAACTCAGGGGCACACGTTCTAAGCACGATTGGAGAAATTCCATCCGGCCCGCTCCTTCCTTCCTGACGTCCAATGAAAACAGAGCTCGCCTAACATTTTTCTGTCGGAACTGTACTTCAGGCTTAGAGCTCTGACATCGCGGGATGGTCAGCGGTGTTTTTCCGTTGTCGTCAAGAGTCGAGTTGGAGGCGAAAAGAGCGCACAGGAACTCGGCTTTCTCTTATGCCGTATGGGCCAGGGTGTCATTCCTCATGTGCAACGGCAGCAGGGACGGCTGGTTGAACTTACCAAGAGCAGCTTTCGATAACGACCAGAACTTGCGTGTTCCGGTCGGGTAACTGGAAAGCTGCTCGCAGATTTTGACGACGTGCTTCGATTTCGCACGGGTGATTTGCCGCTTAAAAAATTGGAGGCACGGTTATATTTCCTCTTAAGAACTTTGCAGTTCGGATACTTTGTGCCCAGCGCCGCAACCCAAGTTCGATTCGCCTGTTTTTTGTAGTCAGATGCTGCTTTAACTGACGCATCGAACCAGGGCTGTGATCTGCCAACGATCGGTACTACAGAGCTTTGTATAAAAATATCCATGCTCTGTAGATGATACATCAGCTACTGCAACGGCGCACGCACTAGGATCATCCGAAGGGAAACAAACTTTACTCCAAGGGTAGTTTGCATAGAAGGAACGCATCTTATACCAATCTGCTGACTTATAGTGCCAAACGCGGCGGGTCGCTGGTGGTCTGATACGTTGGTGTCTGATAGGCACTACACTCCTGACCAGGCAATGGTCGGACGTTCCGAGAGGGGCGTCGACAGAGACCTGGTAACCATCGGGATGTGTAGTCAGCAGAAGATCTAATAAGGACGGCATGTGGCTATCCACATCCGGGAGCCGTGTTGGCGACTGAACCAATTGGGACAGACCATACGCCAATGCAAAATTATGCACAGAGCGCCCTGCGTAGTCTGTGGTGCGTGATCCAATATTACGATTTCAACGGAGGGGATCTGTGCAAGCACGTCGTCAATTGCCGCTTGAACGCAGCCCATGAGAAGATCGGTTACTGCGTTACCACTATGGGACCTGTAGACACACGGATAGATGCGGACGCGGTCCTCTAAATCTACGCGCAGTCAGAGAATAAACAGGTCCCTCAAAATTGCCGAGACGGTGACAGCAGATATTCTCCCTAACGTATACACATACCCCGGACGTTAAATATGACGTATCGCTACGTCGAGATATCTGCGTCTCTGTAAGGAAACACAAGGCCGGCTGCGCCGTCTCAAGGTGGTCGTGGACGGCGTTGAAATTGGAGTAAATTCCCCGGATATTGCAAAAGTCCACGTTGAGCGTGGAGCGGGGTGCCGTGGTGTTACTGCCTCGTTTGTACTCGGTCATGCGCTGTTCTGTGCCCTCCCTAGAATACGAAGGGCAGCCCGAGCGAGAGTGCTCGGGGAGGAATTCTCCGGCTTTGGTAGAGCCGGTACCCTCCTGGGGTAATTTCTTTTTTAAGACCGCTCTCATATTTTGTAAGGGGGGAGGGGGGGGGGGAAATACATTGAATAAGGCCGCGTGTCCAGCGCACGCGCGACGCTTAAGCGCCGTCATCCCATCCGCCGATATATCGCTTAGTTCGGCCCTACCACTAGATCTTGTGAGATTGTGACGGGCCGAAGTGGCGGCAATACGAGTACAAACCACGTTTAAACGTGTCCATCTACGTATCGTCGTCGCAACGCAATAGCTTTTGATTATTTTATATCAAAAATATATTAGGTACAATAAGTAACAATGGCCAAGAAAATACGATATTTCCGAAATCGCAAGTGCTATATGTCACTAGATTTTTCAGATACACCAAAATCGAAAGTGCCATACAGCACGCTACGACCTGACCAAGTTCTGACCCTTATTTTGTTTAAAAGATGTTTTATTTTGCATGGTCCTATAGCTTTCTTATACCTTCACTCAAATCATCCTAATTATAAGCAATCTATTAATACACGTAAAATATATGCATTTACAGGCCGCTGTGCGCAAATTAATAGAACTTATAGAAAGTAAATAATGTTAGGGGGATAAGTATGTAATGTACTTTTCACGTATCATCGGAAGAATACAAAATTCATTGCATTGCTTACGCCTTCTAAGGTACAAACGAGGTAGGAGAAGTTGTCGTCGGTTGAACGCAGCCATTCCATAGTTTGTTTATTTCTACACACTACCACACACGACAACTACAACAAACTGCCAGAATAACCGAGACCGTCGCGTGGACAAACGATCGCCGTCACGTCAACTCGATCGCGGCCAGAAATGATATCGTTCCCGGTGGACAAAGGGCCGAAGGGTTTTAATGAAATTCGATAAATTCTGATCTGGAAATGAAGCAGGGAGAGAGGTACCGGTGGTCGGAGTCTATCCGGCACTAGATCCGCCGTGGCGTGTGCACAGCTGCAACTCACCTGCGCGGTCACCAGGTGAGCCAGCTGCTGGAACAGCTCCCGCACTTGAAGTAACGCGGTCTCCACTCGCGCCAACTCCGCGCGCCGCTGCTCGGCGTCGCGCAGCGCCACGCGGGCTGCCGCCGTCTCAGCCTCCACCTGGAACACACCACATGAACTCTCACAATGTTGGGCACTCGTGTGACATTCAACGAAATAATATATTTACTCTAACGACATTCAACTGAGACATGTTAGTGTCTCACAAGATTGTACCCTAAGTAATCGCTTAAAATCAATATGCTGATGCGCGCATTGCAATCTTTGTTCGATTACTATACATTACTATTCATTCATTTAAGTACCAACCTGTATCCCCTAGCTGGGGCAGAGGGCAGTGCATCTCCATCGCGATTGGTCCCGATTACCTTTCTTGTTTTTAATCTAGGTCTTTGTCGATGTCTGTCGCTTCGTTAATGACAGTCCGCCGCCAGGTTTGCTTTGTACAATTTTTTTTTAAGGTTCCAGTCTAAGGCTGGGAAACCTACTTGTTCACAACGGATGAGGGCGTTGATAGCCGTCGAAATCCTATCCAGCCTCTCCAGTTGTTGCATTCACTGAGTTATACTGAATATACTTTTAGGTTTCCTACTAAGACCAGACCAGTCATCAAGTGAAAGTAAAGCCCCTATCACATAATTGTTATTTCCGGTCACATCAAACATTTTCAAATAGAAATAATAATATTAAGTGCAACAGAAATACTTTACACGTGTCAAGGTCATCGACTTGCATACTATTGTGTAATGCTGAGCATGGATTATGACAGTGTAATGCATTTTGCAACATGCCTGATGACAACAAATTGGAAACTTTATGCAAACATTGTTATAGGATATATTGTTTAACTGACCTTTTTAATAAGCCGTGTTATTTAGAATATCGCTGTCGCTTATGTTTAAAGAAACACAATTCAAATTCAAAATCAAAATATGTTTATTTTCGGCCACAATCACAGTATACACAGTTTATTAACATGTATATTTAGATATTGTTTCAATTGTGAGAGAACAGGGAGTGAAATATGTAATGAATACCTGTGCTACAAGTCACCGCGCCACCGAAGGACATGGTTAAAAATATATGTATTATAATGAAACTTAATTAAATAAAGAAAACTTAATTAGATAAAGAATGTATTTAGTGTTAGTTTGGATGATGGTTATGTGTGTGTGTGTGTGTTATTTTTTGTGTGTAGAGACTTGGTGTAGGTGTTGCAGAATTTTTGTATAAACAATACTTTGTTGCACAAGGTTATAATGAAACCATGTCAAAATTTTCATCAAAACAAGTTGATCAACCAGGCCATAATTCTAGGACAACCGACAAAGGTTCCTGATCTAGCTCTTAACACCGGACCGGGGATGATTGGTCAGTGATACTTTTGGCCACCACTCTGGTAAACCTTACCTTCTTGGTAACTGGGACCGGCCTGATCAATGGTTACACGCGTACTGCCTTACCGAAGGCATAATACATGGTTACAGGTAATTAATTTTATTTCCACTAAGCAATTCTGGTAATATACTTCTATTCGATGGATTTAGTTCAAAAATACTCCCGAGTACAACAAATCAAATAAAGTTTAAAATAAATATGCCGATATAAATCGGTAACACATGATACATGTTTAGTTTCAATATTATAGTTTATACTAGCTTTTACCCGCGACTTCGTCCGCGTTGAATTACACTTTGGACAATTTTTTTATATTTTAGGATTCTTTTCATATAATACACATAAAAACTGCTCTTTTCGCTGCTGTCAGCGCTCTTCTATGATACAACGCATATCCCTTGTCATTGTAGACAGTCTCTTTAATAGTACTTCTCTGTGAACTTTTATCTCCTATTTCATCCCCATGTAGGTCAAAGTTACAAAAATGCTCGAACAAATGTTTATAAATTATATCTTATCAAGTGCCTAAATACAATGTTGCATGGTTTTATCTTCTATAATGACAAATTTCCATTCCATTCCATTTACCATAGGACACGGTTAACTTAATTCAAAATTAATACCACCGTTCCTTGCATAAACCCTGTTTTTAAAGAATTAATTACGTAAAAGTATAATTTTCAGATTTTTCTCTATACTTGTTGTATAAAGTTGGTATTACTTGTCAATTAATAGCATACCCTAATACCCTATAAAATTAGATTCCCTTAAGTTTGTGAAATATACGTTTTTGCGGCATAAACTATGTGTAGGTAATACTACTCTATCTTTATTATGTTAACTTAGTTTCGTTTTTTCATAGCTTCAAGATTGTATATTTTTCAATTGGATACCTAGACGCGTTCGGACGGACAACAAAGCGATCGTAAGGTTCTGATTTTTTCGTTTCGAGTTACAGAAACCTAAAATAAAGCTCAAAACGCATTACTCACAAAATTGAATTTATATTGACGCTACGAGAAACATAAGGTTATCAAGCGATAGGTATTGAGTATTATAATATTATAATGACTCACATTATCGACAAAGAGCGCGGTGCTGTTGGAGTCCAGCAGTCGTTCACATTCCTCTTCCGTGACAGCGAGGTTGGCTGCGGAGGAACAAACAACAGGTCAGCTGACACAGAATAACACAGACGGAGCGGCGCACAATAAATGAGTAATAATTAGAGTTTCCGTTAGAGTGCGCCGTCCGCGCGGGACACGGCCGGCCGTAGTTACCATTGATTCACACCTCGCTGACCCCGTTACTGGCTGACGTCAGCGTGTAGTTTTTTTTATGAAAATAAGGGACGAGACGAGCAGGACGTTCAACTGGTAATTGATATACCCTACCCATTACAATGCAATGCCGCTCAGGATTCTTCAAAAACCGAAAAATTCTGAGCGGCACTACAATTGCGCTCGTCACCTTGAGACATAAGATGTTAAGTCTCATTTGCCGAGTAATTTCACTAGCTACGGCGCCTTTCAGACCGAAACACATGACTGCTTCACGGCAGAAATAGACGCCGTTGTATTACCCATAATCTAGCCGGCTTCCTGTGCAAAAGAGCCTCCTACTGGAGTGAGGCACGAGCAGGAGCGCGCTCCGGCTCAATTTGATGAACGCTGCAGCCATTGACACGTACTGAGCCTGAGCTGGTCCCGGAGCAGTCGTAGCTGGTAGTCTCGAAGAAGCTGCAGTGCGTGCTGATGTTCAGCCAGTGCGTCGCCATACTGCCGCCGCGTGCTGCGACACTGCAGGCGGGCGATGCGCCCCCGCACTCCCCCGGCC
>CATIXQ010000025.1:5488006-5580042 GCA_949711755.1 Leptidea juvernica
AGTCTGATTTCTGGCTCATTCATTACAATATTTGCTGTTTGCAGCTGGCAGACCCGACACGATACAGACGAATCCTTTAGACGATGTGAAAATTACGAGCCGACGACGGTAGAATTACTTTTAGTACCAGTACTTTTTTATGAAAATAAGGGTCGAGACGTTCAGGTATTAGTTAGGGTTAGGATAGTAATTTATACGCCCTGCCCATCACAATGCAGTGCCGCTCAGGATTCTTGAAATGCCCAAAAATTCTGAGTGGTCCTACAACTGCGCTCGTCACCTTGAGACATAAGATGTCAAGTTTCATTTGCCCAGTTATTTCACTAGCTACGGAGCCCTTCGGACCCAAACATAGTAATGCTCACACATGACTGCTTCACGGCAGAAATAGGCGCCGTTGTGGTACCCATAATCTAGCCGGCATCCTGTGCAAAGGAGCCTCCCACTTACCCGTGTTGGTGTGGAAGGTGGGGTCAGCGTGCAGGCGGCGGACTCGCGCTGTGTTCTCGCGCACCTCCCGCACCCAGCCGCGGACGCGCTGCACCTGTCACCACCCAGAACAGTTAACACACAATGTCATGTTGATCAATGTCTGACACGGCACGACATTTACCGTGGTCACTCTGTTGGTGATCCTCTGGTTAACATAGATAGACGTCGTCTACTAAAGCAAGGAAGGAGGCTTGGCAGTTGGTCTTGATATAGCTCTTCTATCGTGTATGACATATGATGCTTCTCTAGAAACAGCGTAGTATCCTCTCAGCCGCAGATCCGGCCACATACAGAGTATTGTTCTCACTCTGTCTGGTGCACCAGCTTGAACCATTGAACTGCGTGTAACACAGTGCTGCTCGAATTATCACGGTGTCGTAGTGACATCTGCACGATCCGGGACGACTCAATAATTTGGCGTTGAGTATAGACGTTTCATTGTGTGTTCTAACGCTGACTTGATTTTTACCACTCAATACCACTTTTGCAGCACAAACTAAAATACCAAACCTAACCCTCGGATGTATGCTGTCCCTACATTATACATTTGAAGGACATTTCTTCCATGTTCTAATAAACTATTCTAATTTGCGCATGTTTCAAGGACTATATGACATGGGTAAGGCCGGTGAAAGAGCTGCATCCTGTGATTCCTCTGGTGTTGTGAGAGAGTGTCGGTGATGATGGCCACTTACCGTGGAGTAGACTTGTCTATTCGCTCGTTGGATCTCCTCTCATACTCATTCAAACAGCTAGAGCAACAACAGATTGCCTAACTTCGAGTCGGGAACAACTTCAAAATGTTCTGTCAAGCAGGTTGTTGCAAGTATTTAACGAGTTTCCCTCCGAGATGAATTCAGAAATGATGAGATCCGTCGGAGCATCAAAGTCATCGACATAGCCCAAATGATTGCGAAACTGAAGTGGCAGTGGGCAGGGCACATAGTTCGACCGACACATGGCCGATGGGGTAGTAAAGTCCTCAAAATGCGGCCACGTACGCAGGTTGGTAGGCTCCCCATAAGATGGATCCACGATCTGGTCAGGATCGCCGGAATACGTTGGATGAGGGCAGCGCAGAACCGTTTGTCGTGGAAATCTTTGGGGGAGGCCTTTGTCCAGCAGTGGATGTCTTCCGGCTGATGATGATGACGATGCTGCTTTAACTTGTTAAGAAAAAGTACCGAGTTTTTTTTAGTTATTTATTGTGTAGTGCGCTCCATCATAGCTCTGATAATCAAACACAACTTCTTCCTGTTCTTGAATTTCAGCTTCATCACTAGATGAATTAGTTGTTATTAATTTCATCAGGAATTATTTAAACAATATGTTATGTTTTTTTTAAAGTGATAACCATCACTTCTAGGATTAATACACAAATAAAATTTGAAAAACAAAATTTCAATGAAAAAAGAAAAGACACTCTGACCTTTCTTGTGTCCTAGAAGTGTTGTGTTCATAACATTAGGCAACGACACGTTTATTTGTGGTCATAATTCTCGCGCCGATTTTCCAGCCGTTACAACAGCCTTTAATCTAGTATATATATTTATATCGAAGGATCCTATCACTAGAAGTGTATTTTTTTAAAAGGAACCAATCTTTGAATTTGACGTTCAATAAGTGATTTTGAAACCTATTTTGAATAAAAATATTTGAACTTGAATTTGAATCTATAAAAAACCCTTTCAAATAAAGAAACCAATCCAGTTCAAAGCAACGCAGTTCGAAGATAACCAGCGCAATTAAAAAAAACGTGTGTATTTCGGGACGCACCGACAGAAAAGCTTAGGTTATACCTTTATGTATATTTACGATGTTACAAATAGGAATTATTATTGTTATTATCATTTTTTTTTCTGCTATTATTATTAAGAATTGTTCTATTTGACTAATCCAATATGTTATTTTTTTTTAATACGACGATTGACAACGGTTGAGACGACTTTGATTCGTGTGTTGTATCAACATCTGTGTATGTTTAAAATTTTCTTATTACTTTTGACATTGTTTAAATTTTATTGTTAATTGAATTTTATGTTATTTTTAATTTTATTTGTAAACAATATTATATTCTGTGTTAATAAGTGTAATTGGTAATAGGCCGTCTTGTTAACAATAAATAAATAAATAAATAATAAATTAATTAATTTAAAAAATCCCATAAAAGTAAGAATTGTTTTATGGTGGCTATAGCAACGAAATTTTTACATTGTATGTCATCTAAAAATCTTGCAAAGACGGTCTTTAAAATTAATTACTGATTGGTTACCAATATGGTAACAATAACTGTATGGGCTTGAACCCTTTGCCTATCCTACTAATGAACGAAATAACAAATATCGCAAACGTCAGATACTTCAGAAGACTTTTATTAAAAACGAAAATAAAATTACTTTTTAAACGAAAGGAAAACAAAACTTCTTGCTACTTCTTGTCATTAGCTCAACCCATTACGAAGTAGCGGTAGATTCAATAAGAAACAACAAGCAGTATTTGCGAAAAAAATTAAACGCAGCTGCCAGATGTTGAAAAGGCTAGACTTGTATATTTCAGCTACTTTCATAGTGTCATGTCCTACGGAATTATATTGTGGGGTAGGGCCGCAGATAACATATTTGCTGCCAGTACATATACGAAAACCTCCAGTACGCTCATAAACACAGAACAGAAAAACCTAGCTCATAAACATATTAGCCAATTTAAAAATAATAGTGATGTACTTAATGTCAACACTCGAAACAAAAAAACTCGCAATTCCATCTACTAGGCTTCGTAAAATTGCTAATATATTTTATAATAAACTCCCAAATGATATTAAAATATTACAAATTAAATAAAAATGTATCGTTAAAAATAAATTAATAATAATCTTAGGCCTATTATAATGTGAAAGATTATATGAATGATAAAGATAGTTTGGGTTAATGTTTCTAAATTTATTTACTATTTAGGAATATTGTTATACTCATTTGAATCCTATTGTAACTTTTCCAATTTATCCTGACTTGTACTAAATCTTACATATAAAATTCTCGAGTCACAATTACCTTACTCCTCCGAAACGGCTGCACTGATTTTTACCAAATTTTATATGCATATTCAGTAGGTCTGAGAATCGGCTACTATCTATTTTTCATCCCCCTAAATGTTAAAGGTAGTCCACCCTAATTTTTTGACATTTTTGTTTTATTATAATTCAGCATTGAAAAATACATACAACTTCAAATTTTCGCCTTTCTACGATCTACAACTATTTTTGTATCACGATTTTTATATTATTCTGTTCCATCCACCAAACCGATATAGGGTTCCAAGATGGCAGTCGAATACAATAATTGTAGTACGATATTTTTGGTAGCTTTGAGAATCGGTTGCATCAAAATTTTAATAATTGATTTTTTTTAATAAGTTACATGGCAATACGACGTTTGCTGGTTCAGCTAGTAACTTATAAAATTTTACAGTGAATTTTTTCAGATGGAAGTATCGAACGTAACGAAGTGGTTTACCCTGATATAAGAAGTTTTTTTTAATTAGAAAGGAGGACAAATGAGCGTACCTGGTGTTAACTAATCTCCGCCGCCCACATCTTGCAACACCAGAAGAATCACATGAGTATTGCCGGCCTTTAAGGAAGGTGTACGTGCTTTTTTTGAAGGTACCCGTGTCGCTTCGTGCCGGAAACACCGCACAAGGAAGCTCATTTCACAGCTTTGTAGTACGTGGAAAAATGCTCCTTTAAAACCGAAATGTGGATGACCGCCACACATCCATCCACAAAGATGGTGGGCATAATATCCTCTTTTGTGGCGTGTCGTGAAGTTATTTTTTATTTAAAATAATTTATCGCTTCGTAACGCTCTCGTCACGCATTCACCAGCTTACTCCCCAAGTCAATCGTGTGTAAAGAAGGTTTACTTCAAAATAAACATGTTTTTAGAAAACTGCTCAGTATGACTGTTCACTCTTAGTACCTACTACCTACCAACATTGTAATTTTAATATTTACAACAATAGAAATTTACAAATGCTTAATAATAAAGTAGTATATACAATTAAAATTTGATTTAACATTGATAAATCATTAAGAAAGCTTTACCAAATATGGTTTTCCTTTAACTAACCACATTACCAACTTTAGTTCAGATTATGATAATTGAAACTTCGCGCGGCCCCGGGCCCGTAGGCTGTACTTCTGTGATCTGTCCTTGCCAACTGTAGCTACCTTAGAAGTGATTTTGAAGAGCGCAGGAAACAAGACTGGAAGAGCTTCTTGTGTACTGGAGGAGTGACTTAACTAATGTCAAATAGTTAAATTACTATTTGAAGACAATTTGAGAAAATAGTTGGACTCTTCCACAATTCTCAGTGCAACAACGGCATGCGAAGGCCTTCACCAAATAGATTGTATCGATATATTGGGAATATATCAATTCTTACATTAATTATTCGTACTGATACATTATATATCCTATTAATTATTATAATGACTTATCGCAGATAGTTGCATGTTAGAGCTTATAGTAGCTAGGACCCTTCTATAAATCTATTTTAATCCATGAATATCAAAAATTTGCTGACTTAGGTCAGCTGTCAGTCAGTTTACAACATCAAATTGGGTTCATTAATGTGTTGATATTTGCATGCGGTGCGACCACTACTTACAATAATTATCACGTTAAATCTCTTTGGTGCAACATCAGATGTGCTTAATGCCCACTGTCGCATAAATCAACGGTGTTAAGCTTTAACGTAAATTAATTTATTTTATAAACTGTAAAATTGCATCTAACTGAGCCTTTCTAAACAGATCCAATTTAATCGAAGCGATTATGATTGAACAACAGCTTCCCCTTCCAATGTCAGTATTCTCTCGGATAGTATGGCGGTGGTTGCTGTGCTGAGGAACAGTAACTCTTCAGCTCAGCCCTAGCCTTTAAGTGGCATTAAGCGAATTCCAGTAGTCTCTGTCATTGGGGTAACTCTACAATGGATTGAGGGACTAGTGGTTCAGGCAGTAAGTCACAATACAGAGGATCAATTGGCAAGGGTATCCGTATCATAATGGCCCCTTGACGGGACACACACACTACGAACTAACTACGAAGATGAAACGAAGCAATGTGCTTTTTTTACCAGCAGTAAAAAGGCTTCGAGGAGTCTGTGAACATCCCAGGAATGTTATGATCTTCTACAAGGATCTGGCCTGGATAGAGCCTGTCCAAAGCTGCAGGCAATAAGGATCCGTTTAGGGGATTTAGTTGCAGAAGCAAACTAATATCTAAATTTCGATTGTTTTCATTTCTGACTATTTGTTTTACAACTCTGACATCGTAAGTTGTCTATTTCCAAACGGTTATGAATAAATAATTTATCAAACGTTCGGTAGGCTTAAAATACGTTTTAACTAGTATAACAATATTATGTATATAGGTATATAAGCGTTTTATTATTAATAAGACGTGCAGTGCGCGCACCAACGACGCGATGACGTCACTCACAATGTTGGAGATGTCACGCTCGCTAAAATGTCAACAACAACATGAACTCGCGCCCTTCAGTTAGATGAGACGTTAAATATGGGACAAATATTGTACGAGGTCGCGGTCGCGAGCGCAGCACACATTGATTATGACGTGGTCGTTCATGTCTCGTTACTTCTCTACCGACATACCTCATCGAGGATCTCCTGCAGGACCCGATCGTGCTCCTGCTCGGCAGCGGCCGCAATCCCCTCGCCATCTCTCTGCTGCTCTTCTTCCACACATAGCTCTCTGGTGTTTGCCGCTTTGCTCGCCAACTGTAATGACACAATGAAGGTACATTATATCATCACCACTGTCACTTCATTACTGCGCTCGAGACTGTGCACCCGCATTGTGAACACAACACAATACTACAAACTGGAGATCCGTATTTCTCAATGGTGCAAGTGGAATAATTCACGCTGACTCTGTGCTCACCCGGCGTAGCTCGGGCAGACGGTCCTTGCAGGTCATGGCGTGGGGTGCGGGCGGCGGGTGTATGCACTCATGTGACGCAGCGCTCGCGCTGGTATCTAATCTCGCACTGATAACGTTCACGCCGAGTGCCCGCGCCCGCTGATATCTCACCTCTCCGCCGCTCCCCGCGCCCCGCACCCCTCACTACATCTACGTTGATTGAGTCCGCTGACCGCAAGCTGCTGACTCCACATTATGTACTTGGTAGTTGTAGTTAACATCAACGTAGGTTGATGTGATACTCAATATTATTTTACAACTTTGATTCAAATATAATACGAAGATGTTTCGCAGTGACTCTACGTTCAATTATATATATATATATATATATATATATATATGCAAAGTAAGGCCTGGCAGGAATTCCTCGTCCTACACAAGAGCAGCCAGCGATAATATAATGACAGTGTATGCTGCAGTCGGAGGCAAGAGAGTAATCATTATAAATTCAAATCTCTGTAACATCGTTGCTTGCTATAATTTATAATAAATTACACATAAATCAAAGCTACCGTGAGTTTTAGTATAGCACGTCCGCTGCAATACTTAATGGTCTTCATTCTTCACAGCTCGCTATAACAATTATTTTAGCATCAGCAAATTTTTGAAAAAAATATTTTAAACCAAATGCTTACTCACTTTAACACTTGTAAGTTACTTCATATAAAACAATTTGACGCTACTAGGGGACGCTCGACTACGGATGCAGGTGTCGAACTCATGAGGAATATTTTTGAGTCCTGGGAGGAATTACAGAATGCCCTTCTGTGATTTATCTAAGGCTTTTGATTGTGTTCTGCACTCGATCTTCTGATCTCATATTTAAATAATAGGATTCAGAGGGTCGAGGTGAATGGCAGGAGATCTCCTGGGACTCCTCTCGGTATCCCCATACCACAAGGATAATAGACCCTTGTGGTACCCCCGTACCACTATTCTTGGACCCTTCCTCTTCCTAATTTATATAAATGATCTACCTAACCTTGTAGAAAAAAAACACAAGGTGGTATTGTTTGCGGATGACACTTCACTTATATTTAAAGTGAAACGAAGAAGAAAAAGTTTTATATGACGAAGTAAACAATGCTCTATCTGACATCGTGTACTGGTTTAGCGCCAATAAGTTATTGTTAAATAGTCATAAAACCAAATATATTAAATTCACCGCGCCAAATGTCAAAAATGTAGATGCGAATACTTTTTTAAATGGAGAGGTGGTAAAACCAGTGGAATCTGCTGTATTTCTTCGCATTACTCTTGATTCCAAATTGCAGTTGGGCCCCGATATTGAAAATTAGACGGTTAACTGACATAGATACGGCGTGATTAGTATACTTTAGTTATTTTCATTGTATTGTGTCCTATGGTATATTGTTATGGGACAGTGCGGCCGATATTAATACCATCTTTGTGCTGCAGAAGAGGGCTATTCGCGTGATTTATAAGCGTCCTAAAGAATCATTAAGCTAAAAATTTAAATAAATAAACATTTTGACTATTGCTTCTCAATACATTTTTGACAATGTTTTGTTACACACAAAACATTGTCAAAAATTGAAGAATTCTCTAGAAACTGTGACATTCATAATGTTAACACGAGGAACAAACATAAACTTGTTATGCCTACTACTCGGTTGGGTCGAGTTAGTAAGTCTTTTGTTGGGCGATGCACAATATGATCCCAGAAAATGTACAAAACAAATGTGTTACGAAATTTAAAAGAATTGTTAAAAAACGTTTGTGTGGGAAAGGTTACTATAGCATAAACGATTTTCTTAATGACACCACGGACTGGAAATAAAGCGAACACCCTCAGGCTCTTTAATTATAAATGTTTAATATACGGTTTCACATTGTTATCCATATTTTATATTAAAAAAAAAGCCCGCTAAGTTTCTTGCGCCCATTCTTCTCAGGACTGAGGCAGTCTCTTTTGGATGGGTGGTAGTTTTTGACGTTCAATTAGTGATTTTAAATCCTATTTTGAATAAAAATATTTGAATTTGAATCTTGTGGGGGGCCTCCCAACACTGCGTCTTCCGATACGTGGTCGCCATTCGAGGACTTTACTGCCTCAACGGTGATCTGTCTGTAGAATTATGTGCTCTGCCCACTGCCACTTTGGTTTGCCCGTTTGGACTGTTTCGGTTACTTTGGTTCTCCTACGGATCTCCTCATTTCTGATTCGATCTCGCAGGAAAAGTCTCCGAGCATAGCCCTCTCCATTGCCCTCTGAGCGACCATGAGTTTTCTCATAAGGCGAAGTTAGCGACCACGTCTACCGTGTACGTAAGTCATCACTGGCAACACGCACTGGTTGAATTGTATTTGGGACGAGAAGATTTTACGGAGCTTCCCGAACGCTGCCCAACCGAGTTGGATTCGACGAGTGACCTCTTTCTCGAAATAGGACCTGCCTAACTGGATTGTTTGTCCGAAGTAGACGTTTCGAGAGTACAGTTCCCAATTGTTATGGGAGTAGGTGCGCCATGGACATTTGACATGATCTTCGTCTTGTCCATGTTCATTTTGAGGCCATCGAGCATATAGCTTAAGTCTTCAATGGTCTCTGCCATTATTACGATATCGTCTGCGAATCGAAGGTGAGTGATGTATTCGCCGTTGATGTTGATGTTAATTATTTTTCCCTATTTAATTAGACCCGGCAATCACGACGAGAGGTCGACAATTGTTGTCAACCCAATAATAACTACATATTATGATATTGCCGAACTAGCAGATAGACTCAGCTCTGAGGCATACTCTGTTAGAAAGATCAGAGAGTACACGAATGTTGCTAGCACTAGATTACTTATTTACTTCATTAAATTTTCATAGCATCATGACATTTATTTACTTATTAGACAACTTAAAACTATCATTACAGGCCAACGTAATGCGATAGCTAAGTTAACTTAAATTATTTATACTTAATATTACATACTTTTTACTATATACAACTGAGTAACTTAAACCTAAATAGCCTACTTTATATAAAACATTGTGGCCCATATGAACTCGCCCAGTGAGCAACTGAACAGGTCGATGTGCTCAGCAACCGAGTTGAGCTTGCAAGTGTTGCGCGTGAGCGACGCCCGCTGCAGCATGTGCGAGCGCGGTTGCGCTTGAAGTGGTGGTCTGCGTCTGCATGGCCAGCTATCGTTGTGAGTTTTCCTGGTGAACGCTGTGAAAACAGGTATAGAGATAGAACAATAAAATGTTGTAAGATATTATAAAACTTTAAAATATCTACAAAAATCCTCGACACACTATATCTGCATACCTATTACGGTTTGGCCACAGAAACTGCTTTTATATTTCAAAAAAAAAGGGTTTTGTGTGGTTTTATGAAACCACGATAAAAGTAAAACTTTTTTTTCACATTAGGCATAGGCATTTAACTAAAAAATTTTGGAATAATATTCCATTAAGGGTATAAAAATCGCTTTGTCAATCTTAATTTTATACTTGGAAAATTGGAATAATAATGGAAAATAATAAAAGTAGTAGTTGTCTCCAACTAATATTTTTATTGAACTCTATGTCTTAGCTCTGGTTAAAAATATTGATTGTAAAAGATTAAAAATGATGAAATTTTAATAGTTTTGAATACTTTCAATTCTTTTTCATGTATATATAGATATACAGTTGACATAGGGTGATTGATTCCCAATACTTTTCAATCAATATTTTTAATCAGGGAGAGTACGACATACATAATACTTAACAATTATTTAGATTATATACACGTATTATTAAAAAAACTGAAAACAATATTTTAATATCGCTTATAACAACATTTACATTAAACACTGACAAAAACAAACAAAATAGCGTGGAGCACTGGTACAAATGAGTAAGTAGTAGTAGTCTATAAACTACAGTCTACACGGTCAGCGCCGCCCGACCGTCACGCGACATGCAACACACAGACGAAAATAATATTTTTCCCCTTAAATCAGTAAATCTGACCATTCGCTTAGAAAAACTTAATTAGTTTCGCGAGACTTTGACACGCGAATATTAAATCTCTTTAGAGCACATATTTTGCTAATAAGCGCCATCTCCTTGCTCTAGGTTTCATTAACTACTAATGTATGTTGGGAAATATTAATATCTAGTACCTACACGTAACTTTTGCTTCTAAGCTATACGTAATTTTAAAACATCTTTAGATTATTATTAAAATGCGTACCTATTAAAATCAATCTAAAATGTGTAATTAATTTGTGGTACAGTGTGTTCTGAAAATATTTCTTAATAATATTTAAGATTTAATATTACTATTATATTTAATTGTTTACTGTTAAAATTTAAAAATCCATTAAGTTGATTCCAATTATATGTAATGTAATTAAAATAAGTGTATTATATATCGGCATATCAATAATCCTAACATTTATATTATGATTTACTTGAAATATCCCAAAATTACAGTGCAAAAGTTTCTTACGATCTACTTCAATAGGCTTGCAACATAAACGCAAGAAAACTGCTGTCATTATAGTTCAAATGTCAAAATAATTAAAAAGAATACGATTTTTCCTACAATTTCTGCACCGCAGCATTACTGCAAAATAATTTCAAAATGCCTGCTGAGTGGAATAGCGATATGTCAAAATTGTACATTTATTACAGGCGTGGCGTTGCAGTTGTAGTGAGTGAGTGCTGTTGCATTTGAATTTTTTAGTGGAAAACATCTAGAGAACGGCCGTGTCGCCTCGAATTTCTTGAGGAATTCTTGCCTGGAATGGATCCCCGAGAATGGCCGAGTCACCACGAGCTTCCGTGAAGAACTAACATTTAAGTCTAGTATTAAGTGTTACGATTAAATATTTCAAATTACTTATCATTATTTGCATTGAAGTTTAGTTGGTTTTAGGAATAGGGTATACTCATGTAACTTATATTTAGTTGAATTAATGTTTTTTCTAATCATTTATATTATTTATTTTATATTATAATATTATTTATTTTATTATCCTTTTTATTTTAATTAAATTTGTGCTGAACAATAAATATTGAATATACAAAACTGCAATAAATACTCGCGAAATATAAAACATCGAGACGCAATGCTATTGGTTGAAGCGCAATGTGACGTCAAAGTCTAGAAAAATCTTTATCTAGACTTTGACGTCACATATATAAGCAACGGTATGGTTCCTAGTTATTATTTTCGGTGTTTAGCGATATATTAAATCATATGTTGGGTTTTTCTCAATGATCTGTATTATTATTATTTACAAATACTGAACGTGAATTTGTAAAAACGCAATTAGATAATCTTCCAAAAATAGATGCCTTTATGACGCTGTTTGATTACCTGTTTTTGTGTTTGGAACCCAGATTTTATTTCTTCTGAATTTAAAAGAGTGAAAGTTGCTAGGTAATTATGTGATAATTAATTTTATTTTTATTTTTTCTCCTTTCATATTTTTTCTAAAACTAAACCTAATATATAAATGCAGAAAATATAATTTTGGTAGAATAACCATATCCATTGTCTTTTTCTGTTATTAAAGATCATTAACATATAATTCTCGTTGAGATTTGTGTTAAGATTCTGTTTTAAGTTTTTGCATTTTTAAAGTAAAAAACAATCAAACTATAAACTAGGTAAAAAATAGGTTCTAAGTAAGTAATCACCAACATATTATATACTAAAACCTTCTGCAAAAGACGATGCATCTAATGGTGCAGGAATTATTCGAACGGTTCAGTAGTTTCCGCAGTATACTGTATAACCGAAAGAAAAAAGCGGCCATACATTTATTAGTACATATACATACAGCCATACAATATAGAACTCTGACGTCACAGAATCCCCGCGCAAAATGGCGCGTTTGAATAGCCGAAATATACTGCCGGGAAAGAACATTTATTTTTTAATTGAATAAGAATGTTTTTATCTATAATTTGATGTGTTTGAAAATTTTTCGGATGTAAAATATCAAATTTAAGTGTTTTAAAAATTCATGCATATACCCTATCGGCGCCCCCTATCGGAGGTTTCAAGTACGTTGAACTAATAATATAACGCCATTTGTATCAAATAAGATATAAATACTACGTAATAAGGACTGCCTAAGCAAAAATTTAAATTTAGTTTAGTATGAAACGTGCAGTCATTTGACATAAGTTTGAAATAGTAGTAATTACAGTATCGCGATTGGCTATAAAAGATTGTAAGTATAATAATATGGCTAATTTTGAAAGCAAGTTGCATAAAACCTAGTGGATTTCGGCTATTTCCTTTTTTTACAAGATTATAGCCGTCATCTGACAATATGTCAATGAATGCACGATTTGAACAATCGAGTGAAGTCATTCATACAATCGAGTGAAGTCATTCATTCGATTGTACAAATTCACAGTCAATCAGTTTGTCGTAGAGAGTTTAACTATTTATCTATGACTTAGCGTCCGGTGGTGGGGAAAGCGTTTGGGAAAGGTAAGCCAAATAATATATTTTCTCTGAAAGGTAGGCCTTTGAGTCAGGGACTCACTTTGGCTCCGGTTTTTGGAAATAAAACATTGTAAGAAGAAGCTATGTCGGTTTTAACTAAAAACTTTAATATGCTTTCAATTAACTATCTCAAAATTATAGTGCGATTATCTTGTTAAATTTGCTGCTCAATACTATTTGTTTAAGCTTCTAAAATTATAATGTGTTTCTCTGGTTAACTTGTTTTTACTTAGTATTAATTATGTAAGCTCCCTTATTCAATTTCAATTCTAGATTCGTCATCAATCATATACGATTAGAATACCATAATTTTTGTTTTGCTTGTTGTAAACACTGGTTAGAGTAAATATATTGTGGGCCTATGGACTTGCATCCCGTGCCAGTAAATAAATGTCAAATCACTGCACGTTTCATATTAAACTAAATATAAATTTTAACGCAGTAGGTACTGCCTCATTTTTTTTTAATTTAAATTTCTTAAATTAGTTTTTACATCCTCTTTGAGCCTTCATCTGTCAATCTTTCTTTTTTTTTGATTAATATATAAATTGGTACTAAAATGGTATTTTTATGGTAGATTAAAAAGATTACCTAATTAATTTACTACTATCACTAAAAGAAATAAATGTGGGTATTTTAAGTCCTTATAAATTAAGAGAAATGGAATTACTTACACTGTTGTATGCAATTGTAACCATAATAGTAGTTTTTGTTTGCGTATTATATTTTTCACTGGAAAGAAAAATTGTTTACAAGAAATTGTGGAATAAGCACGTTATAATTACGGGTGGATCAAGTGGAATCGGTAGAGCTGCATCAATTGAAGCTGCAAAATTAGGTGCTAATGTTACAATTATTGGCCGAGATGTTAACAAATTGTCTGAAGTTGTTAAAGAAATAACTGATAAATACCTAGTAAGTAAAGAACAGAAAATTCAGTATGCTTCATTGGATATAACATCTGATTATAAAACTATAGAGACTTGTCTATCAGAATTAGAGCTCAAAATAGGCCCAATCTTCATGTTAGTAAATTGTGCTGGAATGTGTTTATGTGGTCAGTTTGAAGATATGAATGTTGATGATATAAAACACATGATTGATTTAAATTACTTTGGTACGGCGTATCCCACAAAATATGTTTTACCTGGAATGAAAAAGCGTAATGAAGGCTTAATTGTTTTTGTGTCCACTGAAGCAGCATTATTAGGTAAGATTTAAATGAATATTAATATTTATGGAAATAATTATATTTATATATAAAGTACAACTGTACCTATAGTTTTATGCTAGTGTAACTCAATCATCAATAATGAATTGAGATCAAGTTCAGAATTAAATTTGTATTGGGCTAACCTATAGTGTGCCAAGTATTTATAGGTTTTTTCTTTGATAAAGATTCTAATAAATAAAATTGAATTCACACAAGGGGATTGACCATGGAAGTATGGACTTTGCTTTCACATGTGCCTTCATGAAACAGACCTAATAAGTAGGATATAATATTAACTATACATTATCAAAGTAATGAAATCTGTAGTTTGCTGTATTTGCAAAAAAATGTTTAAAAATGTTAATGAGTTTAGGTTATATTTTTATGAATTTTTGTCAAAATTGTAACATACATAAATATACAGCTGATTGTAGATCAATTAGAAATATTATAGAATTAGAAACTATTTTTTGTGTTGAGTTTTTATCAGGGAATACATAATAAGAATTACATTCTTATTACTTCCAAGAAAAAATAGAATACCTTTGTCTAACCTTGGTTAAACCTACTTTTAACGTAATTGTTCCAACTTTGTCTGTTTGTCAGTAGTCACTGATTGACACAAAATTCAAATTGATTAATCTTCTTGTTCAATGTTTTTGAATGTTATTTAATTATTATAATAAAATACACTATATTTTAATATGCCACTTTTATTGTAATTTTTAAGATTTGATTTGAATTAAAAAAAATATTTTATTTAAAGGAAATAAAAAAATTGTGTACAGTACTTTTTATCATAAAAAAATTTTTGTCCGGCGAAGTTATGGCTTCATATTTTAATGATTCTAATTTATAAAAAAATAAAAATAACTTGACACCATTTCAATAACATATCTCTAGTTACGGATACATTGCTGTTGTTGTTTAATGACAAGATTTTATCTATCCATACTTATGTCCAATATAGTTATAGTCCAATGCTTTATGTCTTTGTAGATACGTTATTGAAATATAAGTAAGCATATAAGGATAGATTTGTCTTACCACCAGTAAGTTAAACTAAGGATAGGTAGGTTATTGAAAACGGCCGTTAATGATTTAGAATTTCATTGAATTTTGTGCTTATTTTATAATTGGCAGAGCTTTACCAAAAGTGTCTGTAGAATAAATATTTAATAATAAAATTATAGGTATTTATGGCTACAGTGCTTATGGAGCAGCAAAATGGGCGATCCGTGGTTTGGCAGAATCTATTTTTATGGAGCTAGTTGGCACTAATGTGAGACTTACATTGGCTTTCCCCCCTGATACTGACACTCCAGGATTCAAAAATGAAGAACTGACAAAACCAAAGGAAACAAAGCTTATTTCTGGTTCTGGTGGCTTGCATTGTCCAGAAGAAGTGGGCAGGAAGATGATGTATGATGCTTTGGTAAGCATTATGTTTATTCTAGTTGCAGTTAGTGCTGAAATACAATGATGCATTAGATTAACATCTTTGAGTGCCCACAAAAATGGTTTTGATATTATGCCTTCATAGCCTTAGAGTTGAACTGCTGGTTAAGACCTGGGCGTAGCCAGAAGAACTCTGTAATGGAATGATGCACAACCTCTAATTTGCTAAATGATCTCATGAGATTTTGAAGACTGTGATGAATCTGACACATCCCATAGTTTAAGCGAATTAGTGTCTTCTTGCTTTGTCATACAAACATAAAAAAAAATTTAAATGATAAAAAATATCAGCAAATGTTATTTTTACAATAAAACAAAAATTCATCAATTCCATACTAAAATAAACATAAAAAATTAGATATTAAGATGTTAGTGATAGTGATATTCAAATGTTTTTTTTGTGAAAAGGCAGGTGTTTAAAATTATTTTAATCATCAAATAAGGCTAGTTTAGAATGCCTTAATCTAAAAAACTTTCATTACTTATAAAGTTTTTAAAATAAATATATTAAAATACCACTTACGGACAAGTCTTTTGATAGTCCGACACTGCCCTGCAGAGGTCAAATCAGAGGAGCATTTAATTTAATGAACTAATTTAAAGCCTTTAAGGAAGGTGTACTCGCTTTTTTGAAAGTACCCATGTCGTATCGTCCCGGAAGCACCGCCAATCAATCAAGGAAGATCATTCCACAGTGTTGTGGTAAGTGGAAAAAAGTTCCTTGAAAACCTCACTATGGAGGAACGTCACACATCCAGATGGTGGGGCTGAAATCCTCATTTGTGGCGTGTTGTGCGAAGGTGGAATTCGGCGGCAGGAATCAGGTGAAACAGCTTTTCGGAACAATCCCCGTGATAAATACTATTTTTATAGCGGATAGGATATATATAGGAGACACACAAAAAAGGGATGTCTCTATGCAATGCGAAGTGATTTAGCTTTCGCCCTGGATTCCCGACAATTCGAGTAGCTCAGCCTTGTACGCGCTCAAATGGTTCGAGCTGATACTGGGGTGATGATGTGGCCGGGCCTGCGCGTATTTTGGGTAGCCTTGAAGTATGCCGCCCAGCTTCCTCTAAGCCAATTTGGCTTTGTCTTCCAGATGACCGCGGAAATGGCAATCGCTCGAGATTTTAGGACACAGAACCTATTCCGATACTAGACGAGGCATTAAGGGAAGTGTTCTGGAAGAGCAGTGATACAACAAATGGGTTTTTTTAGTGGTAACTTGAGTCTTGTTGAATTGGACAAGGTTGCACTGGTCGATAATTTCCCGCCAGAGACCTGCATGGCCCGTGTATACAGCATCACCAATAGTTTCGTCTACATACGAATGTATGTTGGAGGTGTCCAACATATCATTGATATGCAGAAGAAACAGTGTAGGATAAAGCACACAGACTTGGGGCACTCCAGCGTTGACGGTCTTCAGGTTTGAGCAATAACTGTCGATAACGACCTGTATTTTGCGCCCAGTAAGGAAGCTGGGAGGTCCAGTTGCATAAACTCTCGGGAAGCGCAAATGATGGATGTTTTGAGAGTAGCACCTTGTGCCATAAACGATTAAAGGCCTTCACAATATCCAGGCTAACTGCCAGACCTTCCCCCTTGCTTTCGATAACCGCCGCCCCTCTATGTGTTAGGTATACCAGAAATTCGCGAAAAATTCAGTAGCTGTAAGGCCTCTTGATGGTCATACGTTATGATCAGGTTGTTCATTTACATCTAAGGGATGGTGCAAATACTGTACGAAGATTGTGTTGAGTGGAATGCCGTAACTGTTACCTTACATATCATACTAAATAGGACGGAATAAGTTATGGTTACATCATTTACTTTCGAAGACTGACTTTTTGGAAAATATTCCAGTAGTTTTTAATGTTTTATTGATTAAGTATCTTAGAATTTACATGATTGAATCACTTACCAGTGGGAGGCTCCTTTGCACAGGATGCCGGCTAGATTATGGGTACCACAACGGCGCTTATTTCTGCCGTGAAGCAGTAATGTGTAAACATTACTTTCTTTCGGTCTGAAGGGCGCCGTAGCTAGTGAAATTACTGGGCAAATGAGACTTAACATCTTACGTCTCAAGGTGACGAGCGCATTAAATGTAGTGCCGTTCAGAATTTTTGGGTTTTTCAAGAATCCTGAGCAGCACTGCATTGTAATGGGCAGGGCGTATCAGTTACCATCAGCTCCTGCTCGTCTCGTCCCTTATTTTCATAAAAAATTACTTTGTAAGGTTTATTGTTTTGAAGAATTTATTGACCTCAAAGAGGATTCAGTAAGAATGTTGGTTTAGTTGAAGAAAAAATAGCTTATGACATTTTTTATTTCAAGAATTGATCGTTCATATACAGTTAAACTACTATATAGTTTGAGTAAAAAATATGAATTTTTTGTTGATTCTTGGTTACTAGGTAATCGGACAGTGTGTGTTATGGGATACACACAAATTTCCTAGTTGATAGAAGCCGACTTGGCAATGTCCATTTAAAGACACATTCAATAAATTAAAAACTAAAAGTGAAAGATTTTTTTTCTCTACTCCCTTTAAACCCTAGACAACAATACTGCCAAAAAAAATTAATAAATCGAAAAAAAGGCCTGCCAAGTATAGGGGTTAAGAAATGCCATTCCAGTATCCATGGTTTACTTTCCCCTGGTATAAAACCGAATGGCTTGGGATGTAATAGTTAATTTACCGTAAAGTGTGAAAGCAATTGATTAATTGATTTAGTAAGTTAAAAGGTAGTAATTTACACCTCAACACCACCGTAAAATATTGTATGCGCAGGTTCTAGGTGATGATTTTTTAATTAGGAGGCCGGTGTAAGGAAACAAGAGAGCAGGACTTGCCAGAGCAGCAGCGATTCTTCCACCACGTGCCGGGTCGCGAATTTCCCTCTTTAGTTTATAAACTCTTTGAATGGCCACTCTTTCTTCCGGAATACAATAATAATGAAACTAGGGATCACGAGATTACACGTAACGAGACGAATTAATGAGTTATCACGGCGTTGACAAGTTCAATACTAATTACTCCTCGCGGAACGCAACGACCAGCTGCGCTCGCGCTCGTAAGAGGGAGGGAGAGGGTAGCAGGTAGGAAAGAGAAAGAATTAATGCTCTTCGTGCACCCACAATATTTAATGTATTAATAAATTAGTTAATTAATTCTGTGACTGTTTCACTATTTATAAAAACCCTTTAGGCATATTTGGCCTTAACACATTATTTCTGTTTTATAAAAAACACTATTAAAAATTATTTATTTCTTTTTCAGAATGGTAAATCATACTCCGTGTTTGGCCTGAGTGGCCACCTCCTGTCATTGATGTCGTGTGCGAACATAGACAGCGTCCCTCAGGTGTTGTTACAGATAGTGTCCATGGGCCTTCTCCGAGCAGTTGTGGTGATGACCATGATATCCTTCCACAAGATAGTAAGAGATGGACTTAAGGAGAAGAGAAAGAATAATCTGAAACAGGATTAAATGCAAAACTGTATTATCTTGTTCGCTCCAGAGAGAGAGAGAGTAATACAATATCGTCTGTCACACTTTCATTTCACGTCTTTCAATTCAAAACTTTAGCTATGTTTCCAATTTGTGAATACGAAGCCACGTCCTACTGACTGGAAGCTAAAGAGAAAACAGTCCCGATTGTAATTAGTTAAAACTGTTGCTTTGTGAAAATTTATTGAAGTAGGCGTTACTTTGCGGAAATCCATAATTATTCAAATGATTTAAGTTTTCATTAGTGTTAATGCCGCCAATATTTGTCTTTAAACAATTCGACACGTATTTCGCCTCTACACGAGGCATCCTCAGGACATGTTGAGTCGCCAAAATCTGGCACGAGACTGAAACAAATGAGCCAGAAACCGCTCTGTTATACCCTCGCCCCATGAAATGACGCGCTGTGATTGGTTGGCTGTTGTGACGCATTACCCCCGGAAGAGATACGTAACAATGGTGAAGGGACCAAATTTGTTTGTTCATTCAACAATGTAAACATGTCAGTTTTGTGTTTTATTATTTTTAATTGCTCTAACAAATTCAAGCGAAACTCTTTTTCACATGTATGTAAAATATTTAAATTATTATTGTTTCCGAGTGAGTGACCGGTGTCAATTAAATGTTCCGCGAAGTGTGATTTTTCGGGATGATTATTCTTAAATGCATTTGTCGAATTGTTTAGAGACAAATATTGGCGGAATTAACACTAAAGAAAACTCATATCATTTGAATGTTTCTTCGTGTGTAAGAGCTAGTTTTTATTTTCTCAAAATTGATTCCTTTAGAATTGTTTTTCATGTCATTTCTAATATACTAGATACTATTACCGCTTCGGAAACAAATGGCGCACTGAGAGAGTAGAAGCGGCGCAAGAAACTCTCCCAGCATTTTTTTGCGCTCTATTTAAGCAAATATACAATATTGTATTGTCATTGCTATTGCTATAAAATAATCATAATCTAGTCTCAGGCTGTCGGCTCACTTACATATTCAGCTATGGAGTAGTACGATTTACGATCCCTAATTCCTAGTGTTATAATAATAAAAATCAGTATTAAGAGCAAAAAGGTGACGATTTTTGTAAACATATATTAAAGTTTCATAAATGTAATGACAAATTAACAGTCATAATATTTATATCTTTAAACTTTTATTTGAGAGACTGTCTATAATCAAGCTGGTATATAGCACGAACAGCTCTCTTTTGCAGAGCAAACACTATATCAATGTCAGCAGCATGACTCCACAGTTAAATACCGTACGTCCATGATGCTGTAAAAATAACTCAATTACGCTATTCTAGCGGTCGCAACATTCGTGTACTCTCTAATCTTTCTAACAAGATCTCATTCAAATGCACAACATCTACATTTATAGGTATCTATTTATATTGTGGCCTTTAGGTAATCATATATACTTAAGTTGTTATTCGTGCCTTAATATGCACATAAGTGATAAGGGGACAATAGTTATTAATATTACAAATATATTATGTATTGAACGGATGTAGCCATGAAATGGTAATAACCGCGAGTGGCATAAGAGAACTCTACAACAAACAGTGACAACCTTTACCTTGAAAAACACTCCGTAAATCTATACATTCAAAGCCCAATTAAAGGTCTGCATTAAAAGTTATTATTACCTATATTGCTGAGACTTATAAATAAACACACATAAGTAAGTTACATTAGGTTATAAATAATGCATTTATTATATTTGTAACAAAGTGCATACTATGTATATATTATTATGTTATGTGGATATTATATTTTAAATATAAATATTGTTTTAGTCGTTGTATCCCAAAATAATAAGTGTTCTGTTATGTTTACTTTTACTTGCGTCTCACTTATTTGACGAAATTATTCTTAGATTATGTTTTAGACTAGACTTTTCTATGACGAAATTTGAATTTACTACCTAAATTAACAAGAATATTGGGGGGATGATTGTCATTTCCATTGGACTACGTTTCATTTAATAATAATAACTAATGTTAAAATTGTGATTCGTTACAAACTCCAAGAACTATTAAACACGGCTGACGTAGGGAAGACATCGAGATATTTATAAAATGTATTCCACTCCACTCTATACTAAACAACATATTTTGGTTCATGTTTGATCCTCCTGACAGAACACCGCCGCAGCCCTTCCTGGGTGAGGTTCTCATTGGCCAGCCAGCTCTATTAAGAGCGACTGGCGCGACAGACATGAAAGAAAGAAAGAAGTTGACACTGACTCATGTATACCTCTTTTGCACAGGATGTCGACTAGATTATGGGTACCACAACGGCGCCTATTTCTGTCGTGAAGCAGTAATGTGTAAACATTATTGTGTTTCGGTCTGGAGGGCGTCGTAGCTAGTGAAATTACTGGGCAAATGAGACTTAACATCTTATGTCTCAAGGTGACGAGCGCAATTGTAGTGCCTCTCAGAATTTTTGTGTTTTTTAAGAATCCTGAGCGGCACTGCTTTGTAATGGGCTGGGCGTATGCAATGACTATCAGTTGATCGTCAAGCTCGTCTCGTCCCTTATTTTCATTTAAAAAAATGCAAGATATGCGCTCTAATATTATATTATATGGGCCCAATGCTGGTCACAAAGGAGTATTGCTGGCACACGCCGCACGGAGCGTTACGTTTCGTCAAACTACATCGAGTCGAAACTCATTGTAAGGGAGACGGTGCCATAGATTATTCTAGAATCTCGACCATGTTTTGGTGTGAACGGAACTTCGGCTTCGGAATTGAGTAGGAATATAGATACCATTGATTGAAGTGCAAAACACAGAGATACGAAATAAATCAACTGAAAAATTGGTGTAGCTTTAGCTTACATAACGAACTGTGACTTCGTTTGCACTACCGCTACAAACCATTAAGAAACAGTTGGTGTTTGAAGTTTGAACGATCGTGGACACGAACATCTGTTACAAGTAATGATCACCAAAGCAATAGCACTCCAATTTTATTTAAACAGAATAATTCAAGCGTCAGTTCAAGTTGAAGAACAGGAATTCTGCTGATATTGAAGTTTAAAGCCGCGGCCGTTGTAGACACTGTCTGACCGGAACCACACCACGACCGGCCCGTTGCTGTCGTCTGTAACACACAATAGTTGTATATATACAGGATGTCCCAAAGTTATGGGACATACAGGGAAAGTACCTTAAATATCGAAGATAGGCTATTTTACTGAAAGAAGACTTTATGTTATTTTTAATAGTTAGTAATTCTGCATTCAAATATTTTCTAAAAATTACTTGCCTCGTCTGGGAATCAAACCGACTTAAATGTAAAAAAAAACACCCCTACTTTTATGATGCCAACCGAAAGAATGGCCAAAAACTAATAACTCTTCTTAAGTAACATAGTATTTTAAAAGAAAGTAGTCAATTAAGTGGGTGTTTTTTTGTAAATTAATTAATTAAATGCTCAAAATGTGATCTCTCTTGTCTTACGCAAATCGCCAATCTTTTAATGAGTCCGCTGCCTGTTGATTTTCTTATCATTTTATGGTGAATACTCGATATGATATGGCACAATTCTGTTTGTAACTCGCCCTCGTTCTCGTATCGCTTTTTGTATAGGATATCTTTCACATATCCCCAAAAGAAGAAATCGAATGGTGTAAGGTCCGGGCATCTGGCCGGCTAATCGGTCCATTCGTACCAATCCAAGTAGGAAAACATTCATTTTACGTTGTTTCTTTCTTTTAAAATATTATGTTACTTAAAAAGAGTTATTAGTGTTTGGCCATTCTTTCGATTGGCATCATAAAAAAGGGGTGTTTTTTTTTTACATTTAAGTCGGTTCGATTCCCAGACGAGGCAAATAATTTTAAGAAAATCTTTGAATACAGAATTACTAACTTTTAAAAATAACATAAAGTCTTCTTTCAGTAAAATAGCCTATCTTCGATATTTAGGGTACTTTCCCTTCATGTCCAATAACTTTGGGACATCCTGTATATTTTTTTATATAATCCCTTATAAAATTCTCACACAATACCTTTATTTATTTACGGTGTGTGTGGATGATGCAGCTACGGTACTCAATAACTTTTTGTTTTGTATTAATTAACCTTTACTTTTTTGACTTACTCGTGTAAGGCATTGGCTATTTGACGTTTGAGTATGTTTGTTGCATCACTTTACATATTATATTGTAATTGAAATGATTTGTAAAACAATGAAAATGTAAAACTGGATTAAAAAGAGTGGCAATGAGTTTCTTGCTAATCCTTCTCATCAGCTCAATCCTTTACGGAGTAGTGGTAGATTCAATAAGAAAAAATATTTTGTTTTGACATTCATAAGTGTCATTTCCTTGACCTACATGAATAAAGTGATTTTGATTGGATTTGATTTGTACCTTCTACATCTGTCCATTAGCTTGTATTTCAGTTCGATGTAATATTTTTTTTTAATTTTGAATACTCAGATGCAATGACTAGTTGTCCGGATTAATTGACACACAACACAATTTTACAACATTGTTTGTGTAGTAACCCAAATATACATACTTATTATATTTATACGTGTTACCCACGACATCGTAGTTACGTAAATATGTCACGTTGTGTGTGAAACTAAGACATGAAACATCTTAATGAATTTTTTTTTATTAATGTAATCAAAAACGAATAAAAAATGAATAAAATCCATATTCGTTCTGCTACACCGACAATCTTGAAAATATCAATATCCATATCTTGGACTTCAAAAATAATCCTAAATTCATTCTCTGCAACCCTGAGAACTGAAATCATATCCTTATTCTTACAACGATTATTGTAATCTTAGTAATCGGCCAACTCAAATTTCACAAAATAATCCCGGAATCGTTTTACAACATTCCAAAAATCTCGGAGGTTTTATTCGAAAGAATACGATATGCCCTTTCTGTAACAATGCATTGCCGCTCAGGATTCTTGAATTGAAACCATAATTTTAGGAATGGCACGAGCTACGGCGCCTCTCAAACGGAAACACAATGCTTGCACATCACTAAGTACTTGACGGCAGAAAGATAGGAAGATATAATTTTATTGGCCGTTTTTAAAAGACGCGACGCTGTCCAAAATAAGACGAAAATTTAAATATACGCTGCCTAACCCATGCTTCTTGTTGGCCACATTGGTGCAATTTATGATGAAAAGGCTTAATAGGGCTTGAATCGAGAACCTAAATCGTAATCGTAAAACTAGTGCTCGGGTCGTTTGGACCGCGAAGGACAATTTCTTGACTTTCGCATTAAAAGAATAAGTAGGTACTTAGGTATGTTTACCAGTCACGGGCGCATCTAGTGAAAAGTCCTGAATTACGGTTCCATCGTTGAATCTGTCACCACAAAGCCTGACTGCGGCTATGAGGAGCCAGTCTGTAGGGCAGTTGAACACCTCCACTCCGGCCTGTCGCGGAGGAATCACTGGTAATCCTTCTGCAATATATTTTACATCGAAAAATGTCTCGGTTGACTGTTTTGATTTGCCACTTATTTAGTGGTAAAATTATGTATTTATTGATTTCAAATACAAATGTAAACATAATCATAGATTCACACAAATATAAATATTCAGAATGAGCTCATTCGATTATATACACCTGAAAATAATTACAGTCGTAGCAGAAATCACCGTCTTCTGGCGGTACCCGCGTGTCGCGAGTTATGAAATTGTTTAACCGCCTCGTAGAAGCCCGTTCTGATTGAGTGTGTGCTCCAACTTTGTGAGTCCTGGCTCAATAGTGTCTAGCAATAGCATTATACTTGTTTAATGTAATTGGTATTGTAATCTTTTTAATCAAAATAAATAAATAAGACTGACGTCTAGAATTCCTCGACGGAACATGTCGAAACAAACTTTCTGTCTTACAGATTACTTTCTGACATCATCGCCACCTGCCGGTACAGTATTAGTGGTAGTATTATACGGCTAAGAGACCTTGAAGCTCATCTCTCATGGTCTCTTGACCTCTCTGATATGGATGAATTGTATATACTGTGCCTGTCAGGCGAGCCACTAGCCCGTTTGTCCAGGTATTCTAATATAAAATATTGCACAGGGCGCATGTAAAATAATTGACTAAAATAACCATCTAATTTATGACACAACCTACAGAGTACAATAAGAAATTTTGCACTATAAATAAGTTATAAAACATACCATTATCAAAATTTACGATCTGCATAGCACCAGCATTTGTATATGTGATGCTACAGGTGTCCGGTCGTCGCTCTACACACATGGCGTAGTTCAAATTATTCTGAAATGACAATAGTTTTTGTTACATGCTTGATTTTTAATTTTGGTTGTTTGTAACAACCATTTATGAATTGAATTCATTACCATACACTCATGGACAAATTTAAAGGAACGCAAAAAAATGTTTACTAAACAAAATATACATATTTTCCACAATAATTATCTTTATTAATTTGGTTTTACAAATTATTTGCTTATTTCAAATTACAAAGGTCAAGAAAACTATTGATCAATTTAGAAAAACAACCAAATTAAGTTAAAAATATTAGGAAACAAGCACATTTTATTCTTTTTTTTTGCTTATAGTTTAGGAAAGTTCTCTCAAAGTAGTGGTGCCAGGATTACTTTTCCTAATTTATCTTCGAGCCAAGCCTGTCCCAGACATGCTCTAAAGGCTTTATGTCAAGCGAGCGTGCTGGCCACCTCACAACATCGATATCTACATCTCGATGGTATTCAACAACTACGGTCGCAGTGAGGGGTCATCCATAAAAACAAAATCATCTCCTTTTAAATGTCAATCACATACCGTGCCGCCGTTACGTTCCATTCTCAAGACGCAAAGTTCCGTACTTCTCCCCATACCATATTTACCCTACACCATTTGCCTCTTTCCAATGATGTTGCACTGTGGGTACCTCTCCACCGGGCGTCTCCACACTTTAATCCTTTTATCATCTGGCTCATCTTTCTTAGGCACAGGACACATCTGTGAATAGAACTTGACTCCAAGCCTCATTGTTTCAATTTTCACGATTTCGACTAAAATCAACTCGAGCTACTACAATGATACTACTACTATGACAAGTGGCAAAATGTGTCTTTAATAGGAAATTGTGAGTTTATTCGAGCTGATTTCAGTCTTCTCACAGTTTCAGTACTTTATAACGCCTCGAATTCCTTGCAGCATCGTTCTTATCTCAGAAGACCTGTTTCTAAGCACGCTATTGACAATAAAACGGTCATCTCTGGTAACAGTTCTCTGTTTATGTCCCTGTCCTTCTAGTCTCGTAAACTGTCCGGCCTGCTGATTCGTCTTGACAAATCGGTGTATCACATATTTGGGTAATCGTAATGTTTGGGTCACATGTTTGTAGGTATGCCCAGTTTCAATTAAAGTAACAGTCCTTGAGTAGGAATCAGATCTGGCATTCTCAGTTTATTTGCCGCAAAGATTCACATTATGTATAATAAATACAGGTACAATACCTATTTAAATCACTCACCAGATAGCTCGGTTTCTTTCCTACAATTGTATCAGATCTATCTCTATAGTTAAATGACTCTAGATGCCCTTGTACTGCCGTGAAGTATTGGATGCAGCCAACTGGAGCTGCTAGATCATCCGCCGGTGTTAATTGAGTAACCTGTAAACACTCAACAATAGGTTATTACTTTAAAGATTGCTACTACCTAAGTGGCACCGAGTAAAGGGTATTCCCTTAAGCAATAGCTTTAACTGAGATCAGTTATAATACCTTTGCTCTAGATAGAGCAAAGGTATTATAATTACCTCACGAATAAATTAAGTCCAAAGACAAGGTAGCTACTCCCTCGACTGTCTGACCGACCAGATCAATACGGGTTTCTAGACGTTTTCGCTTAGAAAAGTCGTATCGGCAAAGAATATCAAATAGTACAAGTATTTTTTTTATGGAAAAGGAGGTCACCTGGTGTTAAATGATCACTGCCACCCACATTCTCTTGCAATACCAGAGGAATCACAGGAGTGTTGCCGGCTTTTAAGGAAGGTGTACGCGCTTTTTTTGAAGGTACCCCTGTCGTATCGTCCCGGAAACACCGCACAAGGAAGTTCATTCCACACCTTTGTAGTAAGTGGAAGAAAGCTCCTTGAAAGCCGTACTGTGGAGTAATGCCAAGTGATCTAGCCTTTCATAGAGCCCTGGACAATTCGAGCAGCTCTGCGTTGTATGCGCTCAAATGGTTCGAGCCGTTCGTTCACACGTTTTTCGGAACACTCGTATCAAGTAACAAGTAGTATCAGCGTCGTCGCACTTCGGGGGCACGAGGTAATGACGGAAAGCAATATCGCGAGCGGGAGTGAGCGCGCATTTCGTCGAGGTCCACAGATGTTTGCGATGCGTAATATTATGTGCAATATTGCAATAATCGGTTTCATTGTAATTATGCAAATAAAAAAAGCGGTCCCTTAATATGCTAGGTAACGTACTTTAGGGACATACCTTTATAGAAAATAATCTATTATCAGCGGTTATACTTTGAATAGACAAGTTGACTGGCCCCTCCACGTGTCCAACGTCGATGTAAACTGTCAAAGTACATATTTACAATTAATGATCTGTCTCTAACTGAAAGCTCGTCGTAACTCTTTAGCAGATTTAGTTCTCTTCTTCTGGGTTCTGTGTCCGAAGGGCGTCCTTCCATCCACCTGTGTGGATCTCATACACGGCGTCATTGTCGTCCTCAATCATTATCCGACCTCTAACTGCTAACCCAACATTATTATTTTAGAATTCAGTCAATCAATCCTGAATTTGAATATTATGTCCTTCTTCAATTCCATATCGTACTATAGAAAACTGTTATCTATCATATTAAAAAACATAAAAACAGATAACTACCTACTTCACCTATATGGATTGAAAAAGAGATCAAAAAATAGCTAGCAGTACTCTGCTTTGCATGCGTTAAAATATGGTTAGAGCTGATTCTAGTGTGTAGCAGACCTAATATTACACGAGTGGCCGGATTTGCGTTATGTAGAGCGCTGGAATGTGGGCTGACTTGAACTATTAAAATATGTTTCTTTTTATGATTATATTATATATTTCGAGACCCAGTATTCCGAAACGAGGCAAGGCATTACGGGAAGTGTTGTCTAAGATTAGTTAACGCACAAACTTGAGTCTTTTGAACACGGTTAATTCCGCGACAGAGGACACAAGCTTGTTCCGTCATGAGGCTGTATCGTCGGCACGACGGTGTGTTGTGCGTGACCATTTGAACAAACCGATATTTTAAAGTCAAGAGCGCATTCTACTATATTTGAAATAAGGTACTTAGATTAGAATATTACTTTAAAGATTAGAATACTACTTAGATTAGAATAATACTTAGACTATACATAGGCTGCACTTTTTCCACTTTTCCTGTCATATTAAAATCTTTTTAATTGAAAACTCCTTGGTTTTAAAAATCGAATACCATTTATTTATTTAAAAAAAGATTCTCGGTCTTGTCACAAGGTCTTGTCAAACTTGTTTAGTTGTTGAGAAAATGGAATTGACTCGAGAAAATTCTAGAGCGATGATTTATTATGACTTTCGAAGTGGTTTAACACAAAAACAGTGTGTTGGCTGGATGATTTCTGCATTTGGTGATGAAGCTCCATCTAAAACCACAATTTATCGCTGGTTTGCCTAATTTCAACGTGGACTTGTCAAGCTCAGTGATGATCCCCGTCAAGGTCGTCCAAAAACTGCAGTCACCAAAGAAAACGTTGATGCTGTGCGTAAGCTGATTGAGGAAGATCGACATGTGACATACCGCGATTAAGGCAACTTTAAACATTGACATGAATCAAATACAAATAATCTTGCATGAACCATTAGCTGTAAAAAAATTGTTTTCCCGATGGATACTGCATTTGCTCTGTGAAGAGCAAAAAGCGGCTCGCGTTACTTGGTGCGTCAGAACTCTCGAAAGATTCCACGCAGGATCCTCAAATGCTGTGTACAACATCGTATCAGGTGACGCATCCTGGATATACGCGTACGAACCCGTAACAAAAAACCAGTCACGAGTTGGGGTGTTCGAAAATGAGTTAAAGCCAACAAAAATTGTTCGTTCACGGAGTGTTGCAAAAAAAATGGTGGTCACGTTTGTCTCCAAATCCGGCCATGTTGCGACTATTCCTCTTGAGGGACAAAGAACGGTTAATGCAAAACGGTATGCTAGCATTTGTTTGCCACAGGTCGTTTCTGAACTCCGTACAATGAACTGCAACCGCCGCATCATCCTCCATCACGTCAATGCGAGTTCTCACACCGCGCACAGAACAAAAGAGTTTTTAGAGCAAGTAAACATAAAATTATTAGACCATCCGCCGTACAGCCCTGACCTAAGCCCTAATGATTTCGATACTTTCCCTAAAATAAATAATAAATTGCGTGGTCAGAGATTTTAATCACCTGAAGAAGCTGTGGACGCCTACAAAACGGCTATTTTGGAGACCCCAACTTCCGAATGGAATGGTTGCTTCAATGATGGGTTCCATCGTATGGAAAAATGTGTCAAATTTCGCGTAGAATACTGATCTAAAAATTTTCCATTCTTTGAGTTAGGAAGCTAATCAAATAGGTACCTACCTGTCTTTATTTATTATTATGAAATGTACAATTTATAAATATATTGATATGAAGACGAGTTAAAGGAAAGACGGCTATGAAAAAATTTTCAGACAATTTCAGAGCTAGCCTGGTATAATTTTCAGGAAACTGGTTTCCAGGCAAAGACATGACTGGTTATACCCCTTTGGACAAAGGTCAATCTAGAGTGAATGTGATACACTTCATGACAAGAATGACAAGATGTGCGAGAGAGAAGGCATCTAAGAATTTAGAAGAAGCTCGAGCGAACGTTCTAGATTGTGCACCAAGTACGTAATGTTGCGTGGAAAGAGAAAATTCTAGACTTGTGTGTTACAACAGAACATTGGCAAGCCTGCTTAGGAAGCAATCATTAATGTTGTTCCCAGGCATTAAGAAGCGGACCGGAACGCGGCCACGCAGTTCAGTCGCAAGAGCACCAAACCTGGTGTTTTATTATGTGTAGTACTTATGAAGCACTATACCTATCTATTTTATTAACTCATGTACTATGTACGCGTTCCGGGGTGTGCCGGCCTCGTGCGTTATAATGACACCTTCGCAGGAATCGCTGCCATTCTCCCCTCGGTGAACTTTGTAAGTATATATGACATATCTACCATCACCTGCAGTCACCCGTGTACGGTGTAGGTACATGCTCATAGTTTCATTTTGTTAATACAATCAGACCCTTCAATTGATAGCTGCGTAGAGTTGTACAATATGTATAGTTACCGTGTTGTCCTGTGTTAATTCCACATAAGATGGGGATCACGTTATTGGTGTTTTGTCCGGTAACTATGAATTGGTCCTGTTCGCAGTTACCACCTGTTGGAGGTAGCATCTGAAGATTTAAATTTTTCCATATTTATTTGGTTTTAGGTCTACTATTAGTAATTAGAACAAAAAAAAATATAAAAAAGTATAAAAATGCGTAGATACTACCCATATTATACTCAGGGGTGTGCATTGGTTTTCTAGCAAGACTGTGGATCTAACTAGTCGTAGTTGAGCTTTGGAATAAGCAAAGATTGCTCACTGTAGGTATTTAGTATTCAGCGTAAGGAAAAATTTTATGAGTGGGTGTTCAGTAGAAGTTTGGTAATAAAGTAACGGAGCCAAATTAAACTACATTAACTTTAACATTAGTGCTATATTTATTTAGGTACATAACAAGGTACATAACAACTGCCTAATTGCCTATATGATACACACGGCACTGATTATACTATACCATATTAAGGCGGATGCAACCTCCATGTAAACTCTCTTGGTGAGTGGCTAAAGCTGATGTGTGTGGTTTAGTGTTACCGTTTTTTAACATCGCAACCTTTCGATTGATTGCAAATTGTATGTAGCTAAACATATTGTTTGATCTACACTCTAATTGCTTACCTCAAAACTCTGAAAATCCAATCGAATCTGTGTAATATCACGTGACGCCTTATCGATAGATGCGGTGCATGACATTCTGTTAGAACTTGGAGATGGGAAGCCAGGATTCGTGAACCATCCGACTGGCGCCGATGTTCTGCTATCACAACTAAATTGAACTGAAATATACAATAGGTAACTTTTCTATTCTTATATTTTTTAAATCATTATGCGTCGCAGCAACGCAGAAGAATTGTTCCAGATGTATTTCTGTAAGAATTGTTGCCGATGTACTTCTGGCTGTCTACTCTGTTCTTTGGTTTCTATAATTAGTCAACTACTTATATCATTATCATTTAATTTTTATTTTTCTATCACCACAGTTCTCACCAAAGAGTAAAAAATTCTTTTAATGTATACGCTATCTACATCGGCTTTTGAAGGAATCTCTTTCCATGGTTTAGAATGACTCGAAAGCAAGGTACATTATGTATATAGAATATTATATATATTTATATAGAAAGGTATTATAGAATATGTAAACAATATAGCACTGGAGGCTACAGATTAACAATTAAACTAATAAATAGGATGTACTCCACTTGCGACCAAATTGTCAAGTTGTAAAACCAGCATCTGATTATGTCTTTTCTGTTTCTGATTCTATAATTCTATTCTTTTATGCTATCTACTTACCGACGCAACAAGATCCGAACCCGTCAGCACAGCTACCCAATACTATTCCGCCAACTTTTTGGCAGTCAAACTCATGCAGACAAGTCCCTTCCAATCCGTTGCTCGAAGAGCACGCCACGTGATCAAATTCAACAACTTCAAATATGTCCAAGAATCTTCTATCAACGGGTTTGTTGTGATATTTGCGTTGCTTTGCATCTCTTGAGATTGGGCACGGTTTTCGAATTATTTTCCGTTTTGGACGTAATTTCGTAGAGTTTGAGTTAATAATTTCAATATGGTTGTTAGCTTGTTTTACATTTCCGTTTTCAACAAAAACTGGAGTGTCCTTATTTGGCCCATATTTATAAACATCGATAGTATCTTTAGTCAGATTTGTTAGTTGGATTACTTCTTTATATTTCTTGCTTTCAAATTTCGTTCGATTAACAACTGCTACTGGTTCAAATGTCCTGTAGTAAACGAAAGGCTTGTTTGCATTAAGGTTCACATTTTCTATATTAGCCGAATACCAAACTTCACTGCGGCTGGAAACAACAAATAAAATGCTAACAAAAGAACACAACCTCGAGTGACCCATTACGAATTATATCTGTATCAGGTAAAGAATGAAGTTAATTTTATAATAACGGAGTTGGTTCAGTACCCCCGGTTGTAGTGACGGATCTAATAATAACTTAGACAGCTAGAAATTGTGCCATATTTATTTGATCTACTTTTCCTTATTCTAAACACGGATTCTAACAAACGTTGGGTTCACTACTACGGGTAGAGTTGGGTTTTTGAAATTGGTCGTAAATCGATCATAAGATGTGTATTAAAAATTGTCACCCAATTTATTCAAAAAAATTAAGGACAATATTTATTTATCACACATAGCAACTATCATTACAGGAGACCTAATACGACAGTTACAAACAAACAAGAATAACATATGCAACCAAGAAACAAATGAATTTAAAACTAATCATATAATATCATTAAAAAATAAACCAAACATTACATTAGAAATAAAAAATCACACCAAAAAATATAAAAAAACTTGAACATACAACTATTTACCATAACATACTACATAGTACATATACCCTTGCGAGTTCACTCCTCGTATATACATCATCCAAAAATGTTCACTTTGCTGTGGAGTTGATTTATATGGCGAAGGGCTCTAGTTAAAAGCGACTTTGCCGACACATTTGTTCTCTCCATCGGAACGATAATATGTGTCCTCTGGTTTGCCATTACTATATACTGTTGAACTGGTTATTCAATTTAATTAAATGCATTTGTAACACTTGCGTATAATATGATACATATGAGCTAAGTTGCTTATTATGCTCGAGGCTGTGGGTCGCAGTAATGTAAATCATTCGAGTTATTATCTACAGTGATTATTGATCTCTGTAGAGCTAGGAATTAAGGAACTGGTGGTGGTTCATCACCTAACATCAAATGAATCTGTGAATAACGGACCGTCGTTGTCCTAAAATATACGGGTATCCTCTATCATACGTCGCACAGCACTGATGTTATCTTCACTTCAGTAGTCGCTGTTAAAGGACGTGCCTCACGCGGATCATCATTGAGAATTGAGATTGCTACGTCCACGCTTAAAATCGTTAAACCAATAATTGTAAATAGTGGTGGCTTCATTAAGAAATGCTAATCGCGGCCTATCATAGCTTTGTTCTTGAGTAAGTCCACAACGAAAGTCATAATAAATCAGTGACCGAAAATTTTCACGTGTAAGTTTTAGATTTGCCGCCAATTCACAAAAACAAATGACAAATGAATGCAATATACTACATTCGGTTACCAAAGAGTTCTAAAATTTAAATTCAAAAAAAGTTTTCATTAGCAATGTTTCTATCTGGCCAGTTCTAAACATTTTCAGTGTTACCTTGTGCAACCGCCAGACACAATATCATGAAGCGATATTATCTTGCTGTTTTGTTGTTAATATTCAAATCCTAATAGAGAGTGATATTTTGAAAGGTTATGGTTAGTAAGTCTGTGGAATAAAAGCATAAAAAAACAATACGTTTTCAACAGCACGGCACAGAACGAGACATTTTTAACAAATGCTCTCATTTTCTTTCTATACAGTTTCGGTTTTCATGTACGTACTGCTACTGAGTAGGTATTGAACGATTATTATTTTTACAGTACCTACCTAGAGATTAATATAAACAAATCGAAGATAAGTAAATTTAATATACTCTTTTATTGCCCTTATATTGTATCCGTAAAACAGAGCTGAGTGTAAGCTAAGCGTAACTTTGATTTCGTTTTTATTGTAATTTGACAGCTGAAATTATACTGATGTTAAGGTATCCCAATGCAAAAGTCAAGTTCACGTTTTATCACACTCATCTATGCTTTACGTAAGTATAGCCTGAGTAAAGTCTAACAACGCTTTATAGATCTCAGCCTCAGCGTAAGTGCGGCGCAGTGTGAACTTCGTATCGGGGTCATATCATAATACTATTATATGATACCAAGAATATAAGTACCTACCTCAGGTCGTTCTGTATTATATTACGACACTGCTAGGGGTAACGTAACGCTTGAAATTATTTTCGATTTATGGGATCATCTTCTTGTACTCATATGCCATTAAAAATAAACTTACCTATGTTATTTCGTGTGATAGAAAAATATTACTAATATGAATGAGCAATGAATCGCCGCGGCCGTTCGCATATGATATTCGGTAGAAATGTAAGAATTAATTTTGCGGCGGCAACAAAATATAATTAATAGGTCTTTACCTATGAAATTGCCGTTCTGCAGTACTGGCCATTTCAAATCAAAATAATTTTTGTATGGCTAAGAATTCTAATTTCAAATAAATTTTATTTTAAAAACATGGAATTCCTATTCCAAAAGTAGTCATTTGCATATTGATTCGTGTTATATTTTCAGCGCACTTCAATCTTTTTCGTCATCATGGATACGTTAAAAATTCGAGTAATTATGGCATATGAGTACCGTCGTGGCAGCAACGCGGCACAAGCGGCACACAACATCAACGACGTTTACGGAGCTAACACTACAAACCAACGCACCCCCTGTTATTGGTTTGATTGCTTCCGTTCTGGAAATTTCGACCTGAAAAATGAGCCTCGCAGTCGTCCGAAGACTTTGGTCGACAACGACGAATTATAGGCGATTGTGGAAGCTGATGATACACAATCCCCGGCTGAATTAGCAGCAGCTTTTGACGTTAGCGTCAAAATAATATTGCGTATTTGCGTCAAATTGGCAAGGTAAAAAAGCTTGACAAATAGGTGCCCCACGAACTCAATGATCGCCAGTGCGAAGCACTGCTCAACAGACACGCAAATGAAGGAATTTTGAACCGCATTGGTACCTGCGATGAAAAATGGATTGTGTTTGATAAGCGCTCAGCAAGTTGGTTGGATCCTGGTTCAGCACCTAAACAATGCCCTAAACGAAAACTTACTCCTAGAAAAGTGATGGTCACTGTTTGGAGGTCTAGCACCGGTGTGATTTATCACAGCTTCTTACGAAACGGGGTGAGCATAACTGCAGATGTGTACTGTGAAGAACTGAACAAAGTGATGGAGAAGCTGGCACATCTTCAACCAGCATTGGTCAATCGCTCGTCTCCGCTGTTCCTGCACAACAACGCGCGACCTCATACTGCACGGCAGACGGTCTCCAAGTTGCAAGAACTGGGGTTGGAAGCTCTCCGTCATCCGCCCTATTCACCAGACCTTGCGCCTACAGGCTTCTACTTTTTCCAGAATTTGGATAACTTCTTGGCGGGAAAAATTCAATACCCGAGAGGCAGTACAAAATGCATTTGTAGAATTTGTTGCCTCTCGTCCAGCTGATTTCTTTAAGAAGGGCATCAATAAACTGCCACTGCGTTGGCAAAGATGCATTGATTGCATGGGTGATTACTTCAATACATACAAATAAAAAATACATGAAAAAAAAATATCGTTTAATTTTTTTCATACAAAACGGCAATTACATAGGTAAAGACCTAATATAATGAGTTCCCATTTTATACTTTACAATAATCAATTACTTTCACAGCTAACACTATAACGCTAATACGCGTGGTAAAAGCCGCTACGTGAAGAAATAACAATAACACTAGATAAGGTATTAAATACTCTGGGTATTCAAAAATACATAGTTTTTAAATTAAATAGTTTCGGACACCGTACATATATTAATATATATCGTTTAACGGCGCTAAATCTGACTTTTTCGTGTAACGCTAGAAAATCTGACGCTAAGCTCGTGTAGACAGCCCGCGCGAAGAGTGGTCCAAACGCGCGCATCCGGGGTTGGTGCAAAAGCTTCGTATGGCTTCTAAGACGGTATTTGTAGCGACATGGCGTCGCTACGTTTCGCAAGGGTGAAAATATATACTCATGGGCTGTGGTAAATCGGCATTTGACGACGTTTGCTCAGCATCCACTCGCTGCAATCGTAGTCTTGACGACTTGACGACGTCGACTTTGCGACTTATTGGTTGGCTACGCAGGGCGATCTAGGCGTGGATGGCCACACGCCGTCCTTATTGGACCTTCTGCTGAATACACATCCTGGTTACTACCAAGACCGGCTACTGCCAGATATACGTCATGCTCTTGGGACGTCCAACCATTACCAGGTCAGGAGTGTAGTGCGAATTAGAATTTATTACATCCTACCCTTGGTGCAGGGTTTGTTTCTCTTCTGATGACCCGAGTGCCTTCACCATTGCGATCGGCGATGTCATCCGATCGGTGGCAGATCACAGCACTAGAGTTCAATTTATCATAAAACAGCAGCTGGCTGTAAACAACAGACTTATTGATTCTGGGTTGCGAACGAAAATACAACCGTGCCTCTAGAATCTTAAAGTCGCAAAGATCTTCGAAGGAAAGTCCTTGTAGGTTTGGGCTAGGTGTGAAGGTGGCTGTGAGGCCGTGGTAGACAATTACGTTTTTAAAATGGATTTAATTTATTCACACAATTTAATACATTGAAATAGTATTTAGTAGGCAATGAAAATAATAGAACTAGATTTAGAAATCAACTAGACTGACTGCTCTCTGAATGTGTTTTATCTATACTTAATAATAATAATAATAATCCATATTAATATATAAAGAGGAAAGATTTGATTGTTTGTTTGTTTGCATTGAATAGGCTCCGCAACTACTGAACCGATTTGAATAATTCTTTCACTGTTGGGAAGCTACATTATCCCCGAGTGTTATGGGCTCTACTACATTTTCAAAAAATTAGGGATTAGGGATCCCTAATTTATGAAAAAAAAAATTTTTTCCTTAAAGTCCAGTAATGTAACCCAAGATGTAAAAATACGCACGCGAACGACGTCGCGGGGTTTCAGCTATATTATATAAATCATAATAATAAAACATCATCAATTTACAAATTATTTTATTAACAGTCTGTGTAAAGTGAGTAAGTCATTACTTACTGTATGAGTGTGTTAAAAACCGGATGTTAATTTAAAAAATAATTTAAGAGTATTATTTATATAAGAGTGGACGGGCAAGTGTCTCAGAGATGGGAAGTGGTGAGACAACCGCCCATGGACATCCGCAGCAACAGGTGTCAAGAGATGCGTTATCGGCCTTGAAGGTGGGAGTGTGTCTGTAAGGTGTCTAATTCGTATCGGTTCGGGAAAACAGCAGCCGGTAATTGATGCCACAAAGTGGCTGTACGAGGCAACAAGTTCCTCGCAAATGCTTTGCACAGGATGTCGGCTAGATTATGGGGTACCGCAACGGTGCCTATTTCTGCCGTGAAGCAGTAATGTTTAAGAGGGGACCCGGGTCAAGCGTAATTTGAAAAATAGGTATTTGAAGAAACTATTGCCGTCGCGCCGCGCCCGATATACTGGGTATCGGTCTGAAGGGCGCGGTAGCTAGTTTAATTACTGGGCAAATGAGACAACATCTTATGTCTCAAGGTGACGAGTGCAATTGTGCCACTCAGAATTTTTGGGTTTTTCAAGAATCCTGAGCGGCATTGCATTGTTATGGGCAGCGCGTATCAATTACCATCAGCTGAAAGTCCTGCTCGTCTCGTCCCTTACTGTTATAAAAAAATGGCGTGACTGTACCGGACGTAACGCGGGTGGCAGTTTGACGTAATAACCGGTGGGATCCGGCTGCTAGTATCAACCTGAACAATTCCTCTGAGCGCTCCCCGTGTTAAATGCGGAGATGAAGAGAGAACCCACATCTTTACGCAACGCCAAAGAATCAAGCCTATCCGATATTACTTGATCGTCGATGATTCGAGCCGCTCTTCGTTGTATGCGGTCAAATGGAAGAAGCTGGGGAGCGCCCGCCCAGAGATGAGAACAGTACTCCACGTGAGGCCGAATTAGTGCCTTATATAGTACCAAGTGGCGGCTTGTAGCGAAGTAGTGTCGCCTTACTGAGTACCTACCCTTAAGATTTTTAAGAGATGCATAAATCCGCATTCCTCAGACACTGTAGATGAAATGAAATGACACCGCAGGCTCAGTAATAGGGTTCCCGTTGATTACTATTCAATCACGGATCTCTAAACACTTAAAAAACAATTAGTTATAACCAAAATATTATGTTTATTGCTTTTCAAAATACTCTCCTTAACATTTTAAACATTTTTTCATGCGATCGAACCATTTTTTAAAACAGCAGGACCACAGATCTGAAGGCATGTTTTCTACGTGCTGATTGAACGCTATCACTGCCTCTTCGGAATTGGTAAAAGTGAAACCTTTCATCAAATGATTTTGGGGAAAGTACAGAAATCACAGGGTGCTAGGTCGGGGCTATGTGCAGGATAAATGACGAGTTGTACTTTTTCGGAAGCTAATAACTGAGTTTTATTGGCATCTGTGAAGAAGCGTTGTCATGATGTAGGTCGTAGGAGAATGCGGCTTTTTGGTCGTCTTTCGCGAACATTTTTAACACCCTGGATAAACAAACGGTAGAATACCACTCGGCATTAATATTCTATTGATCTTCAAGTGGAATTGTGTAGATGGAATCCGTAGCTGAGAAAAAAAAATGCGATCATATTTTGGCCAATGTTTCTTGCCTGCCTCACTTTTGTTGGCCTGTTCTCATTTCCAAACACCCATTCACAAGTTTACTGTTTTTTTTCGGACTCAAAACAATATCCACGTGATTTGTCTCATAGGTAATCCGCGGGTTTTCTTCAATTAGCCGCTTAACAGTAGCCACATTATTTTCGTTGACGGCAATTGAAGGCCGCCCTTCACGAAATTCGTCATGTAAAGAAACCCGACCTCTCTCAAATTCAGCAAACCATCGCCTCACGGTGCTCAAGCAAGGTGCTTCTCTCCCAAAAGCATTTTGAAGACAAGCGGCACAGTCTTGCGGAGAACTTTTAAAATCATAAAAAAATCATCGCTCTAAAATATTTTCGACTTAATTCCATTTTCGTTGCGTACGTAGAACTTTGAGGTGTGATAAAAAACAATTGAGAAATGATTTCCCGCAAATTGTTTTTTTTTTATTACTAAGAAGGTTGCGCCGTTTCAAAAAGTATAACATTCGAAATTCAAATAGTTTCGATTACCTAGAAGTGCAAAGCTTTTAGTGTGCCCCATGTATTATAATATACACAAACTGTGCACGATTTCAAAGTGCATTTTATAATCTCTAATAATTACATTACCATACCACAGCGGAGTTGTAAATATATTAATGGAAAATGGGTCACACGTCACACATGAGCAGCCTGCTATCATATTGTTAATACTAATGCAGTTGTCTTGACCCAAGCCGCTAGTGGTGTCCTTGTCGACCACACCTGCGTGCTTACTGCTTTTATCAAAGCTCAGCTGACACGTTATGTATGAATGTGTGGTACTTGGCCCCTGTTTACTAATCAAGCCTGTACCACGTTAATGGTATAAAAGCCCAACACCAGCTCTGACAAGCCACATCTCTCCTGAGTTTTGATGGATAGAAACATGATTGCTAAGGTAAGGTTATTTAATATTTAACGATATTTTCTTAATTATTGTTTGTTACTTGTCTTTGGAAATTGATTTTATTATATGAACACCGTATTTTATGATTAATCTTCATATCTTTACATAAATTCGATCTGCCGATCTAGTTTAAGCTTTCACTTCGAGTGCTTCGGAGAGTTACTGAAACTAAGGCCGAAACGTGTAATCAGCATTTGTGAGTGGTTTCTTAAATGTCATATGGATAAGGCTAGTTACTGAATATTTAGTAGGTATACTATCAACATAGGAAGTTTTGCCACGATATTTCAAAAAGAGGTATACACCATTTTAGAATGCCCGGAGTCCAATATCTAATAAGGCTACTTAAACCAAAGCATATACATTTACTCTGACAGTCAGGCAGCATTGTTGTATTTAAATTTTTGTCAAAAACTGCCTGCCTAAACACATTAGGCATGAAAAATAGAGTGATCCTCAGTTGAATCCCAGGGCATGCTGGAATCATAGGCAATGAAATGGCCAATGACCTCGCAAGAGCTGGAGTTAAAGAAGTCAAATATGGTCCAGAACTTATTTGTGGACTGCCTAAGAACGCCATTCGTCACACCCTGAGGAACCAATGTAAACAAGAAGCACTTAAACGCTAAAGGATCTCAACAGGCTTAAACCATTTCAAAGCACTGATAAAGGCATTCAATAATAGAAACGTGAATGAAGCTCTATGATTGAGCAGGAAAAACCTGTGCATACTTACCAGGATGCTAACGGGGCAATATCGCCTAAACAAGCTTCTCAGTGTGGCTGGAATAAAAACGAAAGAACTTGCAGACTTTGCCTTCACGCCGATTCAAATTCAAATATTTTTATTCAAAATAGGGTGAAATCACTTACTGAAAGTCAAAAAACTATCACCCATTCCAAAATGAATACCTCAGGCCTGAGAAGAATGGCCGCAACAAACTCTGGATGGAACGCCTCTTCATCTCCTCTGCGATTGCGGTCCACAAATGCATAAGCGTAACAAGCGACAATACCCTGCCAGGTGAAGTTTGTAATACTCGCGTCAAGAAGATACGGCTGTTCGTAAATGCACCCTCTCCAAATAATAATAATACTATCAACAATAATTCAATAGGAAGAACAATGCAATCTCTTTTCTCATTTTGTCAATTGTTGTATTATTTATAAAGTGATATATGACTTGTTATTTTAAATATTTCACATATTTTTATTAATAAGAAAATTTAATAATCACTGACATATGAATATCGGCCAATTTATTTACACGCTGTTTATTAGCTTTACCTGTATGTATGTTTGTTCAAACCTATGGGTTTATCAAGGACCGATGACAATACATTACTTTGTTAAAATTATCCTATTTTTCAATTTGCAGAATAAGATTTTATTTATATAATTTTCATCTATCGTCTAAGGCATATTGATGTTAATTTTAAATTTCAACCGTTATTGTTAACCCATTCATCTCATATTAGAACATTTTCGAATACCAAAGAAATTTATTTAAATTAACAATTCAAATAATAGTTTTAAAAAACACGCTTTTATAGATAAACCAAACTAAAAAGTAGGAAATATTTTCTGTTTTCGTTCGGATTTCTATAAAATGTTCTTAATTTCTTTTCAATTACTATTTATTTTCTTTAATATATTTTTTGCAGTAAGTTTTTGCTTTAAGTCTTCGCTTCAACATAATATAATATAGGAGTCGGACGGCTGCCTGGGACTACACTTACGTAGCTACGTAGATAACGTTTTTTTTTTTTATTTATGAATATATTTATGAAGTAAAAATATTTATGAAAATAAGGGATGAGACGAGCAGGCCGTTTAGCTGATGGTAATCGATACGCCCTGCCCATAACAATGCAGTACCGCTCAGGATTCTTGAAAAACCCCAAAAATTCTGAGCGGCTCTACAACTGCGCTCGTCACCTTGAGACATAAGATGTTAAGTCTCATTTGCCCAATAATTTCACTAGCTACGGTGCCCTTCAGACCGCAACACAGTAATGTTTACACATAACTGCTTCACGGCAGAAATAGGCGCCGTTGTGGTACCTATGAACTAGCCGGCATCCTGTGCAAAGTATCCTCCCACTGGCTTACATAATAGCTTATAACTCCTTGGGTTTTTTTTTCGATATGTACATCTAATCTTGTTTAAGGTATTATTGATCGCGAGCGTCGCCGTGGCTGCCCAGGCAGGTCTGCTGGCTCCCGCCGGCGCCGTGTTTGGGTCTCCATACGCGTACAGTGGCTACAGCGGCTACAATGGTTACCCGGCACAGCCCGCCATCGCAACACAACAATCCAACATCATCCGCTCGCCATTCAACCTGGGACAGGTGAGTGTTCTATTATTAAAACACGAAATAATTTATATTATTTATACACGACTCATATATTAGATGCTTTCTTCTTCGTCGGATTACTCTTGACAGAGCAGTCGTGGTCACGTCGTACGACGAACGATTCTACGCCAGTTATCCCTGGCTGTTGCTTCTCTGGCACATGTGTTGAGGGGAGTATTGGTTAGGGCTTTGATCTGGTCTCTCCAGCGCATAGGGGAGCGTCCTCATGACCTACTGCCGTTGACCCTTCCCTGAACAACAACAAGTCTCTCTATGGCATGCTCTCCACGTCGCGTGATATGTCCGACGTATCTGAGGATACGGGTTCTGACTATAGATGAAAGCCTTTCTTGACCTTGAGCTCTTCAAGTATCGAGACTATATTGAATGCAGCACCTTACAAACTAATTTGCTATGTATATTACAGCTATTGTAAAATACTCTATTTGATTGAAAAGAGTTCCCGTTGAGTTTCGTTAAATGTTCTTCTTACGAGCTCAACTTTTTACGAACATATGGTAAATTCAGTAATTTAAAAGAAATATTTATTATGACGATTCAGAAGTTTAAGCCTATTTGAATAAAGTTTTATTGTCTTTGACAATGTAACGAGATATTTATATCATTTTATTCAGGGCATGTATTATCGTGAAAGAAATCGAGGCGGTGCACATATCTTAAAATTAATAATGCGTTTTTGGTCAAGTTGTTACATTATTATTTGTTTTTTTTTTTTTTTTTAATTTTGCTAGCGACTTGATGATTGAAATGTTTAAGGAATCAACAATACACGATCTGCTCTTGGTACCTTTACCGGTATTGTAATCGTATCGACTTAAAGTCTATAAAGTCCCAGCCTATGTTCAGATAATGTAGTCTCAATAAATTTAAATATTTTATCTTTTATTTTATATTTTATCGCTGTAAAAGTAATTGCTCAGCTGCGGACTATCTAAGAATGAGACAGCCTGGGACAACATTGTGACTGTCTTCACAAATATCATTCCAATGTAATGTATAAAAGAGCGCAAAATATAAAACTGGAAGAGTTTCATGCGCCCGCTTCTTCTCTCTTGGAGCGCCTATTCTGTTCGAAGCGGTTGTACTGATTTAATTGACAACAAAATGAATTCTCAAGGAACCAATTTGCAGAAAAGTTAAACAAAAAAATATTTACCATTGAAAGTACATTTTAAATAATTTTCAGTGTGTCCGACGGACGCAACTGTTGACAGATAATATTATGTTTTGGTTTGACCCCGGTAGAGTTCAACACAAATTAAAAGTTTAGTTTATTGTCGCAGGTATCAACATACTCAAAGGCCATCGACACGCCGTTCTCCAGCGTTCGGAAGGCTGACATCCGCGTGAGCAACCCAGGGGTGGCCATCGCATCGACGTACCCTGGACTAGCGGCCCCTCTTATAGCTCACGCGCCGGTCGTGGCGCCCGCTGCCAGGGTAATTCATTCATTGCTTAATGCTAGGAATGTGGGAGTGACAAGTTTTCAGGTCACGTGACGGTAAAGTAGATCGAAAAGTGCCGCTGCCTGTCGAGCAACGTCTGAAGAGATTACAGATGCTCCAGGGTTTAAATAAGGAAGGGCTTGTTTGGAAGACCTCGTCAGATCGACCTGGAAACACTGCGCCAGCAAGTTCGTTCCAAAGTCTTAAGGATGATGCTGTAACTTGGTATGCGTTAACGTGTATAGAGTTAGTTATATTTATATGAAAAATACTTTAAAAGAGTAATCCTGTTCGCTTGTTGATGCTAGCTGTGAACGACTCCAACTTAACATTAATGTGAATGTTTGACATTGTCACAGGTTGGAGGACTGTTAGGGGTGGCGTATTCCGCAGCTCCGGCCGTGTCCCACATGACCTACACTAACGGTTTAGGACTCTCCTACGCCTGGTGATCTTATCTTCTTTCATTAATATTAAGTTTAACATCATAATCAAATGAAAAATTCCTCGTTATTTGTTACCTGTTAAGTGTTAACATTTTGTTCGTGTGTACTGTCTTATATTTATTGTAATATACTTTTTTAACATACTATTGCCTTTTATTTAAAGTGGGAATGTCAGTTAGTTTATTTTACATCATGTTATCAAAGGATATTTAATACGGTATATGAAAGACTTTGACCTATGAAACAAACATACTTACAGACGGACTCAACATATGCAATGCATTCAATTTAAATTTGAATATTCCAAAGTCACGTTTTCCACTTGCTGACCTCTCAACATCAAACAATTTATCCAAAATGAACTCAAATAAACATACCCCATTGAAACTCAAACTCTTAGCTACTGATGACACAAAAGGTGTTGGTGGTAATGTGCGTGTGATGTCGCACTGGAATAGCACCACCCTATTTCCTCCTGTGGGAGTCGTAAGAGACTAAGGGATAGAAAGAATGGAGGATGGGCAGCAGCGTCTTTCTAAGAGAGCATCACCATCAACTGCGATCACCAACCCGCCTGCCGCGCTCATGGTGCCTACGGTAGCAGCCACATAAGCGACGGGGCAGGGTGTGCTAAGAATCACCAACGAAGACCATTGGCCCTAGCAACATATAATGTCAAGACACTGTGGACCGACGAGAAGTTGGAGGAACTGGAGGAAGCTTTGAGCAGATTACGATGGGATGTCGTGGGGTTATTATCCTAAATTCCGGACACCTGCTCTACTTTCGGAGGGGCGTCCAATTGTCTCAGGGTGGTGTCGGGTTCCTCGTCCCCGGGGAAGGCTTTCCAGTATAGGCAGCTAAATATATAGATTTACCATTGAGCTTAAGTCATTGACTTGCAATATACGCCATAACACAGATTATGTGAAGGCGGCAGGGGCGTGTATATCATATAGGCAATTAGACAGTGCCTACCTCGTTAAAATTATAGAACCAGTGTTAAAGTTAATTGAGTTTAATTTTTTTTCGTTATTCTTTAATCAAACTTCTATTCAACACAAACTTATTAAATTTTATTTTACGCTAGATATTAAATACCAAAGCTACCTTCTGCCTACCTACCTGTAGGCACTCTCCATATTGCATATTCGAAGCAAGAAGCATTTCATACAACTTATATCGTACTGTCGGTCTAAGACGCAACAGCGACTAGCTAGATCTACAGTGCCCACCTTGATAGAAAAACCAATGCACATACACGACCGCACCACACCTGTTACCAACAAGGTTGAAGAACCAAGAGCCAATAAAACCTTACATTATAGCGAAGTTATCCCAGACGTCAGCCTGTACGAGATTAGTATGGCTCTAAAACAGCACAAAAACAACAAGGCGCCGAGTGATGATGGAATTACAGCTGACCAACTGAGAGCTGGTGGTACTCCTGAGCTTAAGATCCTCCAGAAGCTATTCAATTCCGCCATCTTTGAGGGCAAAATGCCGCTACATGGCAAAGAAATATAGTGGTGTTGTTCTTCAAAAAGGGCGCCATGTAGGTACATAAGCTGTTTTCTAGGGTTATCACGATTCGTCTCGTACGCAGGTTTGACGACTTCTCGCCCCCCGAACAATATGGATTCCAAACTGGCTTTAGCACCATAGACCACATACTTCCGCTGCGGTTATACAGAAGACGGAGGAATATAACCAGGCAAAGAAAGCTTTTGATTCGATCGAGACCTGGGCGATGCTTCAGTCTCTCCAACGGTGCCATATTATTTATCGATACATCGAAGCGTTGAAGTGTTTGTATGGAAACGCTACCATGTCAGTCCGTCTCCAGGCAAAAGCATCGAGAAGATATCGAAGCATATCCCACTGCAGCCAATCAGCCAAGGCGATGTCGTATCGCCGAACCTGTTCCGCTGCGGTGGAAGATGTTAAAAACATAGTTTACAGCAGGTAGTGGCCGGAGTCACCTTTTAGGCAAATAATGCCTGTTAATTGATAGCTCAGTTTGAACTTTTACTAGAATGACCTAGACTATTGTTAAATGAAACTTTACGTATTCACTTGAACTATTCTAGTTTCTAGCTCCTAGCTTATTATTATTACTAGTTGCTAGCCTCATTAACAAAAACAATATAAAATATTTTTATTTTTTTGTTTATTTAGCCCCGCTACTCACCAGCCAGCCAACCACCAGAGTTGGGGTATATCGATAAAACCTACCCAAAAATTGATGTCAGCTCTCGGACCATATCGCTACTACCCTTGTAAGGCGACAGTTAAGATCAAGAGAGGTGTCATGTTAATTCCTGGGCTTGTAGTTTCAGTTTTAATATAAGGTACTCTGTGGCTTGTAGCACATGTTTGGCGTTTGCTGCCTGACCGGCCGGACGTACAGTCGATTGATGTTGCCAGTTGTCAGAAATAACAAAAATATACTACTATTACTAACTTCCTAGTTGCTACCAAAGAGAATTTAAACACTACGTTCAGTTGCTACTAATCTACTATCAAAGAGAATATAATGACTACGTTACTACTATTAGGTACTAAACTGAATAATATTTATTAGAAATTGGACAAATAATTGGTGAAATTAGTGTGTAATGTTCTAGCAAATTACAAGCAATGTACCAAAATTACATATCAGATTCTTGAGTCTCATCATATCAAACTCATTAAGCCTTTTGGTTCTCAGTCACAGATAAATTAAAAGTTCTATTTCTTTAGATAGTGTAAAATTCTTAGTATAAGTTAAAGTAGGGTCCTTGGTCAATTACAGTCATTCAGTAACTCCTAACTGAGTAGTTACGCGGTACTCACATATCATATCACACCTAATATTTAAACTAACATTATGTCGGATTACGGAGACAGTGATGCTAATTGGATATTTTACCAAGACCGACCAGAATGGAGCGACGTAACCCCTGTACCCGAAAACGATGGACCAACTCCTGTTGTTGTTATTAATCACTCAGAGAGATGTGAGTATAATTTACAAAATTACTATTAAATTAAATCATAAAACTGTAAATTTATAACAATATGTTGTATGTTCCTTTTTTTCTTACTTTTTTATGATGATCGTTTAACTTTTAACTTGATCTTGTTTAAATTTTGTTAATATAGACTAATTTATTAGATATAGATTATGTAGTTTTATTACTCTATTCCATCTAATTTAAAATAAAATCTGGACATGTTAGAAAGGCGGACAAAATCCAGACTAGAGTCTAAAAGTCTGGAGATATCTGGATTGATCTGGACACATGATAAAATTATGAAAATGGCGCATTAACTTGTAATACGAGTGGTAGCATTATAATCGCTGACTAAAGCTCTATCAACTACAATATTTTTTACCTCCTATTTCATGCCAAGAGATACTAAGTTCTACCCCTTTTTTGAATCAATACCAATTCCCACATATAAGATGTCCTAGATATATTTTGTTTTTATCATTATTAACCTAGGAACACTCCTAAATGTGATAACACATACATAATATGATAATTTTAATTACAGTTGTAGATGTGTACAACTACTTTAGAGCTGTTCTTCAAAAAGATGAGAAGTCGGAAAGAGCATTAGAATTGACTAAAGATGCAGTAGAACTGAATTCAGCTAATTACACAGTTTGGCAATACAGGTTGTAATTTATTTTATTTTATGAGCTGACTTACTCAGGATTTACTAAGCCAAGATATATATTAAATTGAAACTCATTAAATGGTTTATTTCTATAATAATTTGGATGTTATAGGTCCCAAATAGATATCAATGTGTTTGCAGCTGATCTGATACTAGGTGATCACAACATACCTGGGGATTTAAGATTATTCCCAGGTGTAAGGCTTGTTTATATAAACAATTTGTTATGTTTTTAAAGTGATAACCCTCACTTCTAGGATTAATACACAAATAAAATTTGAAAACAAAATTTTATGAATGATGGATGACTCAAAGCCACAACCTCTGATAGATGAAGCCACAACCTGAGAGTTGAACAAAGCATACAAAATTTTATGACGATATGTCACTTGATCGGTTAGCTCAGTTGGCAGAGCACTGGCACGGAACACCAGAGGTCGTGGGTTCGAGTCCCTCATAGTTCATAAAATTTTGTTTTCAAATTTTATTTGTGTATTAATCCTAGAAGTGAGGGTTATCACTTTAAAAACATAACAAATTGTTTATATAAACAAGCCTTACATCTGCGAACAATCTTAATTCCCCAGGTGTGTTGTGATCACCTAGTATCAGATCAGCTGCAAACACATTGATACCTAATTGCTTGTTTATATTTCAAACAACCTTTTAATTTTATTTACTCAAATACTACATTTTAAACTGTTTATTGACACATCCATGGCTGAATTGCAAGGTGTTTTTGTGTTTTTGTTTGGGTTGTTGTGTTTTTACATCCAAGCTCACTGTAAAAGCTATTTCATATGAATGTGTGTTAATATTATATGGATTGTAATGTGTAAAATGTAGACAGTTGGACCTTCATTTACGCAATAAGCTTTTTGAACAACTAAAAATATTGATGTTTCAGACGAGATTTATTAAAAGCATTGGGCACTGATTTAAGATTAGAATTGGATTATGTAGAATCCGTTATAAAGTTGTCACCTAAAAACTATCAAGTAAGTGTAAAAAATTTTACTGTATCTTTTTGATAATACTTACACTTTTCTGCTAAGAGTTTTCCATACATGTAAGTGAAAATGGAGATGATTATTAGTGATTTTAACTAAATGCAATGAATGAGTTGTTTTTTATTTTATTGTTTTTCAATTGGCAGATATTAATACTAGAATAGTTTAATCAATTTTGATTGCATTGGTTTCAAACTACTTATAAATATATTTATTAAAAAATGAAAACAGTCTTTATTCTCTGGTCTAACATACTAGCACTACTAAGAATAAAATTATCTTATTCTAATTCTATTATATTATTAAGTCTATTATTAACTTTTTATTAACATCAGTCTCCTCCAGGCATTGTTGATTACTATCACTTGCTACTCTACACCATCATCTTGGTTGGTTTATATTAGTATAGTGTACCCATGACATTTCAATGTCACTAAAAGTGACATTTAATTGACAATCTACCATTCATTATATAGCCGAATGGTTAGTGACCCTGACTACTAAGCTAGAGAGCCCGGGTTCGAATCCCGGTAGGTGCAATCATTTATATGATAAATATGGATGTTTGTTTCCGAGTCATGGATGTTTATATGTATTTATGTATGTTTAAGTAGGTATATTCTATTCAATATATTGTTGTCTTGTACCCATAGTACCGGCTATGGCTAGTTTGGGGCAAGATAATTTGTGTAAAAGTGTATCAATATTATATAATATACTAGTGGAATTGTAATATCACGGCTTTGACTATACCTGTGACATATCTACTGCACTCAATAACTAGTGGTTTTTATTTATTTATTAACATTCATTTGTGTCATTTCTTTGACCTATATGAGTTAAGTGATATTGATTTAACTTGAATAACCAAATAATTGTAAATTAATTTCAGGTCTGGCATCACAGGAGGGTACTGGTTGAGTGGCTTCAAGACCCTTCACTAGAACTTGACCTCACAGGCGATGCCTTAGAACAAGACCCTAAAAACTATCATGCCTGGCAACATCGGCAATGGGTGATAAAAACTTTTGGGTAAGATTAATGCACATATTTATTGTTCTTGGTTGATTGGATTGGAAGACAATCAGGCCTTAGGTCACTTGATCTTGAGTGGCTACTGTGACCACACTAGAGATATTATCTGGACTCATTATTACATACATACAAAGAGACAAACACTTTATTTAAGGACAGGCAAGTATTCTTCAAAAAGTATTCAATGTACAGTTTTTATTTTCTAAAGACTTTATATACTTTACTAGCTTTTACCTGCTACTTTGTGTGTGTGCAATAGTTACTTTGGGCAGTATTTTTTATTTAATTTAATATACTTACTTTGCAAATAATACACTACAAACTGCTGTGAGTAATACATTTTTATAAGCTACCAACTATAGAACTTTCATCCCACACAAGTCTAACTTTTAAAAACTCTAGAGCATGTATTTATTTATTTAAAGATATGTTTTTTTATATAAAGATATGTGCCTAAATACAAAGTTTCATGGTGCCATCAAATTTCGACACCCTATTTATTCGCGATAAAAGGTCCTTTCCCAAGCTCTCTTCTATGCCTGTAATAAATTTCATCAAAATCGGTTCAGTGGTTTAGGCGTGAAAGCGTAACAAACAAACTTACATTCACATTTGTGATATTAGTAGGGATGTTTGAGGAGAAAAAGAGCTTGACAAGCAACATGTTCATCTGGTGGTAACATTACAAACCCAACATTATGAATGGCACCGCAATTCCGCTCGTCGGTTTGAGACATATGTATGGTCTCATTAACCAAATAATATCACTAGCGACAGCACCCTTCAGACCAAATTCAAATATTTTTATTCAAAATAGGATTTAAAATCACTTATTGAACGTCAAAAACTAACACCCATTCAAAAGAGACTGCCTCAGACCTGAGAAGAATGGGCGCAAGAAACTCAGCGGGCATTTTTTAAAAAATATAAAATATGGATTACAATGTGATATCGTACAATAAACATTTATAATTAAAGAGCCTGAGGGTGTTCGCTTTATTCCCAGTCCGTGGTGTCATTAAGAAAATCGTTTATGCTGTAATATCACTACTTTACATCAGAAAAAGGCCCCGCTACCTTTCACTGTTAAAAATATATTTAAATGGTGCTTCAAATTACTTGTCTATCTGCCCTATGCCTTAATTTTAACCAACAACTGTAATCTACAGTAGGTTCCAATGAAATTGTAAAAATGTTATATAAGACATGTTGATACACGATAAGTAATATATTTTTGATAATGTTATATATGTCAATAGGCATATAAGTGAATTTGCTAGAAACTGTCATAACCATAATGTAAACACCAGGAACAAACATAAACTTATAATGCCTACTTATTAGGCTAAGTCGAGTAAGTCAGTCTTTTGTCTGGCGTTGTATATGCTTTTACAAAAAGATCCTAAATAAAGTTCAAAACAAATGTATGGTGAAATTCAAAAGAATTGTTAAATAATGTTTGTGTGGTAAAGGTTACTACGGACAACATAAATGACTTTCTTAATGATACCACTGATTGCGAATAATAATAATAATATTGACACACTTTTTACACAAATTATCTTGCCCCAAGTTAAGCATATTATATAGCCTGTGTTATGGGTTACAAGACAATGATATATTTAATACAATATACTTACTTAAACATACATAAATTCTTATAATCATACATAAATACATTTAAACATCCATGATTCGGAAACAAACATCCATATTCATCATATAAATGCTTGCACCTTCCGGGATTCGAAACAAATAGAATAGAATAGAAATAGAGAATAGAGCGACCGCCCACAGGCTATTAAATAATAAATTTTATTGTACGATTAAACATTGTAACCATATTTTTATTAAAAAAAAAAGAAGCCAGCTGAGTTTGTTACGCCCATCTTCTCAGGTCTGAGACATACCTTTTGGAATGGATGGTAGTTTTTAACATTCATTAAGTGATTGTATATCCTATTTTCAATCAAAGTCAAAGTCAAAAAAATCTTTATTCACTGTAAAACTTTATAAGTTATTTAGTGCAAGTCAGGATGAAGTACAAAAGTTACAGTAGCATTCAAATGAGTATAACAATTTTCATTAACAAAATTAAGAACATTTATTCCAACTATCTTTATCATTCAAATAATCTTTCACATTATAATAGGCCTTAGATGTTAATTTATTTTTTACGATACATTTAAATTTTTTAATAGGTAATATTTTAATATCATTTGGGAGTTTATTATAAAATATAACACAATCCACTTTAAAAGATTTAGCAGTTTTACGGAGCCTAGTAGATGGAATTGCGAGTTTATGTTTGTTTCGAGTCAAAATAAGTATTTGAATTTGAGGATAGTACAATATGCTAAAATTGTGACGCACTGTTTGCTTTCTAAATTACGGGGCCAGAAGAATATCATAGTACGTGATATCAGTAATGATAAATAGACCAGTTTTACATTTTTATTACATTAATGTGTGCTTATCTTCTGGTAAACACTTTGTTATAAGAACCTTATAAAAGACCTTCAATTCTGTGACATAGCTTAAAATTGGTTGTAAATTTAATGCCTATATTAGCTACCATTTACACATTAAATATTTCATTTCAGGCTCTTTGATAACGAAATGGATTTCGTAGATAGCCTTATCTCTGATGATGTTCGAAATAATTCTGCTTGGAATCAGCGCTACTTCATAATGAACAACCACCATGGATGGACGGATGAGAACGTGCAAAAGGAAGTCGCTTACACATTAGAAAAAATTAGGTTTGTTAAAAACAATGAGAGCTCTTGGAATTACTTGAGAGGTGTTCTGTTGCATGATTGTAAAGGAATGAGTGGGAACAACGCTGTCAAATCATTCTGTGAAGAACTTTACAACAAGGACTGTCGGTCTCCTTACTTACTTGCTATGTTGATAGACTGCTGTGACGAAGCTGTGAAGAATGAGGAAATGAATGATTTGTACAATGCTGAGCGGGCTATCGAGCTGTGCCAGGCTTTAGCGAACAAGTATGATAGGATGCGCTGCAAATATTGGAATTATTTGTGCAATAAGTTCAAGAACTTTAAAAACAATGCTTCAAATAAAACTGATACGAAGAATTAAACTATATATTTATTTTAATAATAATTAATATAATCTGGTCGCAACAAATGCATATTGAGCAAAATTGTCAAATGCTGTTAAATAATGTATTATGTCAATGAATATAGTTATCCGGTCAGCTTGTTTTATTGTTTGTCACGTGACACTGCATGGCTCGCGTGACGTGTCACCACCTCGTTTGTGCACATGTCTGTCTGTTGCATCATGTGCAAAACGCACATTCCATTTTCTTTGTCCATGACTGAAGTGTAATTATGTGTTTTTTTTTAATGAAAATAAGGCACGAGACGAGTAGGACGTTCAGCTGATGGTAATTCATACGCCCTGACCAATACAATGCAGTGTCGCTCAGAATTCATTAAACACTCCAAAAAATCTGGCACCACAATTGCGCTGTTAAGTCTCATTTGCCCTGTAATTTCACTAGCTACAGCGCCCTTCAGACCGAAACACAGTAATGCTTACACATTACTGCTTCACGGCAGAAATAGGCGCCGTTGTGGTACCCTAAATCTAGCTGGCATCCTGTGCAAGGGAGCTTCCCACTGGTGGTTAGTAGATAGTGATAGTAAGTTTATGATACGTGAGCAACACTGAAAATGTTTAGAACTGGCCAGTTAGAAACATTGCTAATGAAAACTTTTTATGAATTTCAATTTTAGAACTCTTTGGTAACCTAATGTAGTATATTGCTATATTCATTTGTTTTTGTGAATTGGCGGCAAATCTAAAACTCTTGTTACACGTGAAAATGAACCTAACGCGAGAAAATTTCCGGTCAATGATTTACTATGACTTTCGTTGTGGGCTTACTCAACAACATAGCTATGATAGGCTGCGATTAGCATTTCTTAATGAAGCCCCATCCCGTGCCATTATTTAGAGTTGGTTTAACGAGTTTAAGCGTGGATGTAGCAATCTCAATGATTGTCCGCGTGAGGGACGTCCTTTAACAGCGACTACTGAAGATAACATCAGTGCTGTGCGACGCATGATAGAGGAAGATAAGAGAGTGACCTATCAGCAGATACGGGCAAGCCTAGGCATTGGTATGAGTCAAGTTCAAAAAATATTACACGAACATTTAGGCGTCAGGAAGCTTTGAACCAGATTGGTTCCCCATACTTTAACCGACGACCAGAAACACCTTCGCATGGACTGGTGTCGTAAAATGTTAGATTAGTTCAACGGCGGTGACTCAAATGCTGTATTTGACATCGTCATAGGTGATGAAAGCTGGATATATTGCTACGAACCCGAAACCAAAAGACAATCAGCTCAGTGGGTGTTTCCTTTCGAGGATCGGCCAACTAAGGTAAAGAAAGGAAGCAGTCAAGGAAAAAAGATGATTGCCTCATTCTTTGATCGGAAAGGTCATTTCGCGACAGTTGTGCTAGAAGATGGAAGGACAGTTACGGCAGACTGGTATGTTAATCGCTGTTTGCCTGTTGTCTTGGAAAAAATTCGACGCCAGCGCCCTCGAAGCAGGATCCTCCTTCACCACGACAATGCTTCAGCGCACTCCGCAAAACGGACTGTTGAATATTTGACTATGACAGGTGTCCAGATAATTAGTCATCCGCCATACAGTCCTGACCTGGCGCCCTGCGACTTTTATTTATTGCCAAGAACTAAAAATAAAATTCGAGGTATTCGCTTTACGAGCCCTGAAGATGCGGTGTAAGCGTACGAAAATGCCATAGAAGAGACCCCTAAGGAAGAACGGGGCCACTGCTTTTCTCAGTGGTTCCATCGAATGCGGTGATGTGTAGAGAGAAACGGAGATTACTTCGAAAAACAAAAGTATGGGCAACTTTCTACATTAAGCCTTTTGTCATTTTATAAATATTTTCAGTGTTACTGGGTATCGGGGCGTTATTATTGTTCAAGCTCATTATCAAGTGCGAATGTTTGTATGTGTGGATGTATGCGTTTGCTCATTCTCTCAACAACTACTGAATGGATTTTAATGAAACTTTACAATATACATCAGAATAACACATATCTCACAATTTATAAAGATATTGTGTGAATTATCTAAAATATAACGATAAGTGTCAAGCAAGTAGGAAAAAATCTAGCATTTGCGACATATTCTGGCGTGCCCTACATTGACATATTTTTCAGTCATATTTATGTGAAGAACGTGTGATGGTGAAATACTAACATATGATTTATATTGTCTATTCTATTCTATTCTTCCTACTGTGGCTTCTGTGGAAGATATACCACAGATTTGCCAGAATCACGTTAGATTAGACTACCAAGCTTTGAGTATGTGTCTTCTAAGTTTAACGGTAATAAGTAATCGGTGTTCAGATTACATAAAGTTTAATTTTCTAATAATATCTGAAACAAATAATCTACATGCTTGTAAGACTATAAACGACATACACAAATAGAAATACTTAAATAATTAATTAATATAAGTACTAAATAATATTTACAACTTAATCTTATTTATTTTAATATATTTACAAAAGGAGTGTAAACTAGGGAGAGGAGACATTTAACGGAGGTTGGACGGGGGACTTCAGCGGGTATATAATTGTACAGAGAAGATTGCATTAAGGGACAACTAAAGAATAAATGATCCATGTTTCCCTCATCAAGGCCACAATCACATAGAGAATGATCCCTAATTCTAAGTTTAGCTAGAAAGACTGGAGTGGTTTAAACGTAAGCGGCATATAGTTGAGATTATTGTTTTATTATGAACCTACATTTTGAGAACCAAGGTTTTTGAGGAATTTCTGGTTTCTGAAACGAGCAAGAGGCTCACGGGATGGGGAGAGGTGAGGAAACCGCCCATGGACATCCGCAACAACAGGTGTCAAGAAATGCGTTGCCGGCCTTTAAGGTGGAAGTATGAATTTCGTTGTGAATATCGAAAATGCGAAATTAATGATAATCTTTTACGAGGAAAGCGAGTGTTTATCCGATAGCGATAGGTACATATAACAATCCCGAATACAAAAATCGCGACAAACGATTGTGAGTCCTGACCAGCATTTCAAATTTCATACAACAGGAAAAGTATGTACCGTGACTGACATAACAAAGAAAATCAACAGCCTCAGATCTAAATACCTCGCAGAAAAACTAAAACTAAAAAAAAAAGAGACTAGTAGGAGGCTCCTTTGCACAGGATGCCGGCTGCATTATACGGTGTAAGCATTATTGTGTTCCTCTCTGAAGGGCGCCGTAGCTAGTGAAATTACTGGGCAAATGAGATAAAACATCTTATGTCTCAAGGTGACGAGCGCAAGTCTAAACCCATCGAGATATAATAAAATAATGTATGGTGGAATTGTGTATCTTACATAGTTCTACAGAAAAGTCCGCGATGGCATAATATGTCTATCTCTTAAGGATAACATCCATATCCATTTTAAATCTATAAAAATTAGCAATTACATATTAAGCGGTAATGTATAAGCTGTTTAGGTACACAAATACGATATTAATCCGTAACAGTTTATTACTACATATTATAAAATCATTATTTTCCGATGGCTTTAGACTGCATTATTCCCGAATACTTAGGTACATCATTTTTACCGTTGGGTCAACTAGTATCTCTTAGTTGTATAAAAATTATCTAAGATACTATAGCTTATTGCAGGATCTTTTAGGTATGGCCTTAAATTGGCCAACTTGTATGTACCTACCAGTTATTTATTTATTTACAATAATATTTATAAAATGATATGAATAATCACTGGAATATTTGCATGTCTGTCAAGACGAAACATATTGTGAGAAGTTATAAATTTATAACAAATGTAGATGTAAATATTTCTTGCAAATAAAGAACTTTGACTTTATATAAAAATATATACTTAACTATATTGATATTTTCATATTATTTAAAAAATAAGGACTCCGTGTCACCTTACATAACAGTGAGGCACCAAAACAAGCCGGTAAACGGAAAGTACAAGCCGATCGGCCGCCATTATAAGATTTGCCATCGTCTGTGACAGATTAGTTTGCGTCGCAATAAAATATTTTAAAAATGCCGTTGTGCGTTGAGAAAAAGTGTAAAAACAATAATATAAAAGTATTTGTGGATATAATATGATTATCTAAGAGAGAAAAAAATGTGTAACTGATATACCCCGTAACCGCACACACACTAGCATAAAGGTGCTTCACTTGCTAATGTCACGGCGCGGAGTCCTTCTTTTTTTACTAGTCCGTGATTATTTATTATACTTTCATTAGTCCACCAATTTGCCACATGCACTTGACAGAGTATTGTCATTGTAGTATTTTAAAAACAAATAGCTACTACTTTTGTATTGAATACTTATTATGTTTTCTTTGCCGAGATTTAAAGAAGTCAAATTATACGTGTTTCTGTCATATTTATTTAGGCAAATCAGTCATTGGCTAAAAGTGAATGAAAACAATAATAATATAAGTAGGTAAATAGTCTAAATCTTATAACAGTTAGTAGTAAAAAACTTCAAGCCGAAAATGTCCACAATCAATAAAATGAAATGAGTATTATATAAAGACTGAAACAATAGTACCCATGGCGTGATCTCCGATAACTTACCTAACTTTCAAGAGCTGATCCCAGTCAAAATGTGGCAGTCCATAGCAACAGACGCTGAACGCGATGAACCGACGGTACTAAGGTCCTTAAAAGAACAATTAAGGCGTATCACTTGTTCGTGTAAATTTTGTGAAAGGTATCGAGATAATCCAGTTTGTGTCAAGGAGGAAATTATCCCTAGTTTGAATAACCAAGAGGTTCAAACAGTTGAAGGTCGTACTCGTGACCATACCTTTCATGAACATCATAAGGAAGTACAAAGTGAACACTTCTGTCCAGGATGCTTTGTGGCTTACCACTTATTAAACGAGCAACCGAAAACATTTAAAGATGAAGAAACCAAAACTGATATTATGTCTAGTGACAAATCTACGGAGAAAAATATTGCAAACCTCGATAGAACGACGTCTATGAATAAGGTATTTACTGTAGATCGGACAGCCATGGGCAATATAATGAGTGAAGATATTCCTGATGTTAAATTATGTATGAAACATTGCTGTCGTAAGCGGAGTCAGGATAAAGTTAAATTTAATATTAATTGTTTATATAACGACAGTACTCCAGTAGACGACATTATATTATGTAACAATAATAATTGTTCTGGGTTCAGCCTTGAAAAGTTTATGAAAACGATTAGACCACCACTTAATGTTGATTTTTTTACCGAAAAGTAAATATACTCTAATGAAAGATATTTTATTTTATCAAGAATTGAAATGAGTAGTGTCTTTTATTCGGCAAATTTAAATTAGCATGCATAAAGTTACTTAAAATTTAAAAATCCTTAACAATATAAAATTTTTTGTCCTTTAACCATTTAAACAGGAGTCCAGTAAATTGCTTCTGTGGTAAGTTTTTTATTTCCAGAGGTAGATGATTGAATAGTTTTATACCCATTGCATAGCTACTAGGTACTATTTAGGTATAATGTTGTTCTGGTACAGTGGCCATACACGAATCACTAGTCTTCCGATAATCCGTTTGAACGAGGATTCAATTCAATGGCCCTTTCAAATAAATAATTATTGTTTTACAAATTAACATGCTTCAAATATATGGATACATATTGAGCAATGTCTTAGATTAGGGATTTGTCTCCACTCCAATCCAACTAGATACCGTACTACCTAGGAACAATAGCTTTTTTTATTATGGCATAAAGTTGCCATTTTAGTTTCAATTATTAGCAAAGTTAAACAGAACTAGTGGCACGTCAACATCCCACATTGTTCGAGACAAGCTCGAGTACGCCCAATTGGGCGTAGTATTAGTTGCCGCACATTGCGTCTACGCCTGCGGTATCTAGTTGGAGCGGAGCGGAGATCAATCCTTAATCTAAGGTCAAAATATTTAATTTTTTAAAAGTCTACATGAAAAGGTCGGACCAACTACACATATAGAACGAATAAATTTTTTTTGGGCAACAAATGCTTGTTGGACTGTGCTATTTCCCCATATGATAAGACCGTATCTGAGGACTAACTACATATCCGTGGTACGGCATTAAAGATTCTTCTTTTTTTTTATGGAACAGGAGGACAAACGAGCGTACGGGTCACCTGTTGATAAGTGATCACCGCCGCCCACAATCTCTTTGAACACCAGAGGAATCACAGGAGCGTTGCTGGCCTTTAAGGTGTACGCGCTTTTTTTTGAAAGTATCCATGTCGTATCGTCCCGGAAACACCGCACAAGGAAGTTCATTCCACAGCTTAGTAGTACGTGGAAGAAAGCTCCTTGAAAACCGCACTGTGGAGGACCGCCACACATACAGATGGTGAGGATGATATCCTAACTTGTGGCGTGTCGTGCGAAGGTGGAAGGTGGTCTTCTAAGGACATACACAAATCTACAAATTCTAGAGCGAAGAAATGAAATAATTTTGTAAAAATAGTATTTATTGATAAGTCAATTTTTTTAAATAATCATTTATTCACGACTTTGCAGCATAATGTTTAATAAATCGCGCTGAAGGATCCGTCACTTGTACCCATTTTGGCATCCAATAATAAGGTGTAAAGTTATATTGATCTGGAAATGATTTTTCAAAAATATACCTATAATATTTTGCTTCAGGTGTAATGGGAGGAACACCACTCGTATATACAGTCTCATTAGATGGCAATCTTTCTGTAACTATTTCTGAAATTGTTGTAAACAAAGATTTCTTGATAGAAGCGACTCCATCACTAAATGCTTCTTTGTGTCTCCAAAGTATTGAATCTGGTATAAGTTTACTGTTTGCGAAACTCTTTCGAAGAAGATGTTTTTCGACGCCTTCCTGAGGTTGTCTTAATAAAGGGTCTATACTTAGATAGTGGCTAGTAAACTGGATATCGAGGAAGGGTACTCTTAGTTCTAAGCTAAATGCACTAGTTGTTCTATCTGCTCTCAGACCGTCATACAAGTAAATATCTGATAACAATCGTACACTTTCTTCTTGTCCATCCGTTGAAGTTGGAGCATCCCTGAAATATATATATCCTTGTGCTAATTCATCAGCGCCTTCACCACTGAATAATACAGTGGTGTTCGTTTTTTGTTTAATATATCTAGATAAAAGATACATAGGTAGGCTTGCCCGTATAGTAGTTATATCAAAAGTTTCCAAATGATAAATGACGTCGTCTATATGTTCTCTGACGTCGGCTTCGTCAAATATTACTTCATGATGTTCTGAGCCAATATATTTAGCTACTGTCCGAGCAGCAATTATATCTGGAGAATCACCCATACCGATGGCGAATGTTTGTATGTTATATGGCAAGTTGATTTCTTTTGCTAATTTAACAACTAGAGCTGCTACAAGTGATGAGTCTAAGCCCCCGCTTAAAAAGCAGCCTATACGTCTATCGGACATTAGGCGCTTTTTACACGCCGCTTCTAATAACAAAGCAGTTTTTTCATAAACGTCAACGTTAAGCCCAATTTCAGAAACATATGGTACGAATTTTGGAGGTGTACCTGGCTGAAAGTATTGTTCAGTTTTGACTTGTTTTACCGTGTTGTCATCTAAAATACTCCATTCTTCAAAATGTCCAGGCTTAAACTGACCAAGGAACGACCCATTGGCGGATTTTTGTTTTAGGCCAATAAGGCCTTTAGCTTCGGAACAAATAGCCATAACACCGTTTGTCTCATCGCTCAATTTGAAAAGAGGCCGAACACCATAAGGGTCCCTGGCTATAAACACTTTTCTTTCATCACCATCGACGAGGCAGAAAGCGAACACTCCATCGAGCTGTCTAACAGTTTCAGCAATTCCAAATTTTTTGTAACAATGTATTATTGCTTCGACGTCGCAGTTGGTTTCGTAAGGAAAGGCATATTGCTCGCCAAGTCTCTTGTAGTTATATATTTCACCGTTGCAAATGAGAGTGACTCGGGGATACTTATGTAGGCGCATAGGTTGCATACCATGCAGACCATCGACAATAGCAAGCCTGTGGAATCCTAATACAACCAGCTGTTCACGAGCATCTTGCTCGATACGCCACGCATCAGGACCGCGGTGCACAATATTGGAAAAGCATTTAATACAGGTTGGTGACAGCCCTCCCTTTATTCCAAATGTTGCCCATATGCCGCACATTGTTAACCTGAAATTTGATAAATAAATAATTTAGGTACCTACGTATGTATTTTTTACACATGTGATTACCTATCAACGTAACTATTTTCATATCAACCAACATATTTTCATGTCTTATAAAGATTGTTTTTATTAAACAGGACGTCTAAATTTTTAAAATAAATCTAAAACAGCTGGTAGATAATGTTTAATAATAATACTTGGCAAACATGTTATATGGTGCCTTCTAAGCAAACAATTTCTAGCAAGTTAATAACTTTCATAGCTCCTATTTCACTGTTATTTTAAATATCGACAATCGGTGCTTTCCGACTTCTGATTTATTCTTGGCTCTAATACAAAATCTTTCAAGTCTTCAGGGAAATACAAATGCACAAATTTCATAACCAAACATTATAAGTATTACAACAAACCTTAATGATTACACGAATTTAATTCTTAACCAAACCAAAAACCAAAGTTAATAACTTAAACAACGTATTTTAATACATCAAACTGAAACTCATTGGTAAATTACCTTGCAATCCGTAACCGTTTCAGTAATCACAGTACCTGCCTACCAATAAATACTAGATACTAAATATTTTAATTTTATTACTATGGTCGAAGGATCAGATTCAAATTTCAATTTGTAGCCACTGCTGTCAGCTGTGCTAACAAGTAACAACTATTATTGAACAGGTTATGTTTAATTTAATCGAATAAGATGACCTTGACTTTATTCGGTCATTGTATAGCGTAGCAGTGAACACGAATTTCAATACAGACATGAGAAAATTTCAAGTTTCAACCTTATGTCACGTCTGTTAGGGCTTTTACGTCTGGGGATATCTTATTATTATTATGTAGTCGAGGTATGAATGTCATAACTCATACCTCGACTTTATTGCATCAGCTTGTTTCCAATTTAGCATAGAAACAAATATCGTAGAAATGTGACACCGTTATGATGTTTTACATAATTTTAATAATTATACATCACACATTTATCTATATTATGAATTTAATATAATGAAATAACAGGTGCTCGTTTGTTCTCGTGTTTCGTATCCATTCACCATTGAAGTTTATAGAACGTCATTGTTCGCATCAATCAAATACAAATATCGACAGCTGTCACTTGTCAGTAAAATCACGCCTATGACATAATATGTCGTAATAATACAGACAGTACTGTCAATGTCATACTTTAGTATTCTTTTTGATGTCATGGGCGATGGACCATAGACTATAAACTATCGAAGTTTTAGATAAAACTTAGTTCAAATTTTTTTATTTTTATTATATATTTATGTATATATATAAATCATAATATTATTTACATTTGAACATACTTGTTCTAAAATAATAGTGAGTAAATAAAATCAAATATCTCACTTACTCATGTAACGTTCCATCCTCAATTTACTTTTATCCACGTAATTTGTTGAGTTTTGTTTTCTTTTGTTATTGAAGTGAAACTTCTTTAGAATCTTCGTGATTTGAAAGTCGATAAAATGAAAAACACAAACAGGTAAATGAGACAAAAACAGGTAAATGGATAGGATTCAGCCGGGGAGAGAATGAGATAGAATACATTACATGTTCTCGGTCTCCTCTTTGTGCGCTGCTTCGAAGCGTCGCCACTACTATTGTTTGTATGAAATTGTGCATTGTAAATTACTAAATGACTATATTAAACTTCATAGTTAATGGTGAATTTTGTTATGGTCAGGTAAATTTTTGCTAAGTCTATTATTAAAGTGGGATCGGTAATCAGCACCATCTATCGAAAACCGTAATGTTGTCGTATTATACCTACTCGATAGATTAAGTGTTCGATTTGGAAAGACGAAATAGTAACAGAATGTGACACTAGACGTGTAATCTATTACTTACTATTTATTTTTAAATTGAACCAAGATGGGGGTCTATGGTTCAACGCCATCTAATAAAGTTTAGTACACTAACGTACCATTACCAAGAGTATAATATTATAATAGTAATATATTCAGTAAGTCAATAATTCAGATCGCACAGCGCTATTAACCTATATTTATATTCACCTAGAAGTTGCCTCTCTTTTTATCGCGTGACTCTGACGACATTTGGGTTGTCTTCTTTACCTAAAACTGTACCTAGTATGAGGTCTTATAAAAATAGCTCAGATCTTTTTATAATATAAATCTGTAAGTAATCGTAATCTTAAATCTTTCGTTTTCAAACGTACTTTAGTTGCAGATAGTAATGTTTGCGTTGGAAGACCACGACATAGTTGAACTTACTTAGTACAGGAAATACATACGTAGCTATCATGAATGGTAATTTCATTAAAATAATAATCACTCTAAATTTGATTGTTTCAGCGCCATTAGGAAACTAAAAAAATTTAGAATAGGATCGCGATGACTTTAAACATGCTTTGCTTTATTTATATTTCTCTATTTTTAAAAGATCAGTCGGATCGCTAACCAAGTGACTAACAAAGGTCGCGCGTGCGGCAATGCTCGCTGTGGGTCCTTACTAGCAAAGATAATTTAAACACTACGTCTACTGCCTGGCACACTACGTCTAGTGGCTGGCATACTGTGTAGAGGCTACCACGCGTACTTACGATTTCGATACCTACACGGGGAGTGAGGCTGTCTCATCAGCATCATGTCATGATATCTCTCGGCCTGCATTACCCACAACACTTCTTATTAAAATAATTTTCATAAGTAACGCTAGGCGACAGGAAAATACAAAGAAAATTGTTGCCTTATCTGTAAGCAAATAAAGTCTATGTTTTATGGAATGAGAAAAAAAAGCATTTTTATCTTATTAAACCTTAGAAATATTGATCAAATTTGTTATTTATGACATGAGTGTTCGCTTTCTGCCTCGTCGATGGTGATGAAAGAAAAGTGTTTATAGCCGGGGACCCTTATGGTGTTCGGCCTCTTTTCAAATTGAGCGATGAGACATACGGTGGTATGGCTATTTGTTCCGAAGCTAAAGGCTTTATTGGCCTGAAACAAAAATCCGTCAACGGGTCGTTCCTTGGTCAGTCTAAGCCTATTTTAGATGAGAGTTTTGAAGAATTAAGTATTTTAGATGACTACACAGTAAAACAAGTCAAAACTGAACAACACTTTCAACCGAGGTACATCTCCAAAATTCGTACCATATGTTTCTGAAATTGGGCTTACAGTTGAAGTTTATGAAAAATTTGTTTTGTCATTAGAAGCAGCGAGTAAAAAGCGCTTAATGTCCGATAGACGTATTGGTTGCTTTTTAAGCGGGTGTTTAGACTCATCACTTGTAGCAGCTTTAGTTGTTAAATTAGCAAAAGAAATCAACTTGCCATATAACATACAAACATTCGCCTTCGTTATGGGTGATTCTCCGGATATAATTGCTGCATCAAAATGGCTGGCCGCTATTACCTATAAGATAATTCGCATCAGCAAAAAAGGCATGGCAAATCTTCAACCCCAGCATTGACTGAAGACAAGGACAAAAAACTTGCAACGCCAATTAAAAAAAGGGAAAAGTGTGCTCCTGACACAAAATTTTACAAAAAAAAACAACTGTGACGCCTAAAAATAAGATTGATCTTACTAAAAATAAGTTTTCTTTTAAATCGCACAACTGGTTTTGTTGAGATTCTGTTCACACTGATTAAAAACATAAACTTTGTTATCTATTCTATTCTATTCTTCCTACTATGGCTCCTGTGGAAGGTATACCACAAGTTTGCCAATGTCACGTTAAGGTAGACCACCAAGCTTAGAGTATTCTTTTACTAATTTTAATGGTATTGATCGGTGCTTAAGATTGAAACAAGTTTTATTTTCTTATACCTGAAACAAATATACATGCTGTTAGGACTATAAGGGACAAACACAAATATAATTACTTAAATTATTTGATATAAGTACTTAGTGCTATTTACAACTTAATCTTATTTATTTTAATATATTTACACAAAATATATACAAAAGGAGTGAAAACTAGGGAGAGGAGACATTTAAAGGAAGTTGGGCGGGGAATTTCAGGAGGTATAAAATTGTATAAAGAAGGTTGTGTTAAAGGGCAATTGAAGAATAAATGATCCACGTTTCCCTCATCTAGACCACATTCACACAAAGAATTATCCCTAATTCTTATTTTAGCCAAAAATACTGGTGTACAAGCATGATTAAAACGTAGACGACAAATAGTTGAAATCACTGACTTGTTGGTTATGTTTCTCTCTTGTTTCTCTATTGATATGTGACATCTGACGGTCACACTGGAAACTTGTGTCCAAAGAGGATGTAAATACTACGTAGTAAGAGGAGGGACTGCCTAATATTGCCACAAATAATAACAACTTATAATATTATTATAAACGAAGATGGCACAGTACAAAATAATCGCGATGCAAATTAAAAAAAAATTAACAAAAGTAGTAATTTATAAAAAGTATAAAGTTAAAAAATATATTATACTGAACGTAACTTTTCATGTGTGTAATTATTATACAATATAATTAATTCGCAATTGTTGCATGTTGTATGGCCTTTACCCGGTGCCTCATCAGAACTTGACAAAATAAAAAAAAACATTATGTTATCTATCTTCGATTGATGAGGCTGTATGGCTGACGACCCTTTAATTACATAAAAAATCGTTCTTTTTTATGTTAGGTGGCGGGAAATTATTTTGAATATTGTGTATGTACTTTCATGTAATAAAATTATAATTTTAAACTAATTACTAAAATAAATTTTATTTTCTGTGAAAGTTACAACACTTCTTATAAAATGGATTCTCCCGCTGACCTACAAATGGAAATATGCTTCCTTAAATCAAATCTTGAAGAAATTGTGGACGGCTTAATTGCTCAGGTTTATTTTGCTTATTAGGTATAATTGATACTTTACCTATTATTTATCAGTTTTGATAGTCAGGTATATAAACATTTTAGGAATCTTCAATTCCGACATTGGGTGCTGAATACGAGCATAAGTTGAAGGAAACGTTAAGTGCGTTGCGCAATCCGCGTTCACTTAATAATGAAATTGAACGTCTAACACAGGAAAATAGTAAGTGATTTATATTTATGTTTCTGATATACATTTTGAATATGGGTAACTAACTAATGTACCAATAATTATATTTATGTTGAACTGTGAACATAGGTAGTCATGTGGTCTTAGATCATATATACGTCTAGATAGACGATGACAGCTGTAAAAACGGCGAAAAACATTGAGTTTAGAACTAACCTTTATTTTCAGCAATTCACGCACTAACACAAAGTGTCAAACAAATCGCGAGTATAAGACGTAGCTTGTCACGCACTCTAAACTATTATTCCTAGCCTGTTTTATCGGCTGTCTAACAGCAAGAGACTCATAGAGTATCTAGACGTATAATAATTAATGATCTAAGCATGTGGTCTGTGGCTTGTCAGTTGTCTGTGGAATAATAAAAAAATCAATATGGCCGAAGTTATTGAAACTATAATTAGTAAAAATAATGAAACGATTTACCAAACAAGGCTTGTTGCCAGTGGCGTAGCATTCCGGGGCGGGGCCCTGCGTAAAAATTTGCCTGGGGGCCCTTATTTAGCAGCAGCATACAGGTCGTTGTCGACGGTAATTGCTCGATTCCAAAGCCCGTGAACGCTGGTGTGCCCCAAGGCTGTGTGCTATTTCTTCTGCATATCAATGATATGCTGGACACCTCCAACATACATTGCTATGCAGACGACAGCACTGGTGATGCCGTATATACGGGCCATGCAGGTCTCTCTCGGGAAATCGTCGACCAGTGCCGGGAGAAACTTGTGTCTTCTATCGAGTCCTCGAGAAGGTCGCGGAATGGGGTAAATTGAACCTTGTCCAATTTAACCCCCAGAAGACTCAAGTTGGCGCGTTAACCACTAAAAAAACCCCATTTGCCGTATCACCGCTCTTCGACAACATTTTCCTTAAAGCCTCAACTAGTATCGGAATACTGGGTCTCGAAATCTCGAGCGATTGCCAATTCCGTAGCCATCTGGAGGGCAAAGCCAAATTGGCTTCGAAGAAGCTGGGGGTTATTAAGTAATGGAGCACGGAAATACTTCAAGCCGACCCACATTCTAGCACTCTACAAAGCGTAGGTCCGGCCACACATGGAGTATTGCTGTCATCTCTGGTCTAGCGCACCCCAGTATCTGCTCGATCCATTTGACCGCGTCAACGCAGAGCAGCTCGAATTGTCGGGGACCCAGTGCTCTGTGAACGGTTGGATCACTTGGCGTTGCGTAGAGACGTCGCTTCATTGTGTGTCTTCTACCGCATTTATCACGGGGAGTGTTCCGAAGAGCTGTTTAACTTGATTCCTGCCACCAAATTCCACCTGCGCACGACACGCCACAAGATAGGATATCATCCCCACCATCTGGATGTGTGGCGGTCCTCCACAGTGCGGTTTTCAAGGAGCTTTCATCCTCGTACTACTAAGCTGTGGAATGAGCTTCCTTGTGCGGTGTTTCCGGGACGATACGACATGGGTACCTTCAAAAAAAGCGCGTACACCTTCCTTAAAGGCCGGCAACGCTCTTGTGATTCCTCTGGTGTTGCAAGAGAATGTAGGCGGCGGTGATCACTTAACACCAGGTGACCCGTACGCTCGTTTGTCCTCCTATTCCATAAAAATTTAAGGGTTAAGACTTCTCACCCTTTTTTACGGCAAGCAGCAAAAGATGTTATTAATTTTTGATTACGCACTCCGGGGGCACCTTAAAATTTATACGGCACATACGGCGGTAGCTACGCCCCTGGTTGTTTCCTCCCGAGTAACAACCGATAATGAAATAATGTTAATGGTTGCCCGTGGTGTGTATGAGGAGGAACTTGTAAGCTTGGATGTCTTCGAAATATTCTGAGAGAGACATTAAAGCGTATAACAAGCTCTTGCAACTCATCTTCTCTGATATAATTATGTATATTTTATATAATATGATTTTAATAGTTGCGGGCGCCGAGGTGCCCAGACACTCATGGACCTACGGCTGATGAAGTAAACGGCATATTACACTTAATATATTTTTTTAAGTTGATTAACTATTACATTTTGTTTTTCAAGAGTCGTGGGTCACTCGTCGAAATAGCCGAGTGAACGCTACGTTCACTCTGTCACTTCATAAAAAACCTTTAGAAGTACCTATAAGAAGAAATCCAGCCTTCTTATTATACGTATTAATGCTGTTTTAAATAGTATAAATTATAATAAAAAATAGCTTGTACAAGTACAAAATATATTTTGAATAAGGAGAGTTCGCTTTATAGCGACATGAAGGTAGAGGGTTACTATAAAATGCAGGACTTTATTGGAGCTACTGAACGAATACTACACAGTTAAAAAAGTTTTTTTAAGCTATTTTTGGGAGCCTCTTTTGCACAGGATGCCGGCTAGATTATGGGTACCACAACGGCACCTTTTTCTTCCGTGAAGCAGAAATGTGCATTACAGTGAAATAATTAGGCAAATGAGACTTAACACCTTATGTCTCAAATTGACGAGCGCAGTGGTAGTGCCGCTCAGAATTTTCGGGTTTTTCAATAATCTTGAACGGCACCGCATTGTTATGGGCAGGGCGTATCAATTACCTTCAGCTGAACGTCATGCTCATCTCGTCTTTTATTTTCATACAAAAAATGTATTCAGCATATTATACGCGCTTTATATTCAAAGAAGACGTATCTAGCTATAACGAAATTATGGTAACCGTAATAGTAATGCCACTCCAGTGCAGTTATCAGCACAGCGCATGCAGCTGAAGCAACAGTGTGAAGACATGAACGGTCGTCTCGCCAGAGCCCGCGCCGCTCAGAGTGAACTTGTGACGTCACTGCAGCAAGACGAACAGGACATCGACATTGAAGTGTAAGTTTATTGTGTTATAATTCGTTTCAAATATGTCTCACCGAGTATCGGAATAATGCATCGGATCGTTTGGCGTTGTGAAGAGTCGTCGGTTTATTGTGACTATGTCTCTTATCGCGTAAAGTTACTATATAATATGTAAAGTGATGCAACAAAAATACTCAAACGTCAAAAATTTTATTTACACAAGTAAGTCAAAAAACGTAAACGTAAATTAATTAGTAAAAACAAAAGTTATTGAGTACTGTAGATGCGTCATCCACACACCGTAAATAAAAAATAGTATTTTGCGCGAATTTTATTAGCGATTACATAAAATATAATAACTTTAATTTTAAAAACATGAAGCGGAATTTTTGGCAACAAGATCATCCTGCCTCCACAAGCAATAAAAGTTCACAAAAAATCACAAAAATACTATTCGCTAGCTTATCGCCAAACGATGACATAACAACTCTTTGTTTATTTGTCCCAAAGTTGAAATTTGGACAAACAATGATGATGCAATGAAATGGAAGCTTTGTCCCGTTCTATCTCAGCCTAAGTTGTATATTGCTTCTTCTTTCTATTTGTAATGAAGTAACAGACGCTACTTCTGCAGAGTTAATATTCTAAGGCAAGTATACACTGCTTCACTGCACACGATAATATTGGTTTTATTTTTGTATAAAACCGTTATGTTATTAACCCTGTAAATGAAGTAATTTATTTATTTTCAGACGCAAATACGAAGATACTTTACGTGGAGTGGCAGACCAGTTCCGACAACATCGGGCTTACATCGTAAGTTATATTTTGATCGTTTAAATATTATTATAGATTTGATCGTTTGTTCATTGTCTAAGCTTTTTGAGACGTTGCGACTTAACCGGCCTAAACCTTTACAGATATTAAGAATCTGATTTATTTTTATTTATTTATTTGTAATATTTTCTAAACCATATCTTATAATTTGTTGGTCTGAAGTATACCACTTGTAAGACAAGTACGATGAACATAAAAATTGCAAAAATACTCCCGTATTACTTTTGAAAAATTAAATAGCTACAATAACAAAAAAAACAAAATAGGAAATAAAAATACATATTATTATTTTAACGTATTAATTGAAATAAAAGAGAGAATAAAGAATCTGACTCCAGAGCATCAGTTTGGTTTCCATGTAAAACACTCAATCATAGATCAAGTGTATAGAATTTCCAATATTTAAAGAAAAAGCATTAGAAAACAAAAAAGTGTGCTCCACAATAGTTTTAGATGTGGTGCAGGCTTTCGATAAAGTTTAGCACGAAGGGCTTATTTACAATGAAAAGGGCTTTACCAACATCATTTGTGGATATTCTTGAATCTTACCAATAGATATTTTAGGATTAGACAATAGAATATTTGTTCAGAAATTAAGGAGATAAACGCTGGAGTACCTCAAGGAAGTGTATTTGGTCCGGTCCTGTACCGTACACATATGACATTCGCGACATTCGACATAATTATCCCTTTGCTGATGATACTGCTCTAATGCGCGTGGGTTGTAACCATAAAGAGGCAGTAGACAATGTTCAAATAGCGGTAAAGACAGTAGTGGACAATTAAGGTTTGTAGTAGATTAATTGTAGAAAAATGGAGAATTAAACTTAATGAATGCAGCAAGAAAATTAGAAAATAGTACCATACGAATTAAATACAAAAAAAAACGAAATATCTGGCATACCCAAACTCTTAGAACTTAATTTTAAACATATATATACTGGCTTCTAGAGACTCTAAGATGTCAGTATAAAATAAAGTTTTATTGAACAAGCAAGTCTTTCAACGTGATTGATATAGAACTGTTTATACAGTTCAATATTAATCACGTTGAAATATATATGCTAAGCAATTTGAGGTTGCGTGTGCCCGTCATTTCGACTAAATATCGAGCCTGAACTATATTTTATCTAATTTTGATTTATTTTAGAGTACCTACCTTGTAGGTACTTGTCTTCTATAAGGAAGCAAATTCCTTTTGTACAAGTACCTACATGTCATTACAGCTAAGAGTGGCAATGAGATTCTGGCCACTTCTTATATCATATGAAGCTCAACTTAACCGAAGTGGCGGTAAATGGTAAAATGTATAACTTTGATAAGTGTCATTATTTTGAGCTATATAGAAAATAGATTTGATTTGAATATGTGATTTTAGTGTTTTTCAATAGTAAATTTTCTCAAATTAAGTAAAACTATAACTTTAGAACAAGGATGAAGTTAAGTCAAACATCGAGATGATGAAGAATTCAATGAGTGAGTTAGAATTGGAAGAGCACAGAGTTGAAGAGCTGGTGAAAACCATGGAGCGGCAGCTGAGCGATCTACAGCCCGCTGTTCCTGAACATGTGTTGGATATCCTGTAGTTATCAAACTCTTTATATTTATTTAAAATTATTTATACACTGATACACCTTTTGGGAATGTGCCTCCCTCTTGAAGTGACCACTGGGCCGAAAGTGCGTTACTATTTGGTATTTGTTATTTATCCAACAGTGATATAGTTTAGTTTATGGTTGGTCGCGGGCCCTGGTGTAGTACACGGCTCTATGTATCACTCGGGCTATCTCGTGCTCGCTTCTACAGACGGCACCCTCCTCTTGGTAATCAGTGTATGTAACGTTCTGCCTGCTATCTCCTATTAAAACTTTCGTCACGTCCGTCTACTACTCTCTACTGATATGCCGCGGCCGCTCGGTGGACGCGCCCTATCACTGCCTTAAATATTTTCAATTCAAATGTAGTTATTAAAGTTTGTTACTTCATAACTTAATGGACCGCATTGCTTTTTACATTCCTGACACATTGTGATATACTTATATTAATATATTAATTACTTTTTAAAATTGAATTGCAACTACAAAGAAGTGACTGCTCTTATCGTACAACTCGGATGCGGTAAGAGACTTATTCTGCGACAACGCTGAGGTCGTGCGAGTATCGATCATTTGCACGAATATTACAAAACTAAAGAGTATTTTGTTTGTTTGTATCTACGTGCTAATCCGAGGATCTACCAGTCGGATTTGAATAAATATTTTTGTAGCAATCTATAGTTGTTCTGTCTTTCAGCATTTTTGTAACACGAGCCGGAAAGGAAAGCGTTCGTTGTCGTAATAGTAGTAGGCACGGTATACAAACTCATCCTAAATTATTACTAATAGTCAAAGAATAATCCGCGGTGACATAATATTAAGCTTATTTTTATAAAAACTTCATACAAGTACCACAATATTATGTTCTCTTGCAAATTATTCTATACTACATCCTATTACTGTTACTGTTTGTCTCCTAATAAAGTAAATAAATAAATATGGTTTTAATGTGAAAACAAATCCTAAAAAGTTTATGAGCATTATTGTTAGTCACGACGTCGCATCCTCACGAGTTGGTGTCGTGAGGTTAGGTGAGTCGTGAGGAGGTACTGCCATCTCTAATAATCCAACACTCGGGTCGGGTCTGTCTGTAGCAGCAGTGGCGTGCGACACACTCGCACACAGAATAGGTAATCCACCCAGTCGTATGTATAAACTCAAGGGCCCGCTGAGTTACTTCAACACGCTATTGTTTTTTTACTTATATTGTGGTAAATCGCAGTGTTTGCGTAACGCTCGTGCTTCACTAGTATTCGCCGTAGCGTGTGTGTCGGGCAAAGTCGGTAAATGGGCGCATCAAAGGCTCTTTGTCGCGAAAAAATTCGCCGCTTCATTATTATGAAGCTTTTCAAGATTATAGGCTATTGCCTATACACATGATCGGATTTGGTACGGCCGAACCATCGGACGCGGTCCAGCCGCAAGTTTTAAAGGCATTTGTTTGTTTAAATATTTGGCGTTTGTTTATTTATTTAATACGAAAAGACTCAAGTAATTGACTCCACAATAAACAATAAAAGCACAACTGCTACTTAAAACGATAATAGCAACGACAGCCTAGAAGGTGTCGTTGAGATTATCGTAAAAGTGACGTTTGATTATTTGTTCAATTCGAATATTCGTCTCTGACATTTTCAACTAAGAGTAGGTTAGGACCGATAACATCGAATAATGTTTCGTTTGTTCAATCATCATTTCGACATTGAATACGATGTCACGATATATCAAATATCGATTTAAGGAGTAGGCCCCCATTAGTGGACCATATTCAATGGTATGTCTCATTGTCCATCGCACAAGATTCCGTTCAAACCAAATCCGACCATGTGCTTGGGCTATTATAATTCACATCGGTCGCGCGGTAGGCGATCAAGTTGACTGCGTAGAAGTAGCCAAGAACACCGCGCTAACTATGTTTTTGGCGAAACTTCGCCCGCTAGTGAATCCGCGCCATGGGACACGAGCGATATGGAGAACGATAATCGGTGACACGCGTTTTAATACGAATCAGGAACTATTTCCATCCAATCAATATTTATCCGAAATTATTTTTAATAAGTAGCAATCACTATGAGTTTCTAATTATCGTGTTCCACTTAGGTGTAAGTTTCATTCCAGGGGCAAAAGTGAACTAGAAAAGAAATTGAATGATTTGACAACTCAGATGGAAGCTCTCCAACGTGAACAAGATAAGATCTCTACATCTAGAAAATAATTTTAAATTCCCTACATTTTAAACATTTTTACCTTTTCGGGCAAATGCTCTTTGTTTGATTATTGAAATAATAAATTGATGTTTTTGCATTGCAATATTATTTTATTTATTTGAGTTAGCTCACTTTATTAAGCAAAAAATCGTACAAACTATTGTAGAATATACTAGTCTTATAATATAATAAAAAATAAAAATGAGAATTTATTTACTATAGGGAATGACAATAGCAAGATATTCCTACAAGACCTACTTAGTGTAAACGTCATGAAGCCATATCAGTTCGTAAAGGGTCTTTGACATGGGGAGAAGAACTAAAAAGAAACTCACAGCCCAAGTTTTAGATCACTGAATAAAAAAGTTGCCAAGTCTACTACAACAATACTATATAATATTAGGTGGCCTGTGCAGAAACAATCATTATTTTCCTCAATATACTCTGCTATGGTTAGCCTTCTTTGTCAAAGTAGCCTTAATATGTTTTTTTAAATTTGTGCTCAGTGAGTCCTAGTACTGTACTTTATTCGAAAATTGAATCCTATGAAGGATCCCGTAACTCTAGCTAACCTTTTACACGACACATACAGTTTTTCTTTCTTCTTAAATTGAATGACTTCAAATCACAATTTTACTTAAGGCGCTATAGTCCTAAAAAGTAACATTTTTAAAAATCTACTTAAAATACTTCTACAAATACTACGGTTCCAATTTTTTGACATGTTTATCTTCATTTCTTTATCTAAATTATCGCTGTTTCTAAAACACGATTACGAAAAAAAATCTCGATAGATTTATTTTTTGAAAAATAGTCTTTTTTATTTGAATTGTTTATATTATCATAAAACTATGATAGCTATAAACACAAAACTTATTTTATTCGATAGTTTATTAGTATTTATAAATTTTCAATGTGGGATTTTATATTAATTTTTTTCGTAATAAACCAAACGCGACGCCTTGGTTGCATGCTCGCTCATGCCAGCAGTACGCCTGTGACAACTGTCAAAGAAGTTACTGTGTTCGTGTCTCTCGGGCTCATATTACGTAAGATTTTAGCAAACAAGTACAAAGCGGGAATCATAGTAAAAAAATAATGATGATGCGACAGCGTATTTGTTGAAATATATAGGTAAATGGAAGTCGGAAAGTACTAAAATAAAATTTACGTAATATTATTTTGAATAGTATGCCACGCGGGATTTTTGTATGTATGTACTTTAGGGAAGTTAGATAAATCCAAGATGGCCGCCGCACAAAATTATGATTTCAGCAATATGGATATCGTGTCCGAGGTTCTCGAGGGTGCAGAGAACGATTGTGTGATCATTTTTGAAATCCAAGATGGCCGCCGCACAAAATTATGATTTCAGCAATATGGGTATCGTATCCGAGGTTCTCGAGGGTGCAGAGAACGATTTTGTGATCATTTTTTAAATCCAAGATGGCCGCCGCACAAAATTATGATTACAACAATATGGGTATCGTATCCGAGGTTCTCGAGGGTACGTTCTCGAATGTTGTGATCATAATTTTGTGCGTCGGCCATCTTGGAATTGAAAAAAAAACAGCACGATACAAGGCTAGTAGGGAAGCCCGAGAGTAAAAAATACTCTCCCTCAATCGGTATCAATCGCTCTCTCCCTTGAACGAAAACGTCTCAAATATCCGTGATGTTCTTTTTCGTTTAACTTGTAAAAAAAAATTACCCTCATGCGCCTAAAGTAGTTTTACTTGAAAATGCATAAAAATATCACAGCATTTCGTACTCTTGCGCAACCGTTTTTATAAAATATTACGCGGTCCTTCCGGGGTGGGGTCGTTGACCCGCATAGCTCGGCTAGTGTCTTAAGGCGCAATTCCACTGAGGCAACACTGAACGACAAGTCGCGTAGGCGTTCGACTTTGTGGCAGAAAATTCGAATGATGTCGCATGCGGAATTTGTTGCCCCCTGTCGCATGAGCGTTGTCGGACTTGAGTGTAGCATGCGTCTAAAGCAATTCTATTCAGGCAACTTCAGTTTAGTACATCATGTAACAGTCGCGGCGGCTGCTTATTTGGTTATCGCTTATAATCGCAAAAGGAAAAGGAAAACGCCACGATATTGGAGAAGAGAGCTATATGTCGATGGTCAAGAAATTCAGTGTAATTTGTACAACAAGTTGGTTGCTGACGATGATGCAATATTTAGAAACTTCACACGGATGAGTAAAGAAGATTTTCAGTATTTACTTGAGAAAATCTCACCTATGATAAAAAAATATAATACCAACTTTCGGGAAGCAATAACCCCTCGCGTGAGATTGTTAGTGACCTTAAGATATTTGGCTACGGGTGATAGTTATGCATCGCTTACGTATCTGTTTCGCATATCTGAGCCAAGCGTTTCCCGAATCATTCCAGAGGTTTGCAGAGCTTTAATGGACGTTCTACATGATTTTGTCAGGGTAAGTAAAAATACTAATGTATTATCACTTTTTTAATGTATAAAAAAGTTTTCTTTGATAAACCTTCAAATCAGGGATTGAAACAATCTGTTATAAAAAAAAAAATAAAATAAATAATACTTTTATTTAGGCGGAGTAAAAATTTTGTTGTGAAACAAAACTGTTACATTCCTACACTTTTTCGTAAAGGTTTTGTAAAAACTTTTATTCATCAAGCTTTTAAATAAAATTTTTATCATAACTGTTATTTTCAAATTTTGTGTGAAAATGTTTTAATAAGAAAAGTAAATTGTAGGCTAGTAGTATACTCATACAGGCTGTTGATCTGTCCTTCTTTTTCCAAAACTGGATTTTGAATAAACAATACGCAGAACTCACACTAAAATAACAAAAAATAATTAAAAAAAAAAAGAAAAAAACATATATATATATAAAGATTATATATTTTATTCATAAAGATCATATATTTTATGTGTATTTAAAAAATGTAATAAAGGATATTTTAATTTTAATAAATAATTAATAATTGGATGAGGAATATGATTCTTCCGAAAAAGAAGTATAATAGGATGCCACATCGCTGACTCTACGATCCATTTCAGATGCGGGTGAAGGCTCTGAGTGGATAGTCAAAATATCAAGTGGTTGATGATCATCCGGCTCAAGCTGTTGAGTGGTTGTAAGCAGGTTTTGACGCAGAGGTTGGAAAATACTTCGTTGGGATGTAGCGCTAGGGTCGTCATATTTACCCATATCTGCATCATAAAGTATTGTGTTAATTAAATGTTCGATTACATTTTTCGTATAACAGCTATACTTTCGATGTTTAGTGGCGACATACTCCCCAAATATAGTGCTCGCATCCCTCTGTTGGCTCACAGAATTTTGCAAAATGGCATATGCCTCATCCGCTCTTTGATCTTCCATTTTTCTTTTGTCTTTTTTCTTCAGGGGAGACTTAAACTGTTTCTTTAACGGGCCAGATGCTGATGGGGACGGAACTGACGATTGTGATGGTGGATGCAGCTTGTCAACCTGTAGAACAGAGTTGAAATGAGTTTTGTCATTAAAATGTCATCAACTAATAGTAAATTCAATCTTTAAATAAAGTTTAACACCTTAAATAATTATTACTTGAATGAAATACCACATGTTGTCTCTCATTGATTTTTATTTATTTACTTATTTATTAATTTTTGTTTGTTTAACGTCCTACTGTTTTGCTGCTAGGGCTGTTGATGTATGTTAAGAAACCATTTAGAAAAGTATTTATTTATTTTTTATTTATTTATTCAGAGAAATTGTTATTTGCTGTTTGTTATTTAAAAAAAATGTGCAGATGTAAAATGCTTATTTTAATTATTATTCCGCAGACACTGATGATGGACAAGAGTAGTCTTGAAAATCGATTTTGTCTGGATAAATTAAAAAAAATAAAAAATACAAAAAAAAAATAATAAAAAACATCTGGTGATTTATTTAAGAGAATCATACTCTCACAATATCAACTGATCAATTCTTCAATTAATTAAATCATAATTTAATTTCTTTCCAGATGACACGATCAGAAAACGAATGGAGAAAAATAGCAAGAGATTTCGAAGTTTCTTGGAATCATCCGCATTGCTTAGGAGCTTGTGACAGAAAACATGTTGTCATCCAAAACCCAAAAAACAGTGGCAGTATGTTTTTTAACTACAAAGGGACTTTTAGCATTGTTTTGATGGCCGTTGCTGACGCCAATTATAATTTTATATACGCTAATGTTGGCTGCCAAGGGAGGATATCTGACGGAGGTGTTTTTTGAGAAACGTCATTTTACAAGAACTTGTCTAATGCAACGCTAAAGCTACCTGACCCAGAACCATTCCCTGGTAGCAAAAAATTATCGCCTACAAAACTAAGCCTAAGCCTACTAAAAAAGTTCCCACTACAGGAACACATCATGAAACCCTTCAGCAGCCACCACGATAAAGGCACATGTCAACGGTTATACAATTATAGGCATTCACGCGCTCGAAGAGTAGTGGAAAATTCATTTGGGTTGCTAGCAAGCGTATTTCGTGTATTTAGAAAACCCCTAATGATTAATTTGGAAAACGCAGAAATTGTCACAAAAACATGTATTTACCTTCATAATTTTTTGAGAAGGAGTAAGACATCACGATCACTACATTGTCCTCAAGGAACTTTAGATAACGAAACACAGGAGGGAAATATTATTCCCGGATCATGGCGGGCAGTCATCCAAGGCGATACTGGTTTGCAGAGTCACATAGAGCAAGAAAGGCAACTTTCGAAGCTAAAGAAGTCAGGAATGAATTCATGAAATATTTTCAATCGGATGAAGGGCGTGTGCCTTGGCAGGACAATTTCGCCTAGCTTTTATAAGTTTTTGTTTTGATATCCTGTTCAAATATATATATTTCAATATGCTAATACACTGAATTCCTCATTATAACAATGTCCGAAGGACTCAAACATGTATATCATACAAGCGGTCGTCACTATACCTACAGCAGTTAAAAGTGCATCCTGTTTTTTTCGTTGGTTATGTAACTATGTATATTATTTTTTCCTTGTTTTATAGAAGAAAACTAAACAAATTATATTCACTAAACAAAAATTGTATAAGCTTAGGTTGTTTATTCAATTTCTACGGAATGTGCTTATAGTGTATCTGCACTTAAATATAAAATTATACTTTGAAATAAAATTATTCTTGAAATTGAAGCCTGTTTAACCGCTCAATAATTTTATTTTTCCGAGATTGAAAAAGCCCATCATTTTGACCTTCAACTCAATTAAAAAGGTTGTAGAGAAAGAACTGATCTTTTCAAAGAAAAACACGTACGTTTAGGAAGAGGGCCAAAGTGGTTTTTATAAGTTAATGAATTCCTATTTACTATATATAACTACATATTCTAGTATAGTTTTAACATGATTTTAGGCTTTTTGACTGAAGCCGCGACCAATAAAAACAAATTCCAGTTAAGAAACTAATTTTTTCTTTCTAGCATTGTTATAAATAGAGCCCGGATTTTCGCCTTCCAACAAGGTAACCACATGAAGACTACCAACATTTTCGGTTGCAAGGGAATCGAATGGTGTAAAGTGGGAGGAAGCGAGAAAAACAATAAAAGAAAATTCTTAGAAGAAAAACAATAAATCAGGTGTCTCATTCGGGTCATAAAGGAAGTCGATAATTGGCTAACTGGTAATGCGAAGTTTCGTATGTAACTGGAAATTGGTTCCTGGAATGTGTATAAAAGTTGAAATGTTGGAAAAAAGAAACTACTTTTTGAAAAGGAAATTTGTCGATTCTGAAGGATATTTCGTAGAAAATAACGTTGAAGAGTAAATTAGTTTATTTTCACCAGGAACGAAATAAAAATATAAAATATCTAATCGCACGAAAGTGGAATTTACGAAAATCGATTACCAAATTAATTAAATAATCATAAAATTCTACATATGAAAAAAGTGGCGTTTATTTTAATCCAATTGTAATGGATTTTTATTTTTCAACGCTTATTTTTAAGAATAGGTAGCAATTAAAAAAATTAAACTATTTTCTGAAAAATAGGTTAAAATGCAAAAATTTGCATGAAACAACAAAACTTGCAATTTCGTGCAGTAACAATTTGTATAATTATCTTGTCATTGGCAGTTTATTGGGTAGCAAAAAAAAGAAGCAATTGCACGGGAATCCGGGCTCTAGTTATAAACATAATTTACTACACTAAGATTAACTTAATTATATGTGTATGTATATTAGAAAAACTCACGTCAACCTCCTCTTCATCACTGCCAGCAGTGGGTACATCGACGTCAATTAAAAAACTCAATAGCTCATAAGTAAACCATTTCCCTTTTTTGCTAGGAGATGAGCCGCTCTTTTTTTCCTGTAGTTTTTTTCGTTCGCGATGAAAAGCTGATCGCAAATTCTTTATTTTTTCTTCAGCTCCATCGATGTACAATCATATTTTCCTATTTAAAAAAAATAAAAAAATAAACCAATGATTTTTTACCTTCAAACCCGCAAAATAATTATATTTACCAGATAATTGTGTCAACTTGTCATTTCTCAGTTTAATGTCCTTATACTCAGGGGTTTTATTGTTCCATAATTCGGGCGAATTATGGTAATCCTCTATAAAAGCTACGGTTTTATCATTCGACCACTCCATGTCGCCTTCTTCAAGCCGCATGGATCCGTTGATGTTGGATGACGGCGACACTGTTCGACAATGCGACGATGCGTCAATGCCGCATGCTACATGTTGCCTAAATGTTGCCTCAGTGGAATTGCGCCTTTAGCCATGCCCGTGTCGAATGCATATGTACCGCTATAGATAAATACGTTCGAGTGAGTTTTGCCTAAAGTGTTGGGAAAACCTCGCCTTAAATTCAGTAATCTTTTTGAACATACATTATTTGCATACACTGTACATAATGAAAGCAGAGTGGGAGGATGTCTATAAAAGGCGATGTCTCACTGGCGTCGCTCTCTCATTCGTGAGCCAGTTAAATTTATGTTTTTTTTCTTCATATTTTTAAGGGTTCTTCGCCTATATTAATTATAATAAGATTTTTAATTCCCAAGGAAGAATTTATGGCTGACAATGCCGTGGATAAAGCTTATAATATACCTACATATCATATAAATTATAATTTAACATTTACCGAATTGTTAAAACAAGGAGTTAAAAGTAAAGTTATTTTTCATGGTAGATTTTCTTGACTGAAAGATTAATCAAATGACGAAAACGAAATTAATTAAATTATATAAATCTTCAATCTCATTGGCATTTTAACGTTTTTACCAAGAATTTTTAAACAGATATCAAAAATTTGAAAAGTTAATTTATTTTAAGGTGTTTAAATAACATTGAAATGGAATAAAATGAAATATATCTTAATTTCACACCACAAAATAATTAAATATAACAAAAATTGAGAATACAAGAGAAGCAATACGCGGCCTTATCCACTGGCTAAACAGAAATAGTTTTAAATGATAAGATAAGAGGAGGTGATGTTATACATTAATTTTAACACACACATACACTAAGCAACAACCAACATACATTAACAACACACCAAGAAAAGAACGAATGAATTTGTCACAGTGATAATTAATAATTAAAGGGTATTGTTTTGAAAGATTGGAGTATTTGAGCCTTTCTGATATCAGAAAAATCTGGGAAGATAATTCCATAGGTTAACAGCTTGCGCAGTAAATGAATTGTTAAATAAGGAAGTTTTGTGAACAGGCGTACAAAGCAAGAGATTTTCGACAGACCGAAGTTATAGTTGGTGAGAATTTAATCCTAAATATTATCCCTTGAGATATATACGAGCTTTAGGATCAAATAGGACACATTCGAGTATAGGAATTCCTACTCGTATCGTAGTAGGGTAATTATTCTATAATATTATGGGGCACTCATTTTTTAAGCTTTTTTTATTTGATCGATTTGATGTAAATACCTTAATTACCAGTCTTCTTTGCTTCTTTGCACAGGATGCCGGCTAGATTATGGGTATCTCAACAGCGCCTATATCTGCCGTGAAGCCGTAATGTGTAAGCATTAATGTGTTTCGGTTTGAAGGGCACCGTAACTAGTGAGATAACTGGGCAAATGAGACTTAACATCTTATTTATCAAGATGAAGAGCGCAATTGTAGTGCCACTCAGAATTTTTGGGCTTTTCAAGAATCCTGAGCGGCACTGCATTGTAATGTGTAGGGCGTATCAATTACCATCAGCTGAACGTGCGGTTCATCTGGTCCCGTAACAGAGCATCTGAAAAGAATAAGAGTTCCTCCTATGTGTAGGAGGAACTCTTATTCTTTGGGGGAAATGGGAGTTAGATATTCAATTTTATGAGTTAGTTGTGAGCTACCAACAATTGAGTTTTCGACGGATTCACTTTTGGACCATGGGTGGTAGGTACTCCATTCCATGATTGTTGTAAAGTAATGGCACACCCTCACGAGAATATAGTGAGTATATCTGGAGATCGTCTGCATACAAATGATAGCAGTAAGTTACATGTTTTGATATATTGTAAATAAAAATTGGAAAAAGAAGAGGACGCAGTACACCACCTTGTGGAACTCCAGTGGAAAGGTTAGACCAGGTTGAAGTGTTATCATCAATCTTAGTCCTTTGCCCTCATAAATATCTTCGAAACCACCCTATTATATCATTGTTTGAGATACGTAAGTGGAACTCAACAACCTCAGCAATATATCAAATTCAACAGTACAAAAGGCATTACTGAAGTCGAGTTGTGTAAGTATTGCGAGCTGTTGCTGAGAATTTTGAAGTGAATGAGAAGTGCAGTAGTCGTACTATGTCCTGGACGAAAACCAGATTGGAGAGGATTATGAACACAATGTTTGTACATTTATAATAAATTTAATTACTATTTGCAAAAATACCGAATGCAGAATATAATATCATAAAACTAGCTGACTAAAGATAAAAAAAAATATTCTTAAGACACATACTCTGTATCTTTACGAATAAAATTTGCAGAGTTGGTTTAAGATGTATTGTTTTTCAGATACTTATATTACACAGTTATGAAGTAGGTACATTAATATCTAAAAAGCAAAACCGTAACGAAAAGTGAAAACGTAAATTGCAAGACTTATGTGCAATAAGAAGGCTTAGCAGTGTCGGCGTCAGAGTGTTCAAACCGGTATAATCACAGAACACAGAAAAATAGGTGTAATAGAGACATCCATCACGATTAACACTTAATATATTCGACCTTGATGGATAAGCATAAGCGGCGTTGTGTGAGGATTTGAGTCTCTACTCGATCGTGACGTACCGAGCTCGCATTCCAGCAACTTATAAATTATTTTCTTTCTCTTTTCTTGTAACATATGTATTAATTAACGTATTTACATCAAAAAGATCAAATAAAAAAGCTTCAAAAATGGGTGCCTCATGATATTATATAATAATTGATCTACTACGATACGATGTTTCACGAGTGTTTCGTGATAACGCAAGATCATAGACGGCTCAAGAAATCGTCGTAACTCTCGGAGCTGCTGTTAGAACCCGGCCGTCCTCATCTGTCCTCGCCACACCTGGAGTCAATCGACTACCATTGTTTCGAGGTTTGGACAATTTTTTACTTAGTACAAAATTTTCTGCTCAAGAAGCTCCAATACAAAATGTCTTCACAGAGTTTTTTGAGTCCAGGTCCCTAGAGCTGTACCGCAAAGGCATGACCTGCCCGAGACGATTCTATGCGATGCCAACAATGCATAGATAGATAACGAGAGTTAACACTTCGTTAAGGAATAATATATTATTTTAAGCAGCAGAGATGTTTAATATTTTATACCGTAAACGTAAAAAAAATTTAAATTTTAAAATTGATGTTTACTTTTTGAGAAGACTGAGACCCGGTCTGTATCGACTCTGTAAGATAATAAACATAATAAACATAAATAGAAATATAAACATAATATCACAATATTTATCTTTAGTATCCTTACTAAAGATAAATATTGTGATGGCTATAAATATTTTGTTGTGTCATTAAATTTATATCATACTTACTTTACAGCAATAATAAACATTTTAAACATCAGCTCAGCGTTGGATATTATTTTTATATCTTAGCCTAACTAAGATTCGTATCAGCAGGCTGGTCCACAAAAGAAAAACGATAAACGTTCTCTCGGTCATAAACTTTATTCTATCGTCGTTCGTCATAGGAAGCCATACCTTAATAACGAACTATGATGAGTGACTGCCGAGGAAACCGAACGACAGTGAAAGATGATTCAGAGTGGAATGGTCAACGATCGAGCGAGAGAGATGAGAGGCCTACGGAGTGCGGTCGCAGGAGTGGGTCTCAGTGACAACTGCGAACAACGAATGAACCAAAGCCGACGAAAGGCTTACTAAGGAGACCATACCCACGTTTCTTATACCTATATTATGTTGCCAGTGCCGTCAACAGACTAACTCCTTACCACAGACTTTCCTCGTAGATTATAATATAGTGTTCTGTCCTGTTTAATAAATACCAGCGAATATAGTATTATGAAGTTTTATTCGTGCAAAAAGGAATAAATATGGTTAAGTACAATTTGTATATTTAATTACATAAAAATTTCTAAGCGATGTACTTCAAAGATATATTTTAACCTAATAATTTACTTTGTATGCGGCATCAAGCGAATACTTTAATTAACCATACACAAATTAAAACAAGTCTGCAATCTTTAAAATCGTTTTTTCATGAACACTGTTTGACACATTTCTGTTCTCTCAAGTCTCGGAGTTACGAAATGCGAGCCAATATGAACTTGTAGTTTCAAATGATACCTCATATTTTCAATAATAAATTGTATGTTTATTTCAAATGGCAACCTCAAGAGCTTTTTTCCTCGCCACTGCTCTTTGCTGATCATGATTCATGTCAATGTGAATGTGTCTATTTTTCAAAGTGAAAATGACTTCAAAGCCGTTTGTAAACCTTAACATTGACTTCATCAATTCCCTCAGTGAATTGGCTTATTGTCAGAAAAAATAATATGCCCCACATATGAAATTCACGTTTTGTATGAGAGAACTATGTACCACTGTTATCTATGCACTTTAGCCACCCCATAGGTAGTTCATTGATCCCTTTATTAAAATAACCATATAGATAAATCAATTAACTCTCTCTGAAGGCGGTTTGGACTGACACGTCGGAGTTCAATTTTTAACCTTGTAAGGAGTTATCCCCTAACTGGCCTGTCAAAATTTTCAACCATCAACTTTTGCAACGCTGTCATGAAGTCCCAATCGACCAACAGATAAAACGCCGCAAATGGAGCTGGATACAGTCCGGAGGGATCCCAAACCTATACCAAGGCAAGCTCTAGACTGAAACTGAACGCGTTAATTTTACGCTTTCGATGGCCGCGTTAACGTGTTCCTTGTGGAAAACGTTAACGCGGCTGTCGATTCAGGATAGATCGCGATGAAGATGCACTGTGGATACCCTCTACCCCTGCTAGAGGTTATGAAGTAAGAAATTATCGAAATTCCGGAAAAAATGGTAATCTGTTGGAGCAAGATCCGAGGAGTAATCTGATGTCATAGACATTCGCATCTCCTCATTTAGTGTGTAGTATGTATTGTGTTGTCTAGCATTGTCCTGAAATAGCAGTGGCCCAGAGCAATTTTCCAGTCTCGGTCGTTTAGAGCAGCTAGTTCTTCCATCGTAGTTTGCAGTTGCTGACAATTATTCCGCCAGTTAAGCAATGTAACGCAGCATTAGACGCTTGTTCGCTGCTTCACTCAATCACCTATCAATCTTTTTCTAATTCCCCAATTTGCGTTAAGTAGATTAATATTTCTATCATTTGAAACCTGCAGCTAACTCTGAAGTAGTTTACATGGATCCGCTTGTACAAGCGCCTTTAATTCTTTAAATATTTTCAATGTGAATTGTATAAAGAAACAAACAAAATACCGACTTTGAAAGAATCGAAAAGTTTATCAGGTTTTTTATTTAATGTAACCCTTCCTTTAATTATATTTCAACTTTTAGTAAGCACTGTTATTGACGATATAAGCCATTGGATATTGTTAATCAGGCGATGGCATTGTTGATATTAAAACCTATTTATTGTTCACTTAAAAAATGTTCTATTCCAATTATTAGCGACGTGCTAACAACGCTAGAATATCAAATATACATTTTGTTGGATCGAATCAACAATAACTTCAGAAAAATTATGTGTCACAGAACATTGGCAATATTCTCGTGTTACACACGTTGATTTACTTTGGCGTTATAACGATAAGATATATCTACAATACAAAAAGAACGAAATAAACGTGGAATCATTCAAGTGGATATATTTGATAACCATTTCGGAACACTTTTGATCCTTTTCCTAAATTATTGTGTCGTTGATTTACAATAGAATAGTTATTTGATAAATACCTTCCTTCTTTTTTGTGCTAATGATGAAGTATTGCTCAACTTGCGACTCTTTTTGAAATCGTTAAAAGATTAACTGCTCGAAATGACTATATCGACATGTTTGTGAACTGTGCAAGCAAGAGTGATTATGTCCTATTATTTTTAATTTATAATGTTTATTCTGACTATATGGTGAGAATATAGGCATACATTTTGTCTTTTCCATATTATTAATTATAATTCCATTTAGTAATGTTATCAAAATCTTCTTGCATTATATATTGAATTATATTAGGGTCTCTAGTTCTATACAATAAACATGTGTCATAAGCCTTACAATTTTTGATCACTTTCCTCACACTATTTATTTTAAATAGAAAATGAGGACAAATGAGCGTACGGGTCACCTGGTGTTATGCCATACTCATCCATACACTGCAATAAGGCGTCGTGCTCCAGCGTGTCAAGTCGTTTTAAAATCTATAAAAATAAAATAGCTACCACCAATGTTTTCCATTTAAATAAGTATTCACATCATTAGTAAATGAAGTAAGCGCTGTTGTTGTACTTCTGTTTGTTCTGAATTCATGTTGTATGTTCAATATAATATTATTGTTTTCCAAAAATGCTACTATTTCTCTGTATTTTTTTTAACGTGTTTACGATTATAAAGGGTCTGTAATTTGTATAGTCTGTGTGTAGTCCTTGTTTGTGTATTAGTCTAATTAGTGACAGTTTTAACTCTTTTGCGTACATTCCTGTCTTAATAGTTAGATTGATAAAATGTGCTATAACCTGAGATATGTCTTATAAGGTCCCGAATCCTAATACCATTGGACGCTGGCGCCTTATTTGCAATCTTGTTGGTCGATAATTTTCTCTGCTCTAAACGGAGTTAGTTGGTATCTAAAACTAAATTAGGATTCCTTTATATATGTTTGCCTCTCTAAAAACTTGCGTTGACTGATTTTGATAGGAAGGAGGCTATTTTTATGCGGAATATTAGTCAGGTTCCGCTAAAAAATAAAAAACAAACAAATGAAAATTTAGTTTCACTTCAGTTTAGTTTGAACAGTATATAAAATACATAAAATTAAGCACGTACGTAGGTACTATGTATGACACAGCTTATGCTCTCAAAAACTCAACGTCGCAAGTTACCACTTGTTATCAAGAATATATCGTCCTCACCTGTGGCGTAGCGTGCTTTGGCGGGGCCCCAAATAAAAATTTGCTGGGGGCCCGGGTTAAGATTTCTCACAAAAGAAAAAAAATGTTGGCATACAATTAAAAGAAATATTTATTCATCATAATTACCCAATTTTATTAAAAACAATTCAAATTAAATATACACTGTCCTTGCCCTTTTTTTCGGCAATCAGCAAAAGTTTTTATCAATTTTTGTTTACGCACGTCGGGTCACAATCATCATGACAATATGATGCTACTATTTTTATCACGTTCCTTACATTCACATCTGAAATTCATACTTAAATTCCCAGTGAGTTTCGATCTTATTTGTATCAATATTAAACAACATCCACATCGGAAGTAATGGATAAAATTTGGAATATAACTACAGACAGACGGCTAGCTGACGCTAAACAAATACTATAGATAACATTATTAATTACAACAAAACAACCATTTGTAAGCGATTGTCTCAGGAGATGCCTTAAGTACTTGAACATTTAAGTCGACTTAAACTTAACTTAAACCGCTTAGATTGCTTAGAGAATTATTATTCACTCTCAAACGGGCTTGGCATTTAAAATAAAATTAACTGATGCTTACCTACGGTCTACTCGTAATATACATTATATAAGTATTTGGGTTTTTGCAATTCAGTGAAAAACAGTGGCAAACCGAGTGATCATCATTATCATAGCAGTCGCCAGTCGATCAAGATAAATACATCGAGCATTGGGTAGTGCTCCAGGGGATGGTAAGATATTCGCGTTATTTATAGCTGAAGTACTGGGGCACTGACCTTACGACCTGGCCACGACTTTACGAGCTTAGCGGCGAGCGGAGCTACTGCCATGCCACGTACTCTCTATTAGCGTTTGAGTTGCGACCGAGGTGGAAGTATTCAGAATGGTGTTATTCAAAGCCTTTGCCTGATTTGCCTTTTTTTAATGAAATTAAGGGAGGAGGCGAGCAGGGCGTTCAGTTGATGGTATTTGATACGCCCTGCCCATCACAATGCAGTGCCGTTCAGGATTCTTGACAAAAATTCTGAGCGGCAATACAATAGAGCTCGTCACCTTGAGACATAAGATGCTAAGTCTCATTTGCCCAGTAATTTCACTAGCTACGGCACCCTTCAGACCGAAACAATAATGCTTACCTACACATTACTGCTTCACGGCAGAAATATTGTGGTACCCATAGTCTAGCTGGCATCCTGTGGAAAGGAGCCTCCCACTGGCCTTGAAAGCAGTCAAATTTTAAGCAAGATATTTAAATTCGAGGGAAGCAGTTCATGAACTTAATTAAAATAATCAACACAGTGTTTTACTATGCATCTGTCTATTAGAAACAATAAACCTTCAGAACCTTACTTTTCATAGTAATAATTACTGAACTATATTACGTGTAAAATAAAATAAAAAAAATACAAAAAATATTTATTATTTAGAATAATCAGCCTTCGTAATCTTAAGTAACTAGTCATATTTATATATAATAATTTGTTTTTTTATTGAACATTTTAGTTCATTTGTTCTTACCGCTTGCCGCCCCGCGATTTATTTCCGTTGGTGGCAGCAAGGTCGTGGCCGGACTGTTTTAATCCGTTCGACTCTTAACACGCATAATATGTCCGCAATGCAAACAACTAAGTCAACCAATAGAGTTGAACGGGTGCGGGCACGGGAAACGATCAACATATCGCAAACATTAATTAGTGCCAACTGTCAATAACAGGCTGATGTCCTGGGGAAGAAGTCATTCAAATATAAGTTGGTCTGTTAACTGTTCCTTCTCAATATAACTGATGATATATATTGTAAGCAGTGCATGTATGAAGGCACTTTTATAATTTTCCAGAAACGTTGTTATGAGAGTTTTTATGGAAGATACGCGTACCACACGCGTATCTGATGTAAAGTAATCACTGCCGCCCACATTCTCATATACATTCTACTTGTTCGACTTGGGTAAGACGACTCTGAAAGTCTTTAGTTGGGCGCAGCAGGTATAATCAACATGATCCCAGAAAATGTACAAAATACAAATTATGTTCGTAAGCGTTTTTATGGTCAAGACAACTTTAGAAATATACTAATTAATGTTTTTTTTCTCGCGAAATTAGTGCGCTAATCTTCCTATCCTAATCATTTTGGAACAAAACGCGTTATGGCAAGCATTATAATTGTCTATTAAAACTTTTCTATACATCTAAAAAAAGTCATTTATACCTTTTCTAGATTTTAACAAAATAAAAAGTATTTGCAAAATTCGTGAGTGGCCAAGTTTCCATGCCGGTGACTGAATGTCTAAGGCTGTCTTGCACATAATATATTATATTCTATTAAAGCTCCCAGCTCGCTTCATATTTTCCATCATCAACAAAACTCGTCACTTTTCAACATTCTACTTAAAACCTTAAGATACTAATATTTTACAAGTAAACCTTCCTCATGAGTTACTGCGTCCTTGAAAACCGCGTTGAAATCAGTTCAGTAGTACAGTATTTTTGCGTGTGTTACACATTTAAATAAAACACTTAAAAAATTTAAACGCATGTAATAATTGTAACTGTGTTTTTACATTAGATTTTCGAGTAAAGGTTACATTTTTATTATAATTTTAGTGATGCGACGTTTCAAGGTCTTTCCAGATCTCATTTTGGAATATTGGAATACGAAAAAACAAAGGTATCTCGTTTAAATAAAAACATCTTTAAAGGATTAAAACTCGTGAAATAATTATTGTAACTGTGTTTCTTCATTAGATTTTTTTTGTTCAGTAGTTTTTGGGTTTGTAGCGAACAGACGGACAGACACGGCGGGGTCCTTATTTTATAATATTATGTTGGTTGTTATGATTTACTGCTATAGCGGCTCATTTCCGCTAAATTTAAGTTTGTGAGAATTACTTACCTTACAATGGAGTCTTAGTAATGCAATTTTGAAGGTTCTGTTGTCTAAAACTTAACAAGCACCAACAACAACAAAGTAAAAAAGTTTGCATCGGCATTAAGTAAATATTTCTGAAGCTGTTTCGTCAGGTTTCCGTACCTAATATAACTTTTTCAATAACAGTATTTGTTGAAAATAACGAAGTTATATCACGCGCTCCTCTTTAGGTAAGACTAAATATGTTTAGAATATTAATGAGAATAATGGAATAAAATCATTTCTTTCATTTATTATCATTTTATAAATGTTTGAGCGTTCAAGTTGTTGCGTTTACTTTTATTTTATACATTTTGTAATAATTTTCATTTTAAAAGAGGATTTAGTGGCCAATACAAATATAACAATTAATAATGAGACATGAGGCTGTGTGTTATCAACACGCCCTACGTGGAAGTACCTCAATATTTTCATGGATATTTCTGATAAAATTCAGCCACTGCCTTGTTATACACACGCTCTTGAGAACATCAATTACGACGTAATGGGAAGTAAGAAGAAACAACTGTACCTAGGTAACACTGAAAATGTTTAGAAAATGAAAAACGGCATAATGTAGAAAGTTTTACTTTACCACTACTTTTATTGTTTTTCAAAGTAATCTCCATTCCTCTCTACAAATCGTCGCATTTGTAGGGGCGTTGGTGTTAAATTAAATTACTTGTAACAAACAAACGCACTATATTCACATTGATCAGAAGGTTATATATATCTAATCACTATGTGCCAACAATCATAATATAATTTACATAACAATGTATCTCAATCAATAACGCCGGCAGTGCACAGGTTGAGTTGCCACGTAAACAATCTGACGTAATCCAATCGCATTCAATAAAAGTCTAAAAACGATGGAACCACTGAGAAAAGCAGTGCCGCCATTCTTCCTTAGGGGTCTCTTCTATTCTATTCATTTTCGTACGCTTTCACCGCATCTTTAGGGCTCGTAAAGCGAATACCTCGAATTTTATCTTTAGTTCTTGAGAATAAATAAAAGTCACAGGGCGCCAGGTCAGGACTGTATGGCGAATGACTCATTATCTCGACACCTGCCATAGTCAAATATTCAACAGTCCGTTTTGCGGAGTGCGCTGAACCATTGTCGTGGTGAAGGAGGATCCTGCTTCGAGGGCGCTGCTGTCGGATTTTTTCCAAGACAGCAGGCAAACAGCGATTGACAAACCAGTTTGCAGTAACTGTCCTTCCATCTTCTAGCACAAATGTCCCGAAATCGCCTTTCCGACTAAAGAATGAGGCAATCATCTTTTTTCCTTGACTTCTTCCTTTCTTTGCCTTAGTTGACCGATCCTCGAAAGGAAACACCCACTGAGCTGATTGTCTTTTGGTTTCGGGTTCGTAGCAATATATCCACCTTTCATCACCTGTGAAGATGTCAAATACAGCATTTGAGTCACCGCCGTTGAACTTATCTAACATTTGGCGACACCAGTCCATGCGAAGGTGTTTCTGGTCGTCGGTTAAAGTATGGGGAATCCAGAACACAACTGCTCTGAGCACTCCAGTGGTAAATGAACCCGCATTTCTACACAATGCCAAAGAATCAAGCCGACCGGAGATGACGTGATCGTCGAACCTTCCATACTAACCTGCAAAGACTAAACCTACAGATTGGTTTACCAAGAATCGAGGCATACATCTACAAACTGTTTGATAAATTTTACTATGATAACCATAACTGTCGGTATGGTTATCATAGTAAAACTACTAAATTGATTGAGACTGACTGATTACTTGAGCAGAATTAAAAAAATAATACTTAAGTAATACATAGATGAGAGTAATAATATACTTCGGTTCCATAGATAAGAGTAACAATATACTTCAGTTGCATAGATAACAGTAATAAGATAGCTCAGTTGCATAGATAA